>PYXC01000677.1:1795000-2075000 GCA_015244755.2 Tenualosa ilisha | reverse complement strand
GTGACAATTTTATGGCTATGGCCATAGAGGTGTTCTGAGATGCTTGATACAAATTTGGTGTTTACAAAGGGACCTTTGCTTGGAAGTGAGTTATAAATGTGTTAAAATTTATTTGTGAATTTTGTTTAATAGAATGTTTTCACTGGATCTTTCTCAGTGTGAAGTTTGCTTTCCTGCGGTTATTGATATTTGTTTGCTTGTTTGTTTGCCTGTGTGTGTGTGTGTGTGTGTGTGTGTGTGTGTGTGTGTGTGTGTGTGTGTGTGTGTGTGTGTGTGTGTGTGTGTGTGTTTGTGTGTGTGTGTTTGTCCGCACAGGCTGAGTCCGGCTACGGGTCAGAGTCCAGCCTGAGACGCCATGGCTCCACACTGTCGCTCACCTCGGCGGCCAGCGGCTTCTCCGCCACCTCCACCTCCTCTTTCAGGGTGAGACAGAAAGACTCCTGTCTGTATGTCTGTCTGTATGTCTGTCTGTCTGTCTGTCTGTGCGTGCCTGTATGTCCAGCACACATCCCACTGCTTTTGTAATTATGGTGTATTTGTGCGGAATCACAGTAGACGGTATACAATGCATTCATTGTCAACAATACTGGAGCTTAATAATGTAGTGCATGTTGGCACAGGTCTATACAAAATGTCCAAAGATGTAAATCAAGCAGTCGTCACACATGTGTCGGTTTAGCTTCAGTTTTAAGTGGGCCCTCTATCACCTTAGCCGCTTTTTGCTAGCCTTGTGCACCAAACACTTTCACATCGTTTCACTGTGTGCAAAGCGTCTGTAATCCCTCAATTGGCATATGTTTCCTTTCTCATGGGCAGATACTTTCTGTGAACTTAAAAAATATTGGGCATACCAGAGCCCTCAGTTCCCTGATTGCCCAGCCAAAAATTTGTCGGTGGAACTTAGTTAATGGCGAGATCCCTGACTGTGCTGTAGCGGAATGTGATATTGAGCGGAAGCACCAGGCAGTGCTAGCGTGGCTATCTTATTACATCCTCTGCATACATTTCTGACACGGAACAGTTTCTGTTTCAGAGATTTTTAGTCATTTTCAAACCTTTTTTAAAAGCCTTTTTTTGCTTTTTTAGTTAAGCACTCTGAGAAATTGATGCAAACGAGATTTACATTCACATTTATGCATTTAGCAGACGCTTTTATCCAAAGCGACTTACATTTTTGTCAACTATCAATTGTTCAGGGCCAGTCTACCCTAGAGAGACTTTTTAGGGTTAAGTGCCTTACTGAGGGGCACAACGGTGGCAGCTGGGATATAAACCCACAACTTTTCAGGCTACATGCACGCTAGCCAGGTTCCTTAACCACTACACTACCACCACCCCACTGAGATCATACAGTCATGCTGCCTGTGAAATGGTTGGTGGGAACCAAAAGGTGGGTTTGAAGATGTATTGATCTGGTTTTTTTGTTTTGTTTTTTTCACTCCTGCTGTGTGATCAGAAGGGCCACAGTCTACGGGAGAAGCTGGCCGAGATGGAAACGTTCCGGGACATTCTGTGCAGGCAGGTGGACACACTGCAGAGATACTTTGACAACTGTGCCGACGAAGTGTCCAGGGATGTGTTCCAGAGAGACAAAGGTGTGAGCACTCTCAGCTCCATAAAAAGAATAAAACCCACAAAACCACAACAAAAAATGAATCTAAATCTTTTTGTGCAACATGTGGCATTTATGAAACAGCATGTCAAACATCATGTACCTTTTCAATTGATTTTTTTTTTTTTTCACATCATGTTCACACACCGAGATGTGACTTCCCTGTGGGATTAAAATAAGTAATAAAGTATCCGTGTTACTCAGTTTATTTTCTTCTGTCAGTACATAATGGAAAAAACACACTGACTGACATCTTAGTCACTGATGCCTTGTTTGTGTTTGTGTTTGTGTTTGTGTTTGTTCCTGTTCCTTTTCCTGTTCCTGTGCCCCAGTGGTAGAGGACGATGAGGACGATTTCCCCAACACTAGACCAGATGGAGACTACCTCCTCAACAACAGCAGCAAGGAGAAATGTAAGTGCATGGGATTTTTACTAACACACACTCGCACACACACACACACACACACAGAGACACTCAATCACACTCACACACGTGTACACACACATACACACACACACACTCAAACACACATACACAGACACACTCAATCACACTCACACGTGTACACACACACTCAATACAAGTCAAGCCGCAAAATGCAGGATCACTTGCATGCAAGCTCACACTCAAACTTTTGTAAGGCTTGATGTAAGGGCGCGCTGCAGTTCAGCTCCTTGGCATGCCGTTTCGTGGGAGGGTACAGAATGTGCAGATTCTGGGTCAGTTTCAAGCCTGTTCTTTTGTCATATGATAGCTGAGGCGACCCTCCAAAAGTCAATCCATCATTCTGTCCCTCTGGCGATCATTTTCAGCTTGGACATCATGCCCTTGCAGGTCTCATTTTGTGTCTGTATGCTTAACTGCTATCCCTGGTCACAGATGATATTATCTCTTGTTTATTGTTGCGTGTGTGTGTGTGTTTGTGTGTGTGTGTTTTATTTGTTTTTGTTTTTTGCCTCAGTATGTTCACAGGGGACCCTGAAGGAGGCGAATGGGATTGATTTCAAGGGTGAGGCCATCACTTTCAAAGCCACCACAGCAGGGATTCTCTCTACCCTGTCCCACTGCATCGAGCTCATGGTGAAGCGTGAGGAGAGCTGGCAGAGGAGACTGGATAAGGTAAGGCAGTCAAGTCAAGTCGTATTGCATTGTGTTACCCTAACCTGGGGTCAGCTGAGGTAATACAATCCTGGACTTCAGACTCAGGCTGGCTGAATCCCAGAGTCCTCCTAAGCTCTAACCCCAAATTCTGATCCCTCAAACAGTGTTGTGCATGAAATGGTTCAAAAGAACTAGTTCATTAGAACTCATTCAAAAATTAGTTCATTATATATATATCATTATATAAGTTCAATTTGTTATTGCCTAAGTGATGATTGAAAAATATAGGATTACTAAAAAGATAAAGTCAGAAATACTCACTCACTGTTTTACTTCACGTAAAAAATGATCTGAAAATGAACTGAACATGACTAGTTCTACTAAGGATTCATGCTAGTGAAGGGTTCGAGGGTGCAGGGTTTAGTGACTAGGGGGGACATTTAGATTTAGCCTCTTGTTTTCTTCACTGGGCTGAGGAGTCTTCGGCCTTTTGACCATTATCTGTGGTGATAAAAGCAAACAGTACCAGTTGATTTGCACTGAACTGATCTCAACATAACGGAACTACCTTGGTTAGCAGGACTGACATGGTACATTAGTGGGTGTGTTTACTCTGACTGATTAGTTCACCTCACTTGAAAAGAATGGATGTGCTACGCTCAGTGAACGTGTTGATGGGTGTCAAATTAGGTGCGTCACCCTCTGACCTTTCTGTTGTCTTATGACACAATAGCACTCGTGTTATGTAATCTGTTCTCTGCCAACACTAACTTACAGGGACAGCCTGTAGTTGCATCGTTGCAAATGTGACATAACTGCAAGGGAGCTGTGAAGAAGTCTTTCTCATTGTCCCTAACTGAATGTGTGTGTCGATTAGAGAAATCTCTCCGCTCAGAGCGATGAAGCTGAGTTATGTAACTTTTTGCCTCTTTTTTGTCAGGCAGTCGTTTTGGTACCATCTCCAAATTAATTTGAATGGCATATAGTCATAGAGAGGTGAATAAATACAAGTGTTATTCTCACCAGCCCTCCAGTATTTGCACTGTTCTGTTCTGTGGGGGGAGGGAAGGAAACCACCACAAAAGAAAAGAAAACCTACAGCATGACATTTCTGACTGTGTTGTAATCAAGCAATTCAAGTCTCTAGAAGACACTGGAAAGGTTTAGGAAGGTTTCGTTTTTTTAGGTAGCTAGGTCAGTACTTCTACATCAAAAAATGCCATAGTGTTTTTTTTTTTATAGTGTATTGGCTTTAGCGTACAAATGCGATATAACATCTAAAATAGAAAGAAAAAGGCTTTCGGGCAGCCCTGCAAAGATGGGAGATTTGTATGTCTGGAGGGTTATTTTAGGAGGGTTTTTGAGTGGTTTCCATTTGACTGACGAGAGGCACACTCCAGTTCCACATTCTGTCCATTCCGACTCAGTGGCTGTGACATGTAACCTCTGTTGCTCAAGGCAACAGCTTCAGGGCCTAAGGTGAAATACACAGCTGTGGTGCAACCTCAACATTGATCGTTTTCCCTATTTTGTCCTGTAGTATAGAGCTGCAACCCCCTTCACTCTCTCTCGTGTGTGTGTGTGTGTGTGTGTGTGTGTGTGTGTGTGTGTGTGTGTGTGTGTTGCTCTTGCTCCGATTTTGAGGGTCCCTGGGAGATTCTGTGGGCATGAGGTCACACGCGCACACAAGAGCGTCACCTCAGCGCCACTTTCCCCAGCAGAGTGAGGGAACATCCCCCCTCCCCACACGCACACACACACACACACATACACACACACACACACACACACGCACGCACGCACTCCCTGCTTATGTTGGCCACACTCTCCAGGCTGTGACCAGAGTTCATTCAAGCTTTTGCTATCTGTTCTGCTGACTACTCAAAACCCTATCAGAGGGCTGTAGCAGATGAGGTGATGAGTCTGTTTGTTAATAATTAATAGCAGTCTAATGTACTGCTTTAGGTCTGTACTTAAATAGATTCTGAGTTGTTAAACATTGTGTTTAGCATTCCTGTGCTATTGTTTCTTTACTGGGGCATCACCCTGCAGTGACCTTGTTCAAAACTATGAGAAATGCCACCTCACATACGCAAGTAACCTCAGGCAAGTTAGATGCCAAAGCCTGATAAATTTGGATCTTGACGATTAGACAACCGTGCAACAAACGCAACAAAAATCAGGTCGAGAACCGCTGCTCTGGTATGCTGTTGCCACCTCACGGCCATTCGCCCAACGTGATGAGTGGTCCTTTGTCAAGGCTTGCTCCATGTGACTTTGTCGCCGAACCAGTTTGTTCTCCCAGCAAGCTAGTCCTGAAAAGGGCTCTGTGCAGGAAGTCACAGCTTTCTTGACTCCCCCTCTCAGCAGTCACACTGGAGCTTTTGTAGGGTGAGGTTCGGCTCGGGCGGCAGCGGTGTGGCGGTGCCGTGTGTGTGTTTGTGTGTGTGTGTGTGTGTGTGTGTGCATGTGTGAGAGAAAGTTTGTGGGTGTTTGTGGCGGAATCGGACGAGCGGAGTGAAGCGGACCAGGGGCCATCGGGGTGGTTTTGGAAATCAAGTGTCCCGTTGGATAATATCTTCAAACAGCCGGTGTGTGTGCATGCATGTGTTTGCCTGCACGTGAAGGTGCGTGTTTGTGTTTGTGTGCTTGCGTGCGTGCAAGTGTGTGTGTGTGAGTCGTCTACGTGCGCGTCGGTGCAGGTAAAAGCATGTCAACATTGTGTCGCCGGCGCGATTGGGACCTGAAGCGTCACTGGCCAGCCAGGGAGCTCAGCCATAGCGAAGACGCTCAGAAATGGATTCCTCTGTGCACTGGCAGTCGCTTCTACATTGTAGGTGATAACTTGGCCTGTGTCTCTGTGTCTCTCTCTCTTTCTCACTCTTGGTGTGCCGTTAAGTCACACCTACTCACTGCTGGGTAGTAGGCAAGCTTCTGAATCCTGTCTCCTGTCTCCTGGCTGCTTCTGCACCGTCCCTTGGCCATAGCTAAGTCTCTTGTCTCTTTCTCTATGTTGACTCTCGGCGCCTTGACGTCTCAACGAGACCCCCGTGTCAATCTTGCTCCCTGCTGAAGAGTGGGAAGCTTCTGAATCCTGTCTTCTGTTTGCTTCTTCCATCCCCCCATTATTCCTGCTCTGCATGGATCTGTCTGACTGAATGACTGGCTGACTGATTGTCTGACTCACTTGTTGACTGTCATGTCCTCTTGGGCCGTAATTAGAGTGTAGAAATGGTGGGGGTTTTATGTTGCAGCCAGGTGAGCCCACACAACTCACCTGGTGTCAAATTAGACACTAACTGATGAAGGTGGGTGTTTTCGAGGAATAGTCGCCGTCTCTGCTTGTTCCTGGAATGAGGTGAAGAGAAGGAGATGGCAGGGGAAGGGGTGTGTTGTCTCTCCATACGCCAGCCAAATGAAGCCCTCATCTGCAATGGAACAACTGAATTGAAAGTAGGCTAGCTGACTAGCTGTTCTTTTTCCTCTCCTTCTACATTCTTTGCTGAGCAATACCTTGAGATTTATCTGCATGCCAGCAGCAACTGGTGCGTTACGTGTGTGTGTGTGGTAGAAGTGAGTCCTGTTCTCTTTGTGTAAGGGGATTGTCCTGTTTGCCCAGTGGTGTCAGGGGTTTATGCAGACACGGATCTGGAACACGTTCTCCACCTCCTATTCTTTCTTTCTTTTTCTCGTGCTTCTTTAAAGCATTCCAATTTTTTTCTCTTCTTCTTCAGTGTTTCCACCAGCTTGCAAGAGGCCTTCAGGTTAATCTGTTTCATTTCTCATCTTGTCTTTTAGGAAATGGAGAGGAGGAGACGAACAGAGGAGGCCTACAAAGCAGCCCTGTCCGAGCTGAAGAAGAAGCCACACTATGGTGGACCAGACTATGAGGTAACCATTTACATTCACATTTACATTTATGCATTTAGTAGACGCTTTTAGCCAAAGCGACTTGCATTTGTCAACTATCAACTACATCAGGGCCAGTCTCCCCTAGAGCAACTTAGGGTTAAGTGCCTTGCTCAAGGGCGCAACAGTGGCAGTCGGGATTCGAATCCACTATTTCCAGGCTACTAGCATTCTAGCCAGGCCACTGTCTCTAGGTAACCATTGCTTATTTACAGTTACTTACCTTAGTTACCGCCAACTGACAACTAACTTTCTTCGGGAGGGAATTCGTAAGTGCTGATGACATTTTACTGTATGTTGCAGATTGAGTGTTTGTGGCATATGGTATTTCTTTGCGTATCGACTTTGCGTATGACTCCCTCCGATCACGATCTTATCTTCACAGGAGGGACCAAACAGTCTCATCAATGAAGAAGAGTTTTTTGATGCTGTCGAAGCTGCCTTGGATAAACAAGACAAGATTGAAGAGCAGGTGCTGGTTCCTTTGTGTTGCTTTTGTTTGTTTGTTTGTTTGTGTAGCTCTGTGGATGAATAACAGATCTCTCTCTCCATCCCTAGTCTCAGTCAGAGGCAAAGTGTCGCACTTTGTTGTCAATTCCGATGACACCTGGAGACACCCACTCCACGTTAAGCACTCACAGATATTCCACCAAGGTATCCGCCGCATTCGCTTTGTGGTTATCTATCTAATCTTACACACACACACACACACACACACACACACACACACACACACACACACACACACACACACACACACAGTGCCCTATACTCATATTACCTCAGTATCATCTCATCTCATGTATGTTTGCTACAGCTCACACACATACACACCTCATGTGATTTGCTACAACACACACACACACACACAGCCCCACCTCTTCTCTCCCATCTTGGTCTCTATGCTCCAGATATCCTCACCCTTCGAATGTATACCAGTCTCAGGTGTCAGGTTGTCAGGTGGCTCATTCATTCACACTCAGCACAGAGAAACTATAGTGGCTTGCATAACTCACTGCTGTCACAGTTCCGTCAGAGGGCATGGCCTACATTGTTGTCCTGTGTGGGCTGTGTTTCATGATTGCGGTCTCACTGGACTAGATACTAGAGTCTCGTGGTTCCTGGTTAACTTGATAGCTTGGCTAGTTTTACACAAATACAAAAAAATAAAAAGTCGGGCATATGCACTTACATGCTTTGAGTTATGTTGCCTATATGCCTGGTTCTGGTTTTGGTTCTGTGAGACTACTCATTTTGTGTGTTTTGGTGATGGGATATTTCTGTCTTTTAATTTTTCTTGAGTGATTGTTTCTACTCGCTGTTTTATTGTGTTTTTGGGCTGTTCTGACTCTCTCTCTAATCCATGGGCCTGTGGTTGTGTGTTTGTGTTTTTCTCTCTGCCTGCCTGTCTCTCTCTCTCTCTCTCTCTCTCTCTTTCCCTTTCTCTCTCTCTCTCTCTCTCTCTCCTTTCTCTCTCTCTCTCTCTCTCTCTCTCTCTCTCTCTCTCTCTCTCTCTCTCTCTTTCTCTCTCTCTCTCTCTCTCTCTCTCTCTCTCTCTCTCTCTCTTTCCCTTTCTCTTTTCTCTTCCCGCCGATCTCTGTGGTGTGCAGCCTCATAGTCATGCTTCCTCCCTGTCCTCCGTTGAGCTGGTCAGTGCCTCGGACGATGTGCACAGATTCAGCGCACAGGTACGGTCATCAAGCTCTCCTCTCCTCCTCCTCCTCCTCCTCTTCTTCTTCCTCTCCTCTGACCTATGTTAAATTGCTTCCTGTCCGGGCTGTTCTTTGGTCTGAGGACCGATAATATGGTTATTGATAGAATTACATCAACTTTTTGGGAAACAACCTTACCTGCAGCCCACCACAGATTAGATCCAAGGATACAAGGGAATTATATTGTCACATCCATATGGTTACTGAGTGTAGAAAGTGCAGTGAAATTGTATCTGTTTCTCAGCCTAACGGGGGTGCTAGGGAAGGGCAGGATGTAGTGCATATTGGGGGGGGGGGCGTGCGCTTGCATTAAGAATGGGGGGGGGATTGGGGTGGATGATGTTAAAGTGATGACCGGTGTTGACAAAGTACTGAACTTACACTCAGTCTGACAGTTAGCCTAGCTTATCACAATTGAGTATAAAGTGTTTTAAACTAATTAGCCTATATATCCCCATAAAGATCACAGGAGCTGTAAGGTAACTGGTGTAAAAGTCACTTTCAGCAAATAAATGCTAAGCTGGGTTATAATACACACACACACACACACACACACACACACACAATAGATTTGCATCCCTTTTAAGACAGATGAGGATAACTATGTTTTTTAAAGGATTTAGTGGAAGCAGCTCATGTAGCTCAGCAGCTAATGTGTCTTAATGTATCTCAAATGTAGTGCGTTTTGTAGTACATCATTATAATTGTGTAGCTGTTATTGTAACCCGTCTTATGAAGCCATCAGATGGTAAAGTAGTTATCTTCTCTCATATCAGTCTGATATCCAAGTGTTTAATCTAATTTGCTGCACAAAGGCCTGTGGGACTTTTAATGTAAGCAGGAAATGACTTGTGTATAATTTATTTAGAAGTTAATTTGTTTAGATCTAGCCAACGTACCATCCAATAAGTCATTAAAAACTGTCTGATTGTGTTGAGGTACAAAACTGCTCAACAGAGCAAAACGCCACCGTTTTCACAAAAGCTCGTCAGTCTGTTATCGTAGCGGCCCCAGAGTCTGTTCTTCGCTCTAGTCTAATGCCTTCACCCACAGCCTTAGGCGCTGTAAGAGCAAAGGTTTTATAATCCTTTTGGAGAAAGGACAACTCAACATAAATTGTACACAGTGGTCCAATCCAAAAAAGTTAGTGAAAAGTGTTTTTTTTTTTGTTTGTTTGTTTGTTTGTTTGTTTCAGGGATTATTCTGACTTACTGCAACATTGTCACTAATGAGTTGTTTAGGATTTTTTAAACTGTAAAATGGAAAGGGCTCATGCTATTACATGCCTGTGGAAACGGCACCAAGGCACCACATTACTAAGAAAGCCACACAGGCAAAACTGGATTTTCCTCCCTCTCCTCCTCTCTTCCCATCTGCTGTTCTCTCCGTCTCCCCTTCTCTTTCTTTCTCTCTGTATCCCTCTCTCTTTCTTTATGTCCCTCTACCTCTCTCTCTGCCTCCCTCTATCTTTCTCTCATTTTCTTTCTCTCCCCCTCCCCCTCTCTCCCTCTCTCCGTCTCCCCACACACACCCTTCTCTCCCGTCCCGTCTGTTGTACTTCCTCCCTGTAGCTCTCCCGTGCCCCACCTCTCTCTCTCTGTCTCTCTCTCCCTCTCCCTCTCTCCCCCTGCATGATGAGGCATGACTCCACAGCAGGCCTTTCAAGTCTGCAGCTTTCAAGTATTAAATAATCTTACCCTTTTCTTGTATTTTTTAGTCCCTTTTTTAAACCAAGAACAGATATTGTATCTGTTTGTTTTGTAATGTCAGCTTTGGCAACACTGCTTAATTGAATCATGCCAATAAAGCTTCATTGAATTGAATTGAATGATCTAACTGCATTATCCTCTCTCGTTCTCGTGCTCTTCCCCCTCTCTCTCTCTCTCTCTCGTTCTTCTCTCCATCTCTCGCTCTTTCTCTCTCGCTCATGCTCTCTCTAACTCTTGTTTTCTCTCTCTCTGTCTTTTTCTCTCTCCTCTCTCGTGCTCTTCTCTCTGTATGTGTGTCTCTTTCTCCCTCCCTCTCTCACTCTCTCTCCCTCTCTCCCCCTCTTCCCTATCCATCAGGTGGAGGAGATGGTGCAGAATCACATGTCGTACTCCCTGCAGGACGTGGGCGGAGACGCCAACTGGCAGCTGGTGATTGAGGAGGGGGAGATGAAGGTGAGCGAGCAGGAGCAGCAGCAGCAGGAACAGACCTCTGCTGAACCCTCTCCACTGGGGCTGCGCTCAGGGAGAGCAGAGAACTGGCCAGTCACCGAGCAGAGCCTCTGTTGGGTGGCCTGGAATGGGTCCCTGTGTGTCTGTGTGTTGGGAAGCCAGATAACTGGGCAGCCATTGAGCAGAGCCTCTAATGGGTGGCCTGGAATGGGCCCCTGTGTGCGTGTGTGTGTGTGTGTGGGTTTGGATGCACACAGTGAGGAGGAGGAGGAGGAGGGATGGAGGGGGTGAAGCGAAGGACAAGACCCCGCGTTCACAGCTGTAACAACATAACTCTTTCACCATGACCATATGACAAGTCTTTGTGCTCGTTAAGTATCTCAGTGTGGTGTGTGTGTGTGTGGATGTGTCATGTTGGCAGACAGTCCCCCAAGTGTGCAGAGCAAGTGCAGTACCAGTTGGACATAGCAGACTGCCTGCTAAACATAATCTTGTTAGGTTTAAAGTGAAATGCGCGTAAGTGTAACTGATTGGTACGATGGAATCTGGAAAAGTATAGGGAATTGGATGACAATTCTTGAACAGCTTTTTTTTCCTGTTACATACCCAGGAAAACTGACCCTGTGCAACATTCTCATTTTGCAGCACTCAAGTTCAGCCATCTTAAATGCAAGCAGAACAACAAATAAAACAGAAATGCACACTTGTTTGACACAGTTACATTAAATGAGCTATCTAAAAAAAAAAGAAAGAAATAATGAGTTTGAAACAAATCTGAATCTGTCTTTTACATAAGCCTATGGCATTGGGGGGAAATAATGTAGTGTGTCTGTTTTTGTTTGTTTGCTTTCTTGTTTTTTCCTTTCTTCCTTTCTTTCGTTAAGGGTGTGATTTTGGGTTTTCCTTTCCAAGTGCTCAGGTCCCAGATGTTACAGTTCAATAGCTTGACTGACAAGGTTAAACTGCTCCCCTGCTGAGCCAACCGATCATTAATACCCCGTCTGTTCACCTCAGGTGTATCGAAGAGAGGTGGAAGAGAACGGGATTGTCCTGGACCCCCTGAAGGCCACCCACGCAGTCAAAGGCGTCACTGGTCACGAGGTCTGCCATTACTTTTGGGACACTACCTTCCGCTACGACTGGGAGAGTAAGTCCATCTCACCATAATATACTTCCAGCTCCTTTAATAAGCTCATCAATATGTGTTAGACATCTTAGACTTGTCAACGCCAATCAACACACATTAGAATGCAGTGCTTATAATCAGTTCTTATGGTTGTGACAACTTGTCATTATCGAGCTAATTAGAGATTAATGATGAGTGTGATGAAGGAAATGGGGGGGGGGGGGGGGGTTAGTGCTGTTAACAGTTTCTTGTAACGTTTCAGTGTATTGAATGATGAATCATGAGGGCTGATACTTGCCATGACTCACAGTGAGAACAAAGCTGACTATTCCATCTTGTGCTCTTTCTCCACCAGCTACTGTTGAAAACTTCAATGTTGTAGAGAGACTGTCAGACAATGCTGTCATCATCTACCAAACACACAAGGTAATTATTTTGTTAATAGAGTTACATAAACGAAAGTCTCAAAGTTAGTTAAGAGGGTTTAAATTAATAATCTGTTAGATCCTTGTTGCTGTCTGGGTAACTGACAGAATGGGCAAAATAAATGTTTACACGTAGTTAAATGTATTCAATTTGCATACCTGTTTTAACATTTTTAAAAAGGATAAAAGCAAGTAAGTAAAGAAGTCGGCTGTTAGTCAGAAAAACTGGTGCAGCTGCACACAGCACGCAAAAGATGCCTTGAGCTCACCATCTCTCGTTGAGATTGAAGTCAAAGATGCTGGTCAGTTGCTTGTGTTTTGGTTTAGATTTTATCCGTATGGCCATGGAAGGGTTACGACTGGTGTCTCTCTAATCTCTTCTCAGTTGTCGAAGTGTGTTCTCTTCTCACTGTGGTGTGTGTTTGTGTTTGTGTGTGTGTGTGTGTGTGTGTGTGTGTGTGTGTGTGTGTGTGTGTGTGTGTGTGTGTGTTGTGTGTGTGTGTGTGTGTGTGTGTTACAGAGAGTGTGGCCTGCCTCCCAGAGAGATGTGCTCTATCTGTCAGTGATGCGCAAAGTCTCTGCAGATAACGAGAACGACCCGGACACGTGGCTCGTGTGCAACTTCTCTGTAGATCATGACAACTGTGCTGTAAGTGCACGAGTGTGAAGACCTCACGTTTTTATAGAGGAGCCAAGTACCACAGTACTGCTCATTCTTCCTTCAATTGAAATGTCGCATATTTAATGTAAATGTGCTTTTTTACTTTTTTTGTGAAAAAAAAAAATGTTTTCTCCCCTTTTCTCTTTAGCCCACTAACAAGTGCATTCGTGCCAAAATCAACGTGGCTATGATCTGTCAAACCCTCGTCAGCCCACCAGAGGGCGATAAAGAGATCAGTCGGGACAACATCCTTTGCAAAATCACTTATGTAGCCAATGGTGAGAGACTTAAACAGCTAACGCATACATATATACATATACCGTGTGTGTGTGTGTGTGTGTGTGTGTGTGTGTGTGTATATATATATATATATATAATTTGGTATGTATATAGTAGCCATTTTATGCAATGTGTGTATGTGTAATATATACATATTGTATGTATGTAGCCCATTTAATATAATACAACATGACCCAACATGCTTTACCAATGACAAAATAACAATATGCAGTAATACTAATGAAACAGCAACGACAACAATAGTAATGACAGCTGTTGTGACTCCACAGTGAATCCTGGTGGCTGGGCGCCTGCCTCAGTACTCCGAGCAGTGGCCAAGAGAGAGTATCCCAAGTTCCTCAAGCGTTTCACTTCCTATGTCCAAGAAAAGACCAGCGGGAAGCCCATACTCTTCTAAGGCCAGACGGTAACGCCATGAGGCCATTTCAATCTGAGGCCATTTCGATATTATTCTGTTTGTAATATTTATTTGCCAGATGCTTTTGTCCAGAGGATTTGCGATGTATGAACAAGACATAATCGTTTAAAATAAGTTCCATTATTTTAAACTATTTGTGTTAACATAAACATACATGCAGACCATGACTCTGTAAAAGACATGACTGACTTTAGTCACGTTACAGGTAAAGGCTGACTCTGTCAATATCCGTATCATACTGTGTTTGTTTCTGTGTTTGTGTGCAACGAGTCCCAGACATTAAGGGATGATTGTTCTCTGTCTCCCCCTGTTTTGCTATGCAGGCATTGGGCACACATTTTCTCAGATGTCTGCCGAAGCTCTGGTCCTGATCTTGGTCCTGACCTTGGTCCTGGTCTTGGTTTTGGTCTCGGTCTCGGTCTCGTCCGCTCCGGTCTGCTCTCCCATGGACCTCATTCCCCGTGCCCCGCAAATGGCATTAAAACAGCTGCTTACATCTTCGTCATCATCGTCATCATCTCAATTAAAAGCATGAAACCCCGCCTGCTAAGGTCTTAGTCGATGGGGGTGGTCATGTCCCTATAAAATAACTGTCGATGCTTTAGAAAGTATTTGTATAGCGTGCCGTGCCGTGTCATGCGCCCAAAGGCAGTCACATCCATGGGAGAACATTTGGAAAAGGAGGAGTTTTATTGAGCCTTGTTTACTACTTGAACTGTTTACAGTAACATCGCTAACTAAAAAGCCTTACTTGTGCAGCCTAAGTTCAGAGTCGCAGCCCCTCCCCCCATCCCCCTCCCCCTCCCCCTAAAACTGTGCTCTGATACAGCATAACAAACAGACGCTAGGGCAGCCACCTATCCTAACTGCTTACCATTGTGACTGAAGGCCTGTATAAAACAATGCTTTAAAAAAAAAAGAAAGAAAACCTAAATTCTGCTTCTCCATTTGGATGTGGAGCTGTGTCGCTTTGTTTCATATGTAAATGCTGTAAGTACTCTGAATAACAGTTTGTGGGTGTTGGCTTTGATCAATCCTTGTATTATGGATATTTTATTTTCTTTTTTTTTTTGTATTCATTGTTAAGATTTTGAAACCGACAAAAAAATGACACAGCTAATGAAAGAATGAACTCCAGCTGAATGCCTTTCTAGAAGTGACTTCAGTCACGCAGTCGTGCATACCTTCAAGCTTTGCTGTCCTTGTATTGCTGTCTGATGAACATCATGTGGCCCTTACAAAGAGATGAGAGGGAGAGAAACACACTGACTTGTTAAGATGGCACATGAGTTGAATTCTGTGGAATAGGCTGGCTAGCTAATCTCAGTTGAACTGCATCGAGAGACTTCAAAACGGCAAGACACAGCTTTTGATTTGTTTCTGTACTGATGTCCATAGTGAACTACAGAGGCGATTTCTTTTCTTTTTTTTGTTTAGGTTTTAAGTATAATCGTGTCTTTGCAGTCAACAGGATTTGAGGATACTTTGTCATCTTTTTGTTTCTAATAGATTGTCTACAGCAGCCATCTTCCAAACTGTGCTTGTGACAGACCTTGTAATTGAAGGGGCTCAATCAGCAATCAAATTAGTTTGTGGAACAATCATTTCACAGAAATGGGCATGCAGTTGTGACTGTTGACATATCTGCCTTAGTGTCGAGGGGGAGAATATCCCTACAAATATTGTACCAGATTTATATTTTGTACAATGCGCATCAAATAATCATATACATGGATTTTGTATATGAAGGCTACATCAGATCACCAAATGGAGAATTGTCAGCATTTCATATGATTTTCCTTTTTATTATATTTTTGTAAATGTGTGTGTTTGTCTAGTACACCCTACTGTAACAGTTCACAGATAAGAAAACAATACTGAGATAAAAATGCCCGCTTATGTGACCATCCTTACCAGGTTTGTTATCTTAGTGATTCTAATTAAGGGTTTGGAATCCTGTGAGTATACCATTTGCACTAAATGCTATGCTATGGCATATTACCATGTCGTTCAAACTAAGGTTTGATTATTTCATGGGCTTTTTCCTCTTTCTTCAGAATAGGCCACAGCTTTGGGTCTGGGTAGCCTATTAGCGATGCCCATTTAAATTCATCTGTGCCCTGGCCATATTATGTCTAGCGTGCGGGCACTGATTAAACCTGGTGGTACACATGGCTACACTTAGTGCTAGTCGGAGATCAGATGAGTGCGATTCAGCTGGTGTTCAGTCAGTGGTTGATCGACATGGTCACAGAAGACCTTCTACACACAGTTTGGCTATAGTGTTAAAATTGGCGTGGAAGGAGCGATGGAGATGGCTAGATATGACGTCGACCAGTGATGAGCACTTGCAGAAGATTTATTGTTTCAAATCTTTTTATAGACGTAATGATTTTCATTTGTATAAATAAATAAACTAAATTAGTAAAGTGAGTTCACGTCTCCTCATATTTAATAACCCACTACACTAATGATCCACAAACCATTATCAGTCCTGTTTTGTCATTGTAGAATGTGGGGAACATGAGTGTGAAGAGGGAAATCATGCTTGTCTTACTCAAGAACTCCTCAGTAAACGCCTGGATCAAAATAATTGATGGAGATCGGTAGACTTAAAATTCAGGCATGCAATAGTTTACCTGACATAACATACACAAAGCAAAAATAACAAGAATACCAAGTTCCATGTTTATAGTATCAGTCATACGCTTTGAAATGTCCTGTATTTGACTGATCTGCCTGTAATTCAGACCAATTACATCTGTTTTTCCCAAAGCTCAATTGCATGTTCAAGGCAAGCGTCGATTCTCCAACAGCTCACGGTCACGGAGCTATTAAAAAAAAAAAAACAATGTATAAATGGAAAATGTACATTTTTGGTTGGATTTAAGCTGCCGCGTGAATAGGCTGCATTACCTCCCTGTCCTTCCAAGGACGCGTGCAAACCGCACGCTCTCGCTCCGAAACATATTTCGTCATCAAGGACAGAACGTCAGCCAAAATAGTGTATTTACGAAGTTTTCCTACGTTCCGTTCAATTTTTTTCGCCTGGTAGCCTAAATCAAAGCCCGGGCTAGTCTGTTTACAGTGTTTCAGGAGCTGTGCTGAACATCAGCTACTGTGACAAGGTTGCTGAAATGAAGGGGAACATTGATACGATTTACAAAAATATATGCCAACGTGCGCTTTGGATTGTTTGCCCGTTTTGTAAATACTTTGCTGAAGTTCTGCCTGTCACTAAGAGCGTCTTCAATATGATCTTAACCCTTTCGCCTCACATTTATGTGAGGCCATTGCAAAAAGCCATTGGTCTCTGTATGGAGGAGGTAAGAGAACAGGCCTAGGCCTACTAAAAAAACATATAGGCTGATTCCTAAGAATATAACCTAATTAGTCTTTGCTGGGCCTAGACCTTGCTAATGGATTTTTCTTTACTTCTCAAAAGGTTGAAATTTTCAAGGAATGCTGGTAAGTTTTTCAAAGACACTTTGCCTATACTGTGTATAAATTATATGTGCTGTGTGGAGAGTGGAGATGGGTGCAAAATATGTAAAGGAGATGAAGTAGTGTAGAGAATGGGCAAGAGCTGTGTGGCCTTGGGGGAGGTGGGAGGGGGGAGTGAATGGAAAGTGAATGTAAGCGGGGCTTTCTGGTGATGGGGGGGGGGGGGGCAGTGTTTTCTATTCATATCACGTTTAACATTATAGTATTCTTTAATGCCATCATTATTATTTGTGCAGTGAATGGTTAGAGTTCAGTCAACGAACAACTGTTGTCTTCACATCCCTGCTAAAAGAATTTGAGGACCTTCTTGAGCACTTTGAGATAGACACGCTCTCTGAAGGCAGCTCTGATGATAGCTCTACAACCACCATCACACAGTGCAGAAGAGACTGCCATTTGTCCAAAAGTAAAACCAAAGAGCTTACCACTGAGTACAACACAGTCGTTTGCCAAAATGCTGCCAAGGCTTTGCCACCAAATGTGAAGCAGCTTGATGAACCCGCATCTACCACAACCAGACACAAGCTCAGCAGGCCTACTGCTGCTGAGGAAGCAGGCCTAACTTCCCTCTGCAGTCAGCAACAGCTTCATGTCTACCAGAGAGGAGCCAACAAGCCCACTCCAGCTAGGCTTCCCCTCCTGCGGTGCCCTCCCTCAGGTGTTCAGACACAACCAGGGGTAGTAGAGGCCAAGTCTGCACCCATCATGATATTCTCAGAGGGCCCCCAAATCCACCTGATCTCACAGGAGCTCAGAGCAAAACTGGAGTCCCATGTCCGGCGTAAACGAACACATCATGTTTTTGGCTTTCCACCGAAGCTCGCAAAACTCCTAGGAGACAGTGCAGCATCTGTGCTAAAAAGCCAAGGCACCTGCCATGACTGGCAGGCTCCCAGGTCTTTTACTAATCCAAACTCAGCTGCTAATCCCAACAGAAATGCTGCTGACCATAAGGACTGTGTATTTTTGAATGTTTTTGACCTCAAGAATGCAGAACAGCTGGAAGAAACCAAGGCCTTGTAAAATCCTGTTGAGGAAAAAGAGAGACTTAGGACTCAAATTCCAAAAAGGCCTGTAACTGTATGACTGAGGTGACTTTTTTCAGCATTTTTTTTTTTTCATTTTTAAATTAAAGATTATGAGCAGTGAAGCTTTTCTGTGTTGTTTTTTAATCGATAGGCGCCTTTTGTATGTAGATCATGATTTATTTTCATCACTAGGGGGAGCTATAGTGCTATACAAAAAAAAGAAGCCTGTTAATTTTTTCTTTTTCTTCTTTTATCAATAGGCCCCTTGCATGCAGGTAATGATGTATTTTCATCACTAGAGGGAGCTAAAGTGCTATACAAAAAAGTTGGCGTACTCTTGGTTGCATGAGGCAGAATCTGTAGCCCTGCACACCACCCAGAATTCACAGACTAATAGGTAGATTCATTTTAAATATGAGGCTTGATTTTATGGCTATATTGGAAAAGCCTGAAATGCTTCCAAAACAAAATGAAGTATGCCTACATAAAATTAATTGGTAGAAACATACTTTTCCTAAATCATTCTTTTAAATGTCAGCTGATAACATTCAAAGTCAAGTGAGGTTGTTGTGTTTAGATTTTTACCCCATTAAAACAAACTAGTTGCACTTTGACTAAATAAAGTGTTTTGAGTAAATCTGTTTTTGCTCCTAATGGCATGAACTTCTAATTATGTTTATGAAACATAATTGTGAGAAGCAGTTCTTTACTGCTTGTAATATTAACTAATTTGAAGGAAACAGCTAAGAACATGAACTCTGTTTGCCCTCATTTACTTCATACCTCCTTTGTCTTGAGTTCTGGTTGTGGGGTTGTGTCACCTACGTTGAAAAATCTGGATAATTCACCTTTTTATCTATCAGATTTCTATTACAAACACTTCTTTATCTAGACAAGCAAATCAGCTTTTAGGTATTCTTGAAGTAAATAACACCAAGGCATATCAACCACATCATCCGTGTTGTTTCTATGGTACCAAATGTCCCTTTTAACCCTGTTTTGTGTCAAAGCAGGCCCCTCTGTCCCATTCCCTTTCCCCATTAGCCCACAGTCATGTCTCTATCTCCCTTACTTAATCTCTGTGAATTTGTCTTTCTTTTCTCCTTTGTAATATTTTTGAACCTAATCTGTCCATACCACCTTGCAGGACAAATAGTCCCGGAAGAGATTATAGGGGTTTCTTTTATTTTTGTGGCTTCTGATTTATTTATTTATTTTCAAAGTCAAGCGCTCCAGTTTCCTCGTTTGTGCTGTAAATTTGGCTAAAGGGCGAGGTCTTGACCTAATGTTAACATTAGGTGAAAATGGGTGGGTGCAGGGAGTGGGTTTGTAGAGGGGAAGGGTTGTGGAGGGGAGGGGTGATGGGTTGAGCTAGTGGCTGAGATTATCCCTTGTCTGCATACTCTTCATCCCTGCAGGTCTGTCTGGGCCTCTCTGCCTGTCAGCCTATCAGTAGGCCCTGCCCTGGTGAGATGTGATGCACTGTTAGCTGATTGGTCGGGTGATGCTCTGGTGAGCCTGGTGCTTATGGTGACGTTGGCCCTGGAATGCCTCGAACAACCCTCAAACCTGTCCATCGGGTGATGGGGAGGACAATTTACTCAGTAATCTAACACTAAATTATTCACTGAAATTTATGATAGTTATGATTATCTCATTGCACTCAGACCACTGGCCGTGCATTCTTGAACTTTGAGATTTTTTTTTTTTTATTCATGTCATGCTTTTTTATTGTAAAAATGGCACCTGTCTTTTAAATGTAACTAAGACATTGACACAATGTATTTGACGTAAGAGATCATGAACTTCTTTAAAAAAAAAAAAAAAAAAAAACAATTCCACAAGACCTACACCTTTCCTCAGGTTTTTTTTTTTTAAAAAGCTCATATGTAGATGAAGTCTGGGATTTGTCAGTTAAGACTTTTTATAGGATCAAGTGCTTTCAGTGCATTAAGTTTGTCAGTGAAACACTTGAAGGATCTCCTCTCAAAGGAAGCACCTTCACTAGTCTAGCCTCAGGGATGAGTTATATTACGAGTTTGATATGGGATCGTCTGCAATGTTAAATTCAAATCTAAATAAAGATAAATACAAATACACAAATACTGAACATTCAAAAAATCCCTTTATTTTTTTTATTACAAAAATATACAAAAAGAAAACATTCTGTTTACTTTTTATTTTCTTGTTGTTTCAGAGAAATATATGGTAGCTTTGGTGGAGAAAGTTCAGCTTTCTCCACAAATCACCTCTGTCGTTGACAGGGTGAGCACGCACGCGCGCACACACACACACACACACACACACACACACACACACACACACACACACACACACACACACACACACTGAAGCATTCACACACATGGCAATCAGCTAAATATGTACCATCCATATGCATCAGTCGTAGACACATGTGAAGGTGCTGTGCTTATTGTGCAGTCAGAATAAATTACAAGCAAAGGGCTAGCTGAATCACCATATTCTTGCAGGAGGTAGGGCTTCCATTCAATCTGCCTGTCCATGATACAACAAAGACAGAAGGGGAAAAACTCCTGGCTCCAATCACACTTGGTTGTAGCACCATTGTGAGATATTTGCGCACTTGCACTAGAATTTATGTCACAGGAAAAAAAACAAAAACAAAAACACAAAACAGACAGAAAAAAAACAAAACCATTCCTAAACATTCCGAACCGTTTATCATTTCAAGTTCTGTGAGAACATACATTATGTCAGCACATTCCGCAAGACTACAACCAGAAGGCTGCATTTGGCAAGTTCAAGTGTAGTGAATAGGGCTCCCATGTTTGGTGATGGCTGCGTCTTTAAAGATTGACACAGCAAAACTGTACCATGTGAATCATTGCTTTGTGACTCCTCTCTATGGTACTAGCCAGTCCTCTTTGAGAGTGAATGTACAGCAGAGAACTTGGACCCCCCCCCCCCCACCTGCAATTTTGCAAATGTTTTAAATTAAGAACAAAATAGTAATAATAATAATAATAATAATAATAATGATAATTAAAAGACAGAGCACAAGTTAGAACATGATTGTTGTTATCTTCTGCCTCTTTTATGGAGCTGAGAGTCTGTGGTGACACAGTCCATTCAACAGTCCATAAAGATCCTCTTCAGTCATAGTGCGTCCAAACAGGGTTAGCAGTGAAATGATGCGTCCCTGTAACACTGCATGGAGTCTGCATGGCGGGTCCAGAGACCTCACACAGTATTGTTTGCCCAGAAGGATTCTTCAGGATGCTCCTTTTGTGCATGTACCAGCAGCGTCCTGCAGATTTATCTTGGACCTGCAAACAGAAGCCATGTGCTCTTATTAGTGTCCATTTCATTTGCTCTGTCTACATGTGTTAGTATGTGTGTGTGTGTGTGTGTGTGTGTGTGTGTGTGTGTGTAGAGTATGATCACAGTGTGCCTGATCTTCACCAAGCTTTGACCTGAGGCAACGTGACCGTGACACAGCTCGCTTCCAACTGCACTACTTGGCTGATAATTATTAGACCGGACCGATATAAACGGAACCCAGTGTAAACACATCTCCCAACATCCGCCTCTTCCTCTCACCTGTTGTGGGCCATGTGACTCTTAACCAGGTGACCAGCGGCGAGTGCCGCCATCAGTGACAGCTCCCCTGCTAACACAGTGGCACACACCACTTGTGCCAGGTGCCGGGCATTGTCCCCGGGGCTGTGCGGATTGGCTCCTTGCACTCCCAGCATCTGCAACAACAGAGGCCATTGTTAGCATCGCCTCACACTCCCAACACTCCCACTGCACGGAAGAGTTGATGCATGACGATGCTGAGACACAATCCCCTCAATTGAATAGAGGAGTATACCGCAAAAACAAGATAAGTGTTGACGTTGAGTCTAAAGGTCTAAAAGTGCATTCGAATTTGGCTACAAGAGGCAAATGTTTCTAATTCCTGCCTGAATTGTGTTTACATCACAGCTTCAGGCTTTCAGCTCAACACAGCACTACTAATACAACCCCTAGCTTTAGCCCAAGATGTGCTGCTCAGAGACTGTTTCAACCATAATATAAATAAATAAATAAATAAATAACAACAACAATGCCTCAACGTTCTATTTTGTTCTCTTACTACTTATGCTACATTTACATCGCATCAAACAACTATATAGAATGTTAAAACTCACGTCCTGGGGGAACAGCCATGATGTTAATAATCAAACTATTTTTAAATGGTCTATAGGATTATTCACAAAGAGTACAGTAGTTTTTTGGATTTGAGCACCTGGGAGAATTTCACCCAATATGCACAGCAGTTACCTTCAGACAGGATTGCTGTGGTGCCAGGTTGGTGCCCCCACCGACTGTGCCGAGCTCCAGGGAGGGCATGGTGCAGCTGATGTACAAATCCTCCCCCGTGGGGCCCGATGCTTCCATCAGGGTGATGCAGTTGGAGCTGCCCACAGTCTGAGCTGGGTCCTGTTGGAAAGAGAAGCCCAGGTCAAATTCATGCAAGTTACGCCACAAAATATACAAGCTGGATCCATGATCTGATAGCTATGATGCTATCATAATTGGCTTTCAGATGGTTTTCCATATTCCGTTAGCTTCCTGTAATGTTTATCTGGTTGCCAATTAGTGCAATCAAGCTGTAAACTAGCTTTGAGAGAAAGAGAGACATTGTGTATTACCTGCCCACATGCAATGTAAATGGCAGCCACGATGTTAGCGGCGTGAGCATTGTAGCCTCCTATACTGCCAGCCATGGCAGAGCCCACCAGGTTCTTTGTGATGTTGACATCCACTAAAGCCTCGGTGGTAGTCTTTAAAACCTGCGTCACACGAGGACAAACAGAACACATCAGGTCAATGACTCAGATGAGGTAATCAAATACTTAACTAAAGTATGTGGGTGTGCCTACAGTATGTGTGTTTGAGCAGGGGCTGAGTGTTTACCTCTCTAACTACTTTGGCTGAAATGATAGCTTCACACACAACAGACTTCCCCCTCCCCTCGATCCAGTTGATGGCAGCGGGCTTCTTGTCTGTGCAGTAGTTCCCACTGAGAGCCAGGACCTGCAGATCAGGGAACTTCTCCTGGAGTCTGGACAGAGCCTGTTCTGTGCCCTGAAACACCAAAAAGTAGTTGATATTACACACATGCGTCTGACTAACGGTGGATATCTTCACCCTAGATATATCAGTCTCATTTCATCAGCTACTTTCACATGGCTTTTTATGATGGGTGTAATCAGTGGATCGAATGGGAGACAGGGATTGCAGGATTCCCTATGTTGTCAACTCAGAGATCCAAACACTGGCCTGAAAAAGCACCAAATAGCTCATCTGTTTGTTTCCAGTGAGTCAGACTGACCTTTGAGACCATGTTCATTCCCATTGCATCTCCCGTCCTGGACTGGAAGCGGATGTAGAGGTTTCGCCCTGCCAGGCCAGTAAGGAGCTTCTCCAGACGAGCAAATCTGCAAGGAATACACAGGACCCCATTAGTCTCTTCAGAGATT
Organism: Tenualosa ilisha; assembly: GCA_015244755.2. Lineage (NCBI taxonomy): Eukaryota > Metazoa > Chordata > Actinopteri > Clupeiformes > Clupeidae > Tenualosa > Tenualosa ilisha. Next base: position 2,051,533 of record PYXC01000677.1, on the reverse strand, counting down.
TTCTTACAGCTGGAGATTTTTCTCCCTTCACTGACAAAAACATTCCCACTGACAAGAACATGACCGCTAACAAGCTTCAGTATGGGTAGCGTGCGGCATTTTGAACACTCAGCAAATGAGCACTTCTCATTCCTTTACAAGGTTAAGAACAGTCATCTTATCAGGCAAACAATCATTTTTGTATTCTTTTAAAAGGCTACATCGTAATTTCCTAAGCTGTGGGGAAGATGTTCAAGAAAACAGGCGAATTCGACATTACCTGACTTTATCAAGCCGGCTGTAGCCAGCAATGCATTTTGGGTTGAATACGCAAACAATAACCAATGAAATGGGAATACAAAAGTGCTTCCGACCCAAAATGCGTGGCAAATTACCTGAAGTCAGGTAATGTCGAATTTGCCTAATAACCAGCGGTGGTCTAATTGAAAGGGACCCGGGAGCCTGGTTTTACTTCAGCTTTGCTCAGAATCCTCTGACCACTTCCTTTAAAGGATTCCTTTAGAAAATAAAAGTACCTTCCGATGTTAAAAATCCCAGATCCCTCTACCATTAACCTTTCACTAGGAGACTGCAATCTCCCTTTTTAAATTTACACATTCAGCGTCTGCCCAAAGAGACTTACAACATGGGGGTTAATCAAGGTAGAGCGTGTTTAGGAGACAACAGTGCACCAAATCGTAATCTTCGTATAAGAATAGACTAGAAGCTCACAGTGAAAGTAGTTTGGGGATGTAGGCAAGAAGGCTGGAACGGTGAACAGTGAAGAAAGCCATGCTAATAAGTGCATGTTAAGTATGTTAGATAGTTAGCGGCGTAAGGAGAGGAGAAGAGAAGAGAGGAGAGGAAACGAGAGGTGGTGCTGTCAAAAGAGCTGGATCTCATGATCTCCGAGTCTCTCCCTCTCACCTAACTGAATACATTATCTCTGTGTCAGACTGCGCAGCTGGAGTCATTAGGGATTAATATGAGCAGACAGCTGGGTCAGGTCACATTTGCAACAATGACTGCACAAATAGAATGTAACGTTCTTTGAAATCCCCACACCCTGCATAACGCATCATCACCATCCAAATCCAAATAGCATTTCCCATGATGCATTAGTGACCAAACCACTCCTTTGTTCAGAATAAGAAATGCACTTGTCACACTCATCACAAAGCTGCTTGTTAACAGGGTCCGGTGTTGTTCTCCACTACCAACCTGCTGGTGTTGTCAAAGGCATCCTTGATGCACTTGAAGCCTTCAGTGCTCTCGAGCCAAGCCTTGACCTCAGCAGCCATGCAGGCTGAGGGCAGCCGCACGACGGGGCCTCGTGTCATCCCATCAGCCAGGACCTGACTGTGGGCACCGCTGCTAAGCTGGAGGAAGATCGGAGAGGAGGTAAATGGCAAAGTTCAGAGGTCACAAATCTCTTAAAAATTCCCTCAGTGACGTAAATTATTATACATGTGCCATTTGAAAACACTATTGTTAAGCCACTGATAAAATGCATGTCAAAGGATTATTTATGTTCACTGAGGAAGATCTTACTGCAATCGCTCGGCAGCCACGGTTGGTACTGGCCACTAGGCAGCCCTCAGTTGTCGCCATGGGGACTTGGAACTGCTTGCCGTCCAGCAGGAGAGGCCCCACAACGCCTACTGGCACGGGCATGTAGCCAATCACATTCTCACAACAGGTTCCCATCACCTGAACACCAGAAGAGCCTTTAATCAATTAAAGAGCCATTTCCCTTGACCCCATACCATGCTCGCTTACACATATAATTAAATTGTAGTGTTTTGTGTGTGTATATTTGTGTATATACATTGCTATATATTATATATCTATATCTACAGTATTTCGAGAATATAAGGTGGGGAACACTTTCCTTCTTGTAATCTTACCATTGAATAGTCATAGTCTTTGTATGGCAGGCAGGTGAGGGCAGAGGGGTTGGGGAGGCTTGGCAAGAGCATCTTCCTGCGGATCACAACACCTCGCTCTGGGGTCTCCATCATACTCTCCAGCTTGTAGCTGGGAATGTGCTTGGCCTTCACCAGAGTGATCACCTCCTCGTCACTCAGAAACCTCGCGCCCATCTGAGAGAGAGGGAGAGAGAGTGAAACTTCAGTGTCGATGTACTCTGAAGATGTGTCTGGGTTCCTTTTAAAAGTAGGTCTAAAGCCCTGCTTAACAGGGGAAAGTAAGTTTAAAGGGTAGGTAGTGTCAATGCTGGGCTTGCCTCTGCTCTCACGTCACACTGCTAATTGTTTAAGAGTAAGCGAGCAGGTAGAGTGAGTAAGCTCATTAGCTCGCGATCACACCATACAGGCATTAGCTGCCAAGTATAAAACACTTGGGGCCACAAAGGATAAAGCTAGACAACAGGTGGACCAGAAAGCAAGCACCAAACACATCATTTTCTGAGTAATATAAAATATATAAGTTTTTTTTTTTTTCTGCAGGTACATATTCAGCTCTCCAAAAGGACAGAGTCTGACATTTTTTGGTGAGATGTATAAAACGTTTAAGGTAAACAGTATTTGGCAGATACTTTGGCAGTCTAGTAAGGTGAGTTCAAGAATCAACTGTTGACAGACTATAATTCAGGGACATAGCTGCTGGCCCACCAGGCCAGAACAAACTGCATTTCTCATATGGTAGCTAATACAACCACATACTTGTACAACACAATAACAACCCCTCCCTCCACCTCCAAGGCTTGTACAGTGAGTCATCCTCTTCTTACCTCTGGGCTCCTCAGTATAGACAGACACTCCTCCACAGGCCGGGGCTCGGAGGGGAGGCTGGGCTGTGACTCTGCTGCGGCACGCTCTCTCTGAGCTTCGGTCTTCTCCACCTCCCCCACAGAAAACAGGCTCTTGGGCTGCTGCTGAGGGGTTGGAGTGGGCAATGGCCGAATCACCTCAGCTAGAGATTCAGAGAAAGAAAGGGAGGTTTGGTAAGCCTGATGCAATACGATGCTCATATCATGTTTTTTCTTTCTTTCTTCTTTTATAGCCCCATGCAAATTGATGACTCATAGCCCATGGGCAAAGCATATGTCCATAAACAGAGAGAATGCTGGCACTAAATAAACATTCAAGGGCTGTAAAAAACACAATGTCACACCATGCTTTGCCTTACCTCTCTCCTCCTTCGTGATGGGGATGGGTGCGGGTGGGGTCGGCTTTGCGCTCTTGGGTTGCGGGTTAGGCTCCTTGCGGCAGCACTGGTCTGGGCTCCACTTGGGGTTCCTCAGGGAGCCTGAGATGGGCGCTTTCAGGGAGAGGGTGGACTCTGTCTCCACCTGCTCAAAGAAGATGTACTTGACCGCCAGAAGGAGAGCCAGACTCAGAGTGATCACCTGCTCGATGTCCATACTGATCATCCTGCAGGGGGGGAGGGGTGTCAGGAACAGTAAAGCACAACAAAAAACAGTCAATTTCAAAATTCAGACATTCAAACACACTACTACACTGGGGTGAATTCCAATGCCACTCAAAAGGCTCTTTAACCCCTGAATCTTCAAAGACATAACTGGCATGAATCAGCCAATCATGAAGTCAGTTCATAATGACAGTTATGTCTTTGACTCCTCAGAAAATTAGGGCTTAGGGGTTACATTAGTATTCAGTTGTTCCCTAATATACGCACTAAAGGGTAAACCAACTTGGGGCGATGGTGGTGCAGGTGGTAGAGGTGCCTTTTGGCAACCAGAGGGCCCGCTATGCCTGATCCCATGGAAGTGTCCTTGAGCAAGATACTGAACCCCAAATTGCTCCCAGTGAGCAGGGTGGCACCTTGCATGGCAGCTTCTGCCACCAATGTGTAAATGGGTGAATCTAAGGCTTACATTGTAAGGTGCTTTGAGTAATTGTAGGAGTAGAAAAGCGCTTTATGACTGCAGTCCATTTAATGTACCTTGAGAGGTAGAACTGCCACAGGGGTCTTTCTGGGTCTATTTTTGTGGCACCAGGGTCTGTGAGGCTGAGTCCTGTTGGTGGCATATCGATGGTGCTGTTGCCAGCACTCGGCTCAGCGATCCAGCGGCTGTGGGCGTGAACCATCACCAGTCCAAGGGACTGCAACAAAGAGAGAGGGAGAGGGGGAGAGAAAGAGAGAGAGAGAGAAACACCACCATTTCACTAACACATCTCTCTCAGTCAGCAGAGGGATACACTAAGAAACATAATACGTGTTGTATTGACACTACAACCTGAGGTATAATCAAGTTCAGCTAGCAGAGGCAGACAGGTGAACAATGAACCCTTTACACTCTTGCACTTTAACAATCTGTGTAGCAGTTAGTTTTAATCTTTACCTCTAAATGAACTTATTCTGACATATACGAGCAACTACAGTTATGTGGGTGGATCTTGGTACATTTCACTGTGCATTGTACAAGTATAAATATGCATGTGACAAATTTAAGTAACTATACTTGGTTTGACTTCTGCACAGTTATATCCAGAATTGCAAGCTCAATCAAAGAATCTCTGGCAGGGATGTTATCTGTTGTTGAATATTGCCTAATGCATGTTTGTCAAACTTGAACTGAATCTCAGGCTTTCTTCTCAAAATATAACTAATGTTCTCCCGGGATTCTTCCACTGCTGATGACGGCACATTGAATGAGGCACATTAAACCGCAAAGCCTGGGTGTGAATGTAAAAACTGGGTGTGGACCAATGGCTTACCATGATCATTTTCACCCTCTGGGTTACTGGGTTGGGCTTGTTGTCCTCCTCCTCCTCCAGGACACGGGCAAAGTGACTCAGCTGCCAGATGGGATGTCCCTCACGACTCTCTCTGGACAACTGCAACCAGGAGAGGAAACACATTCAAAATGGAGTCCAACCACAAGAGAAGGAGATACAGATAGATGGAGATAATGAGATAGACAGATAGATGGACAGATAGATCGATAGTTGAAGAGGTAGATAGATACTTTATTCCCAAAGGGAAGTAAAGAACTGGGACAAAAAACAGAGTAAAACAAAAGATCTACTCACCTCCAAAACGAGTGAGACACAGGCTGGGAAGAAGGTCATGAAGACAAAGTAGTTGGCCAAGACAGACATGCAGCCAAAACAACACATGATCTCCAACTGACGCACACCTAAGACAGATGGTCAACAAATTAGGGAGAAATACATACAGTCAGATCATGACCAGCCAAATTCACATCTGTTCTGTAAAAAAACATTGTGAACATGATGAAGTCCGTCGACCCACATAGCTTCTGCCATGGCGTACCTGACATAGTGCCCACGCCAATCACAAGGCATTCAACCACTGCATCGAGTGTGAACGTGGGTCCAAGGACTGCCATTCCACGGGCTATGTTTTCTCTTACTTCGTCCTACCACACAAACAACCCAGATATACATCACTGTGGCCACTACTGTGACATGTCACGCTGTGACATATCAGACACCAGCTATGCAGAGGCAAATGAAAAACCACATTCTTTGTGAGATTAACAAAATGTAAATTTACCTGAGAGTTTGAACTCAACGCAAATTTAGCAAGGGCACTTGCTTTGGAGAGGTCAATCAGCAGTAAGAAGAAAGGTAAGGCCTCACTGTGAATAAAAAAGGTCATTGGATTACATTTTATTCTTGCAGGTCACTTGTACTCTTATTGATGCCTAGCCAATATATTTCAAATACGAGACTTACTTTAGTCCTGTGAGCTCTTTGTCTAAAAAGTGAATGACAACTGTGCTGAAAACAAAACTGGAGAATATTGTGAAGAGTCCCGCAATACCTGCAAAAACAACATTTGACACACTAAAATTAAAGTAAAAGAGAAGAGTATAAATAGTAACTTTCATTATAACCAAAAGTATATTCTAGAATGCATGATGATGAACAGGCTCCTCACCCAAGATATATTTGGACCCCAGCTGACGTAGATTTTGGAACTGAAAGTAAATATACACGATGGCTATGCAGCGAGTGATGGTCAGGATGATGATATCACTGCTAAGTACCGGCTGTAACAGACACAAGGAAACACCAAATAGGACATTAATCATCAAAACCAGGTCAGAATTGTCCCCCACAAGATTATTACGCACTGAGATCAAGTCATTCATATCTCAAAATATCACAATTCAACCTAGTTACAGCAAGAGCTTGAAATACACAACCACAACTTTTACAAATATTATAGGGACAAAACAGACACAAATGATGACCAAAATTATTGTTCAACTAACAAAAGATAATTGGCATGGCGTGAGGCATGCAGTCAAAACAAGCACATAATGACGCATGTCTTTTAGAATAGATTCCTGAGATACTGTCTGGCGTTTTCAGAATGACAGGAATGTACCTGTCCCTGTTGAGTGTATCACACAATCACATCATGGTACTGTACCTCTTCAGCTTTCTGGCACATGTAGTTCCAGCCGCAAATCTGATCGTTGCCTGTGAACATGTTCATGGACATCATGCAGATGGTGAGGGTGACTGTGCCTACGATCACTTCCCAGGGGTGGGAGGCCACGAACAGGCCATGCATGCGAAAAAGCCCAGTGAGCATGATTTCTGTGTTTTCTGAGGAGAGACAGAGTAAGAATGTGGGGTGTTGACAAAAGGCAAAAATCATAAACCAGCATATTTTCATACATCTCGTTTCACATCGCTGATCCTGACGTATGGCCCAAGCCCTATTTCAATACAAATGGACCGTGGCCTCGGGTGCAGGTGGCCCAGAATGTACAACCGCATATTTCACCATGTAAATAAGAATGTCACACACGTGGAAACTTGCTCAGTCTGTATGATGCATGATGTTCATAGAAATGAACGATCAAGAATAGGTGATATCTTTTGATATCTCTTAGCTAGTTGTCATCTCTTGCTAGGACACAATACCCACTCGCGTCTAGTCTTTAGTAATACTGCTAAACGTTACAACTCTATCCTAAGCGGCCACTGCTACACCTGATAAGTTGCTGTACAAGCATAGCTGGGCGCGATCACACAAATTCTGCTGGCGTCTGTTCAAAGCCATAGTGTGACTGCAGTTCAGTTATAAGAGCTACAAAGTCAACTTGTGTGGTTATGAGAGCATGTCTCTTCCTCTCTGACGCCTCCTCCTCGCTGGGCTCTTTCACATTATAATAAATCGAACATGAAAATCTATAGCTTATGTTATGCCACATATTTACAAATAATACACTTGAATAAAAGCCTTAAGTTCTTTTGGAACTCTTTAGAGCCGTTAAAAACACTAAAATAAAAGCTGAGTTTAGAAGATCAAATGGAGCCACTTAGCCTACCAATGTCAGGGAGGGTCAAAAAATTAGGACGTTTCCTTATTCCAGTTAAGTCCGCACGGAAAAATCGGCAGATTGTTAGCAGTCCAATAACTCCATGGATCGTCTCATATAACGTTCCAAGCTCCAAACATGTTATGAGCAGACGATAAATAAATACAGACGAGAATAATCCAGGGCTCCTCGCTTGAGAATGTACTCTCAGGCGAAGACCAATAGGCCAGCGACATCCGGGAGTAATGCGTATGGAGCGATGGCATGTGACTGCGTCAGCGCAGTCAAACCAATCATATTTCAGGACCATATCTGTTAGAAAAAAGGACACGCCCAATCGTCAAGGCGACGGCCTCGGAGGTGTTGCTCACTAGAGGACGCGTGATCTCACCATCAGCTCTTGAGCCAATTTGAGCGAGTCACACTCAGCATGGGCCCCCATCATTGGCTCGATTAAACCTGTTTTAAAGTCAGCGATTGACTACGCAGTTCTAATATTTAAATCACCAAATTAAGGCAACTTCATGTTCATTTTATTCCAGGCTTAATACATTTAATATTTATTCCAGAAAAAATGCTTATGCAATGCAATAAATAAAATAGGAATAATTGGCTCAATGCACTGTGGTAACATTAAGTACACAACTTAATCCATGACCCACTGGGGTTCAAAAGTGAGACCACTTTTGAGTTCTTCACCAAGTTAGGGTTGCCCCACAACCTAATTACACATAGACATTGAGGCAGACCTGTTCGTTGCAGGCTGTCAGTTCAGTTGAAGTACGAACACTTTTTTGTATCAAAAAGAAGCAACTTGAGAAAAAAGACTATATCCCTGGGTATCAAATCGGCGCACATTGTTACAAACTGCTATTTAAAAGGCAAGGGTCTTCAAAATTTTACAGGTCACAGACCATTCCGGTTCCATTTAGCTCTGTGTTTAAGATCTGTAAGTGTAGTAACTGCGGAATATATGCTAAAAGCGTCACTCACCCCGTAATGAGCCATTTAACCATCGAAGTGACTACGAAGATGGTAAATTCACCTATAAGTGTTGCCTGATGTGCCTTAACCATGTGCCAAGTCAAGTCTGAGTCAAGTAATTTATGAAGTCATTGATGTAACCATTAGCAATGGACTATTACAATTGGATTGTCATATTTATTTTGTAACAAAACGCTGGGAAATAAAGTGGTTTTGCCTCTTCCACATTCTGATGATTTTCATCGACTCCATCACAGTTTCATTAACACAAAACGGCTTGTGACAGCAGTGGTAGTATAGTAGCAGGTTTTCATTTTAGTGCATAAACCATAACAACCTGTCAAAATGTAGTTATAATTATACATGTAGTAGTTATTATTTTGTGTTAGTTATTATAAATGTAGTTAGTTATTATTCTGTGATGTTTTTTACAACATGGAATCATGGCTAGTCAAGAGTGAAGGTCATGGCCACATACATGTTGTTTTAGGAGTATCAGTAGAGTGGGAACTCTGTATTGTACCAACTGAAACAGTATTTCTTGAAAGGTTAGGAAAGATTAACGGTCATAACCGATTACTTGCAGGGGGTAAAGCAATGCTGAATACAATTTTATGCCACATACAATGATACAACTGATATTCCCATTCAGAGAAAAGAACAATGACAGCGATACCTGTTTGATAACATAGTATGCTGAGGTAAAGGCACACCAAAGAGAAGCCATCTCCCCAGTGAAAGTTTTTTGTCATCTCTCTCAGGCACATATATGCACATAAATCATTCTGCATGAAAAATGCAACCACCTGCGCCCCCTAGCAGCTAAGAACAAGTATGGTTGGGTTCTTAAAACAACGCCAAACCAATCAATAGAATCCAATGTTTAACGTGTAAACAATAAGCTCAAAACATGTAACTATGATACGTTGTTGTTGCAATCACAGAGGATCCTAGAATCTTGGTTTAATATTTTGGCGGGAAACGCTTGCAGTGGACGTTGGCCAGCAACAGTAAATTAAGTGTATTGACAATAATTTAACACACATGTTGAGGTGTATTTATGTAAAATATGAACGCTTTTGATCATATAAGTGATTCCGAGAACGAGGAAATGGACGAAAATCTTTACCTGAAGAGGTATATCAGCGATAATGCCAATATATGTTATGTTTGAGCTAGCTATTAATAATTTAATTTGGTTGGAAATGTAGCTTAAGCAACGACGGAAATTTTAAAGAAGTGATTGTCTTGTTGGACATAACAAAAGATACATTTTTAAAAATCTGTGTGTATGTCTAAACTATTTAATACAGATTTAATCAAACGCTAATATAGGTATGTTGGTAGCAGTCAACATGGTTATATCAACAGTTAGCATACCCTTTATTAGCTAGGCTAACATTTGCTTTCCGCCACAGTGAATAGCTAGTTTAACCATAACTTAGAATGAAGTTAATTCTAATATGAACCACTTCAGTGTAAAGTTACCGCTTTTATCACTTTGAGGTATCGGGTTAACCTCGATAAGTCCCTTTATCTTTGGGCAGCTTAGCTCATGTTGGAGTTTAATGTAGTTATCTGGCAGTGAATCTTAATCTCTATATGTTTTGCTATGTTAATTTCAGATAAATAACAAACTTATAATGATAAATACTGTTATAAAAATGCATTTGATTTTATTTTGACCACTGCTGGAATTTTCGCTTCGCAGGTTAATGTTAGGGCAAAACTCACCTTTACAGAACTCCAGCGTCAACCTTGGGATTAATGGTGGGTATTATCATATGGGCTGGTCTACAGTTAAAGTCTTTTTTGGTTTCTTTTTTCTTTATTCCTGCCATACCAGTGTCGAGTGGCTGGCTCGAGTGTCGAGTCACTGGCATTGATATCTATGCGATCATAGCCCTCAATAATGACTTGTGTATCATTTTTGATTATCAACCGGCTGAGTTAAAAGTGGGGTAAGCATGCCGAACAATGTCTTTGTTCATGTTTTTGATTTATGTTTCTTGGTAGATGCTTTTATCCAACGTAATGTGCATTATTATTTGGATTAAAGACCAGATTAAACTTAGAACAGCTAACCTAGCTAAGGTGTCATAAGGGACAGACTGCCCTCACACCCGCAGAGAGGTATAGAGGCAGATTTTCAGACAACGTGGAGTTACCAAGCTAAATAAGTTGATATGATGAATGATAATGAAAAATCACTTAACAAATTACTTTGCATTGCTCACCCTACCTTTAACAATAGTGTTTTCACTTGTCAACTAATTTCAGTTAGGCATTTGTTCATGTGTCTGGATTTTATGATTTATTCTAGCTCTTTGTCTGACAGATTCTTCTCCACTGATTGGACTGCTGAAAGTTCCGGGTGCTCCACCTGCAGTCGGCATAGTAGGCTTCACACTCTTGGCATTTGACACACAATTGACCCTTGACACACAATTCTTAATATTAGAGACCCCTGTATGTAGTTTTCTCTTTGAATGTTGGAAATCGACAGTCGAAAGCTATGGGTTTCTGTATGGCGGATCTAGGCGATGGTCCTCCTCCTTCCCCTGTTTTTCAGTTGACTAAATGTTTGGGCAGCGCTATGTAAATATGAAGTCACAGAAGAGATTGAGTGAAACCTGTGCTTCCCCCCTTATGAACTTAATTTTTTCCCCTCCATCAGAACAGTTTAGAAAGAACAAATAATGCCAAAATTGCTCATTTAGAGTAAATAATTTTATTTAATAATAAATAAAAATATTTAACTCTTACAGAATGGTTGAGCATTGGGAAATGGAAAGTCCTTGAATTTGATGTAAAATAAGGCGAGGGAGCCCTGATTCAAGGCTTCTGTAAACCCGACAGTGTAATTCTGTGTTGTAACTGTAGTTGACCTTGATCTGTGTCTCAAACAATACTGCGCCCTTGAATCTGAGGGAGTTTGCCTGTGACTATTGGGAAAGTTTCATATTGATCTAGATGTGGGAATCTAGGTCTATATGTGGAGATGTACTGATGTATTGTGTTGTGTACTTTATTTCTACAGGTCAGACATCATATGGCTTCATTTTTCCACAGGTATTAAGTGGCCCAGCATAAACAGTATAATATTAAAGTAATAGTAATAGTAGTAGTTGCTTTGTAGTTAAGATATAATATGGCCTGTATTACAAGTATGCATTTCTTTTCTTCCTCTGCCAAGAGTTAGGACTGCAGAGTCTTCAATTCAGAAGGAGCAACTGAACAATGATGTGGGTAAGAAGTTGAACCAGGGATTCAGCGCAATGTGTCATATCAGAGAACACGAGGAGTGCATGTAGAGTTATTCAGAGCACACTGTACATGAGTCAAGGTCAAACAGTTACCACTTTTGAATCTTTAGGAACCTCGGTTTAGAATATAAAGCACACAACTGTGCTCTGACATTTCAAGTTTTCCACTGTTTAAAAAATCTTTAAATGCAAAATGTGGTGGGCCAAGCAGGACTCATTTGTGCAGCTTGAAGGTTGTTTATACAATACTTTGTACATCTGCAATACTTTGTACAATACGTTTAATACATCAGCCATAGCACGGGTCTAAACACATTCAGTTACAACTAGATTTCAAAAGGGAACTAAGAACAATGATGAGCATTTAACATCTGAGACCAACGACTTACTTACCAAAGAAATACTTTTGAAAAGACTACCACCTGCTGGCTGTTAGTAACATTGCAGTGTCTTCACACTGGTCTGGTTTGGCCTGTCAATTGTTGTATAGTATATGGTATAAACTATTTTGGTCCTATGAGGGAAAATTTGGTCTCTGCATTTATAACCAATTGTGAATTAGTGAAACTAGTGGAGCACACACTAACCCAGACTAACTTGGATCATAACAAAAACAAAACTAATGGGCTAATTATGGAAAGATTAAGTGTGCTGTTAATGAACTTGAGACCATTGAGATAAAGGTTGATTTATATTTTATGTCCATTTAAGGTAGTTCACATAATTTTGGTAATTTGGAATAATACAATCATAACAACTGACTTAACATATAAGCACAGTGGAAAACAAGAAAGTGTGCAACCCTGTTGTTTTGCCCATTTTTTAAGTAAAGCTTTCCTTGTGAACTTCACTTTTTTGCAAAGACGGAGACGGACAAGCGTTGCTGCCTGTTGTGAGAAAACGAGCATCAAAGAGAGTCAAGACAGGCCAAGAAAACCAGGTCAGCTCCAGACAAGCCTCTTCAGGGTCAAGGGAGTCTGTTGAATCTCCCACCACACCCAGTCAGACACAATGCACAGGTCCCTTTCCTCCAGCTCCTGGCTCCAGTCAGACAGATCCACTTACAAGATGTTCACGGAGGAAGAGAGTGGCTGCAGACAGTGCAGTAGACCACAGGGTGGCACCAAACACTAACATCCCCCCAGACCAAGAGAACAGTCAGCATAACAAGTACCTAGTTTTTGTTGTTGTTGTTGTTGTTTTAAATGAACTAGTCCTATTACAGGTGCTTTCTATCCAGTGTACAGTACATATATGCCCTATTTTCAGAAATGTAAAGAAATATCCAGATTATTAGCCAGACTCATTGATGTGACTCAGGTGTTGTGCTACACTCTTCTACGCTGTGTGTGGACAGAGCATATGTGGGAGAGGCCAGTCAAGCCCCTGACTCTCATCTGTCTGAAAGGCAACAGACCTCAACAGTACGGCGCTCCTCCAGAGGCAGGGGCAAGTATATACAATCTCAATGAATAACTGAGAACATAGCTCTTATCTCTGGCATATCACAGGTGCAGGCATAACAGCATGAAAGTATTTGCCATTTAATGTACTGTAGATTTTGTATCTTAATTGGTCCATGTAGAGGTTACACCCTTAGTCATGACCATAGTCTCATTAAAGCATTAATTAAATGAAAAACTTAAATGTGGGCTACTGTGGACAAGAAGCAACAGTGAGAAAATGGTTATGGGTTCATGGCAGATGCTTTTATCCAAAGCAATGTACAGACAATACAATAACAAAGAATTAACTGAAAAAAAATTGTAAAAATCGAGTAGGCCTATATAACCAAACATTTAAGTAGTTTTTTAAATGTAATTATTTATTTATTCATTTAGTAAAGTTTTAAATAAAACTTTATAAAATATAAAGTTTTTTCAATTTACATGTGTTTATTTAATAATTTATTTTTAACACTATTATACAAAAAGGCTAGTAATATTTAGGAAGAGAAGAAAATACTACACAATAGATGATTATCATCATACTTTACAATTCATACATACCATGCTGTAAAATAAAAAATAAACAAGTACAAAACAGTAAACAAATTGTAATGCTTTGATGATTCAGCCATACCCATGTTCCGTAATGCAGACTCAGATATGGCAACAAGTCAAAAATGACAAAATAAAGAAAGGTTTACTTAAAATGTTTATTCTAATAGTTTATCATTTAATTGAAATTTATTCTAATTTTGTGGCTAAGCTCTACCCGTGTCCCGTAATGCTCTAGGTATGCCAAAGGCCAAAAATGCCTAAATGAATAAACAAATTACAAAAACGCAGGTGATATTAGCTGACATAGTAGACAGTTAATCAACTAGCCGAGTATGAAGTATGAAGTAAAGACATAAGTCTTTATACATCTTCTAGAAATCTCTAAGCTGTCAGAAGAACATATGACTTGTATCCAGTTCATGCCACCAATGAGGTACCACAAAAGAAGTCTTGACTGAGACCTCTTTTTTGTCAGTCAACACAACAAACACTCATTAGTAGATGAGTCTGGAAGGAGTATAAGGCTGGATTATATCATTGAAATAAGATAGAGCAGATCCTGCAAGAGTCCTGAATGCCAGTGCAAGAGATCTGAATTTATTATTGGATGAAATAGGAAGCCAAGGAAACTAATAGCAGAGTGACATCTGTTCTTATACGCTGAGCTAAGACCAAAGGTGCCGCAGCATTCTTAATCATCTGCAAAGGTTCCACAGCACATGCAGGGAATACAGTCAAAAGAGCATTACAATAATGTAGTTCCAAAAGAACAATAGTATGTTAAGTACTGTGTGGGATAAGGTCTGCTCTTGACAATGTACAATGTGTATCCACGAGACCTGGAGACTGAAGCAATATCTTTAGAAAAAGTCGCTCATCAAATATGACACCCAAATTACAAGCAGATTTAGTTGGGGTTAGTGTGAATGAGTTAAACTTGACATCAGTGTTGTGGGAAATTGCTGGGTTGACAGGAAATATAAGCAACTTAGTCTTGGAGAGATTAAGGTGCAAGTAACATTCTTCATCCAGACAGAAATCACTTTGAGACATGCAGAAATATCAGCACTAAATCCTAAATGATAAATTATGTAATTATGTAAATTGCCATAACACCAACAACTGCAAATAAAAACTACAGTTACACCAACAGCTGCAATTCAGAAGTACTGTGAATTTGTAAAATTGTTCTACAAACAGATATGTTAGTGCAAGATCATACCTACATACTGTGTATTGACTCATTAGATTAGTGAACACGGCGTAATTGTCTTCAAAGCATATGGTAAAATCGATAACTTTTACTTAACGGATAAGTGCATAAAACATTCATAGCAGCTGTCATAAATTTCTCACGAGGCATTCAAGACTGTTTCATAAGACATGACTCAACATTCATAAACAACCTTTCATAAATGTGGAAGACAGAATGGAGATAACTTCAAAATCTATCAAACTATCAAAATAAAACAGTTTCAAAGCAGCATTGCCGTTTTCGTTTCAAACCTGTTACCTGATCTAAATATTTTATGAATATCTTATGAAGTCTACTTCAAATGTCAATTAACTGTACAAGTGATGAAGTATTCTTAATCACATTTGAGTTTAACACTGGTTGGACACAGTCCCATTTGAGTGCAGGCAATGTAGCAAAAGACGATAATTATGCTTGCTCAAGATCTGTTTCTTTGACATTGGACTTGCCATTGGAGAAAGCATAATTTTTCATAAAATATTTAAATGATGTGTGCTCCAATCCAACGGTTTCAAAGCAGCATTGCCGTTTTTGGTTTAAAACTGTTACCTGATCATGTCACATCAGAGTCAATCAGGGTCCACAAATACTGATCAGCAGCTATGTAGTTTACCTTTCAGTGTTAAACTCAGATATGTGGTTATAAATACTTCACAACTTGTCTAGTAAAGTGACATTTGTAGAAGACTTCATGAGATATTCATGGAATATTCTCTTGTGACATGAGAAAGTAACAAAAACAGTAGACCGTTGGACTTTTATTTTGATAAGTTGTCACCATTCTGTCTTCCACATTTATGAAAGGTTGTGTATGAATACTCCCTTTCATGTCTTATGTCATGTCTTATGAAACAGTCATGAATGCTTTTTTATGACAGCTACACTAATAAACAAAAATGACAAAATTACATGTGCTGCTGCAGGCAGAGGCACAGATCTGAAAATGTAAATTCAAGTAGCTGTGGGCAGAAAACTCATCTGGAATATTCTTTGTGTCTAATTATAACAGCAGGGGGTGCTGTTTCACTTGGCGTGGAATGAAAGCTCTCAGCTTTGTTATGTTCTCTGACGAGCATTTGGATTGAGTCCAAGTATTTATTATTGCTTTCTCTTACTGCTGACAAAATAACAGCACAGTGGTTTAGCAAGTCTGACTAAAAATTTGGACAGGCTAGACGTTGGACGACATCTGTTAATAATTTTGCATAGTCATGCAAATTCCATGTCACTGTAAAAACAAGAATGCCAGCCTATCCACATATCTTATGGTTGGTAACAGTGTGTTCTGTTGCCATGTGCCCCGCCTTGTGTAGAAGCATATTGTCATGTAAGAGTGGGTAGGCAGGCAGGATGAATTCTAAGTGAAATACTGTATAAGCAAAGAAAACAGTGCTCTGTTATGGACTAGTCTTGCCAATGATCTCAGAAGTGTCTGCCTAGTAGCATACAGTAGCCTGAGATTCTTTACTCAGCAGAACAATTAGCCATACACTACTGTGTCCGTCTCTTTTTCAATAAATCTTAAGGAAAAGAAAAGGCAGACATGTTTGCACAAGCAGGACATTGTGTTGTGAAAAAACATGCGTGTCAGGTTGCAAATTGTTCATTGTTCAGCCTAAAATAAGTGTTGTTGTTTTTTGTCTTGATTCCAACAGAGAGAAAAAGTATAACAGCATACAGCAATAATAGCGAGCCAAAGACGCTAACCCAAAGGTATGTTTTCAAAAAATCGGTCATTAGTGGGAATTGTATAAGTTTTCAATGTAGGAAACTTTTTGAATGTGTTCAGTAGGGATAGATGAGTCTCATGTTTTATGTGTGTTTGAAATTCATAGTAAAATGCTGTGTTTGTATGTGTGTGTGTTTGTCTGTGTGTGTGTGTGTTCTTTTTACCTTCAGTGAGAAAGTCACTAATCCACTGTTGGCCAAAGGAGAAAAAGCAGATGAAGGCCCACCTTCAGCTCGTCATAAAGTATCTAAAAGTAATGGCATAGGGTGTTGTTTAGATAGGGTGTTGCTCAGACTCCATGTAATCTTGTAATGTTACCTCCCAATGACTTCAACACTTACACTTGTGCATTTCGGTGCCAAAGACACTGAGAATCTCAAAAAATTACAGATCAATAAAACCCTCCATGCCATCTTAAAAAGGGAGCTTAAAGGGGATCTAACTTGATGGCAGACAGCTTTCGCAGACTGTGGTATAAATAAAGGCGAACTCAGGCACATCTCCTAAATGTTGTTAGTGGGCTTCACATACTTTTGGTACGTTTTGTAGTGCTTACAATATTAGCAGGCTAGCTTGCTCGTTTCTGAAAAGATTTTTTTATAGTTTTTGTATGGAATTAAAGTGCATGAAGCCCACTAACAATAACATTTAGGCTGAAACTTGCTGTAATTTTCCTTTAATTGTACCACAGGATGTGAAAGCTGTCTGCTATCCAGTTAGATCCTCCATGGCTTTTTAATTCATTTGCTCATTATGAAGTTATTCCAGTTGAAGCCAGTAATTATGTTGAGTCACATCCTTGGATTCTTAATAACAGCATTCATTCTTGCCTCAATTTAAAAGCTAATAGTGGGCAGGTAATGAAACATGGATGATTTCTAGATGATTTCCAAGGCATAGCATATGTTATCTTAATGTAGCGGAAGTAGTTTGGGAATGACATAGAATGTTCAAGTCAATTGTTTTTTTTATCTTGAAATGGTCTATATCATAAAGTGCTGCCTCATTCAGTTATTTGTTTCTGCTTGCTTGAGTAGGAGCACCAAGTTCCCAAGCTGAAAGAGAACCCAGACTGGAATCGAAGAAGAAAAAGACATTGATGCTCAATCAGATCAACAGGAGGAACCGCTTTGGAGAGACAAAACTGCACCTAGCAGTGTTAAGTGGAAATGAGCAAGATGTCAGAGATATGGTTAAGCTGGGGGCCTCCATCAACGCCCCTGATTATGCAGGTTAGAGAGGCCTGGTACTTTTCTACTTTCTACTGCTATTTCAGAGTTTTCCTCAGATAAGATAGATTTCAGGAGTTGGGATGCAGCCATTGCAAAAACTTAATGATTACAGTCATATACACTGGTAAAGTTTCATTAATGTTCATGATGTCACATCATGTTTATGTACAGACTCTTGTACTCTTCTGTACCTACCTTCAAGTAAAGTGTTACCGATTTGTCTCTTGTAGAACTTTCTTTATTGGTTTAAACCAGTCCTTCTTAAATAGTGGAACGCGATGCCGGGTGGGGGGGGACGCATGTGACCGTGGGGAACATGCTTTTTTTTTGCCGTACTAGAATAACCTGTAATTGCACATCCACGAGTGTGCACAGGGAGTAGAGGTTTTTTTTTTTTTGCACTGAGCATGCTCAGATATAACAATAATACTATTTAGAGTCGTGGCAGAGAGTGGGGGGCGTGAAATGTTTTCTTTTTCCTGGGGGGGTGAGGGCTGAAAGACGTTAATTTGAGTAAAACCAGTATTTCAAAGGCAGACATTGTCAGACTGTAGGTTTCTGAATACCGAACACATGGCTTGCCCTCTGGATTATTTTACTGATGTATTGGAAAGAGCCATGACTTTAAGACACTGCTAAAAGCCTTGGCAGTATGACAGCTCTTGAAGTGTTTTTTCAGGCTGGACCCCCCTACATGAAGCTGTGCTCACAAAACACATGTCCATAATGAAACACTTACTCAGAGGAGGGGCCCTGGTCAATGCTGCTGCCAACAATGGAGTGACCCCACTACATGATGCAGTGAAGCTTGGAGAGCATCAGGTGAGTTTGGGAAGCCCCCATCACAGGGGTTATAGGGCTCTATTGTATCTTAAAAGGATAATCTGACGTATTTCAAACCATAGTCCTGGTGTTCGAGGTCACTGAGTGCTATTGGTTGCAAGGAGAGCAAAATAAAAATTGGAACAATATGGACTGAATTTGCAAACCGGCAGCTACAGCTAACTGAGTTTCCGTGGCCTTATCAATTAGCCTTCTATGGCTTTTTGATAGTGTGACAAACATATGTATTTATGTATACTGATATATCAACATTGTTGAGTTGACCGAGCTCCTTAAAGCTCATTAACCTCTAGTCTGTAATTTTCTTCCACCATTTTTTCTGTGTATTTTCTTTCTTATTTAATAGTGCCTATCCTCTTTATTAAAACTTTTAGCTAATATAGTGTACAGCTCTCCCCTTGGGTTTGACCTCTGTTAGTTATTCAGATGATGATAATGTTTGCAAATTTTATTTGTGTTTACCTCCTATACTCAATAACAAGATAATCACAAAAAATGACCCATTGTACAGATGATTTGTGTGTTGATGAAGCATGGCGCCGACCCACTGCTGAGAGATGTGATGGGAGTGGCACCCATAGACTTAGTGACAACAACAGCTATTGCAAAACAGTTAGGTGAGAAACATGTTTACCCATGGGAAAAATAAATTACTCATGTTTGTAACACTTTGAGAATTAAATGTGCCCTGCCATACTTCTGTGGTATTTCAAATTGTTCTCTGAGGTCTCCAAAGATTGTATGTAACTTTAGTTGGACTGAAAACAGTCCAAGCATGCAACTTATTCAAAAAGCCCTAGAGTAAGGCGTCTCATTTTTTCTGCCAGTGATAATGAGCTGTGCTCTGATTCGCTGCTGTAGCATGTCAGCGATGCAAGGCTATTTACATTAGTTCGCTAATGTCAGAATTGCAAGGTACAAAGAACTAAAAATGTTAGAAGGCATATGAAAAGAAAGGAAGGCATAGACTATGATAAGCAGGCCCACCAATTGCTTGGAGACTGTAAACAGACGCTTCTCAATGCCAATGGCTCAGGCTAGATCTATCTTGCGTAAACTTGATCAACTTTTCGAATTGGGCTGATTTCTATGTTCATTTCTGTCCATTGGCTATTGGAGACAGCGAAAATTTTCTTACATTTTCACATGCACCTTATAACTCAAACTCATGTACACCTATTGTATTAAAAAACAACAGGTAAAAACAGTTTTGTATGGCAGGGCACCTTTAAAGGCTTACCAAGCAAGTCTGTGATTTTGTAAGTACAAAGCTCCCCCTATAATCACAGATTTTTTTGTAACTAACATCAGCGCCTTAAATTCTAACATGTGGATTTGTTGAGTGAAGAGTTATGTTGGCTTACAAAGTAATAAACACAATAAGGTTCATAAGTGAGACAGTTTCAGTTTAGTTCTACATCGGGGTAACATTGTCATCTTGCTGAAGAAGCCATAGGGGTAGCCAAGAGAGCCTTTATTCACCCTGCCATGTAACCATCAAAGTTACTACGAAGCTGGTAAATTAGCTTAAAAACAGCATAAAATCTTGGCTGGTATCCATTTAAGATTCAGTGTTTCTGTTCATTCTGTGGTACATGACCTTTCTCAGGTAGTGTTTTTTTCTCTTTCTTTTGTGTAAGGATTTAGTCTGTGTTTTTGTTTGGGGCTTGTTCTGTTTGGCAGAACAAGCCTTTCACAGGTGCAGATATATTACTGAGTCTCTGGTATGCAAGCTATTTCTGTTTCCCAATGCAGGGTTTCCAGATATGAAAATCTGTTCACAAGGAGATGTGGTAAGTTCCTGTAAGCAGAAAGCATTTCTCAGACTGGGTTCACAGTGTCTCAGATCGCAGTATGTTTGTGCACTAAAAGTAAGTGGTTACATGAAATGGCAAACCTGGGTTAGTTAAGTGCCAGTGGTAGTAAACCTGATAGTAGAAGAGAGCTTGAAATCTTCATTCTCTTAACTGAACAAAGTCAACAGGCCAGCATATTTAGTACTTGCTCTTCTCTTAATTTACACCCCCACCCCCCGATTAAATAAAGAGGGCAAACATGACAGGGTCAGTAGTGTTTCGATGAGGGTTTAGTCTGTTTTATTGCAGTGTCTGCAGTAAAGTCTCTAGTCCAATGAAAGTGCATCTGTGGTGATAGGGCAAAGGAACAGTCTGATGAGTTGCATGATGACTCAGACATAAGAAAATGTGGATGTGCAAGAATGTATTACATGATACATTCTTTAAAAAACAAACAAAAAAAAAACAGGTCGCTCATGCAACAGCCCCAAAATCAATAGTGCAATCAGAATTGTGTAAAGAAATCAGAAAAGTCTTTTCTCTTCGTTGTCTTTCACTATGCATACATAGGAGTCAAGGCATTATACTTAAGGACTAAGTGGTGTACACTTTAACTTGTGATGTGTGTGTGTGTGTGTTTGTTTTGTTTTGTTTTTGTTTTCCTTTTCCTTGATTCTGTGCTCCACCCAGAAGTCCTCTGGCAACTGCCCTCCGCAGACCTCATACGTGGAGAGGAATGAGACAGCCACATTCCAAGGCAGCAGTGCTGAGGACTCTTACAGCAACCATTGCCAAGCTGACCAGACGGTACTCTCAGTTTGTGGCCTACCCGATGGGGAAAAAAGGAAAAAAATCACTGACAGCAGGAAACAGAACAGCCCTTTGAACTTTTCCCAGAGCGTCGCCATCCGCTCAGATAAGAGCCAGTCAGGAAATATCGTTGTTAGTGACTCGCTGGTGACAAGTGAAAAGACAGAGTTGCTATTAACAGAAGAAAATGGAGAGAGATGCTATGAGTGTTTGGACCATATTGTGACACTTCATAGGCCTAAACACAAGAACCTGGGAGAGGCAGAGAATGGACAAGGTGATGACAATGAGTTTTTGAGTAACGCTGGTGTGATGCACCCCCACAGTTCAATCAGAGAGGAACAAATAGAGAAAGTGTCCAAGAAGTTGATCTCTGACCTATGCACAAAAACTGACACCAAAACATATCACAATTCAGAACAGAACAAGCTTGTGTGTGGTAGAGTTATGAACCACCATAATGACACACGAGATTTGAGCCGGTCGGAAGATATAGGGGAAGTGTATGAGGGGCTCAGTTTCAGGGCTTGTCAACTGAAACTTGCAAATGATGAGGAAGTATCAGAGCGTGTCGATATGAAAATGCATCTTGCATGCCGAAGCAACTATCTAGATTTCACTGGTGCTGTTGCAAATGAATATGTTGTGGATAATACAGAGTGTAGTGTATCTTTACTTGCATGCCACAAAGACACTTGTGGGAGCAGAAAACGTGTCCAAAATGAAGAAATGCAGACAGTGTCGTGGTGTCCCGAACCAGGGCCAGCATTGTGGAATGCCAGCTCCGAGGCACACAGTGAACCCACAGATATTACACCTAGCCTTCAGATATCGCACACTGGCCTGCCACACCTGGATGAAACCCACACAGGGGAAACTGTGCAAAACTCACACACGTACGAGGACTGTGCGTCTGATGGCTCTGAAACACAAAGAGACACAAGCAGGGCTGCCTTGAATAGGCCTGAAAATGTTTGCATTTCTCCTCCACAGTCAGTGAGGCGCGATGAGAAGTGCGACACGCAGATGAGTCAGCTTAATGGGTCCAGCGCAAAATGTTTTCTCATAGGGGCAGGAAAGAGCGAGCCAGATCAGGGTCTCTGCAGGCAAGCAGGACCCATCGCACCAATGAACACCAGCTGTCTGCCTATGGACTCATCCGATGCCACCATGCTCAGCCATTTTGAACTCATTCCGAACCCTGTGAACCAGGAAATAGCCAGTGAAAACATGCCTGGCTGGAATTTTTGTGATGTACAGTGTGAGAAACCCAGTGGTCTCCAGGGTTCAGACACCAGCATGAGGGAAAACCTGGGGAGTTCAGTTTTCTCTGAGGCAGAGAGGGGTGTCAGCATCAGTAATCAAGTCCAATCTGAAACTGAAATGCACAATCTCAACTCCTCCAGTGACTCTGATTGCACCATGATATCTGAGTCTGAGGACCTACTGGCAAATAAGTCAAGGCCTGATGTTACTGAGATTGAACCAACAAACCCTAACTTCTGTCCAGGGCCCTGCAGTCAAAATGAGATAAGCAATGGGAATGATAATTTGCATCCAAATGGCAGTGAATCAGAAACATTCAGTGGCCTTGTCACTTGGAGCAATGCAGACACTGCCCCTACCATCTCTGTTCCACGTCAGGGTCTACAGAAGCACAAAGCCAAGGCACCAAAACAAAGAAAGAGGCAGAGTGTGTCAGGGAAATCACAGGACTGTTGGAAACCATGGCAGCTGGGCAAAACATTTGAGAGGCTGACTGACTCACCAGTGGATAAAGGTATTTGGTCCTCACTGGTGTTCGATTGTTGACCCTGACATTATTTGAGTGCTCGTGCTCTTGCTCCACCCAACAGTTGGTGTTATGGTGTTCTTACTTTTTCTCATTATCTTTCTCTTTCATTCATCATGTGCTGCATTTAACAGCAGTTCCTATGGGAAATGCAATGGTAAACATGAAAACTATTCACAAGAGGAATGGCCTTGGAGAGACTCAGCTGCACCGTGCATCCAAGAAAGGGGACCTGGCTTTGGTCAAAGCACTGCTTGAGGCTGGGACAGATGTAAACATGGCAGACTATGCAGGTTAGTGTGTTGCAGGGCAGTGTGTGCCCACCACAAGTTTGTTTGTTTTGTTCCTCTTTGTTGCACTGAGTTGTGTGAATTTTACATGTCCAAAAATCCATTCTTATCAATTACTGTCTGGGCAGCTTTGGGGCTGGAAGTTGTGCTTCTGAACATTCTAAGGGCTGCCCAACACTGCCCAGCAAAGATTCTAGAGCGAAGCGGAGTGCTCTAGAATCTATGCTACCCAGTCTAATCTGTCCTAGTAGGCTTATAAGTACCACATACTGTAAGTGCCCATGTACAGTTAACATAATCTGAGCCAACAATTACATGTGGGTTCCAGCTTTATAATGTTGGTGTTTGTTTGGGGCAGTGTGCAAACCTGACTCATGTCCCTATGGGCAGGATGGACGCCACTGCACGAGGCCAGCGCTGGAGGGTTCGCTGCCGTGGTGGAGGAGTTGCTGTGTGCCGGCGCCGACGTCACCAGCCGAGGGCCTGAGGGCCTGACTCCTTTGCATGATGCCGTCGTGTCGGGCTGGATGGAGGTACTACTGTTGCCACACCCTTGACCTTTGTCAGCCATTCCCAGCCCACGCTGTCAGCAGCTGAAATAAATTCAACAGCCCCTGTGAATTCAGGAGAACATAAGGAGTGTCCTGTTTGTTTTATTGGATGATGTTTCATGTCCTGACAAGCTCTTGCAATGAGATACAAAGTTCCCATAGTTTGTGACTGGCTGTTTTTCCCCCCATGGACTTTCTAAGTTACTAATGATTACTAGTAGTTCTGTATAATAATAGTTAATAATTTAGTTAATAAACAGGTACTAAAATAACCCACCCAAAAATTTAAGTTGATTGTTACAGCTGTGTGAAGCACTACTGCAAACTATTGCACTCTGTCTTAGTTCTTTTAAACTGAGACACTAAGTTCTATTACTACTAAGTATTATTGAACAGGTCGTGAAGCTTCTTCTGCAGTACGGGGCAAACCCTAATGACAGAAATGCTCAGGGAAAGAATGCCTTGGACGTGGCACGGCATGAAGACATCAAAGAGGTGCTCTCAACGTTCAAGGGAACTCCAGTGCAATGTGTACGCCCCCGCCATCCTGTTCTAGGTGACTACTGTTGTGTTTTGTTGTTTGTTTGTTTGTTTGTTTGTTTTTTACTGTGAGACAGAGGAGCTGATTTGTTTCATTATTTGAAGTTATATATGCATAATATCAGCATGCTAAAGCATGTTTCCCATATTCTCCCACATTAGCACTGAAGCCATGTATCATTGCTTTTAGAAACATTAAGGGAGGGAGGTAGGGTTGGTGTAGGCTTGGTATGTCATATAACATCAAAATTAATGAAATGGTTAAGGGGGTGATGATGCCCCCACTGTGATTTTTGATGACTCAGAGCACACAGAGCAGGCAAAGCCAAGCATCCAGCATCAAGTAAGCCGTCAGAGTAAACCAGTGAGCGACCCAAAGAATAACGAGCCCAACAGAATCACCTTCATGAACAGCAATGTGAGTGTGCAGTATGCATAGCTCCCACAGACATAGTTATAACAAAATAACTACAACAGAAACAAAACAAAGGGCTGTTTACTGCATATAGCAGCATTGATTGTGAGGCTTTAGAAGTAGTCAGCTATGACAGCAATACAAATGTGTCTGTTTAAAAAGCCGTGGAAAATGTAGTCTTTAATTTTTTTGTATATTTTCTGTGATGTCCTTGACTGCTGTGCACTCTGTAGGTTTGTCTCAACGTGGCAGACCACGCAGATTCCATTATGGCGATTCTAGATGAGGTTGAAAGGAAGCAGAAGGACATGTCAGCCTGTCAAGACAAAGGTGACATTTCCATTTCCATTTATGCATTTATCAGACATTTTTATCCAAAGCAACTTACATTTGTCAATTATCAATTACATAAGGGCCAAGTGACTAACACCCTTATTTTGACTCATTGTCTCACCCATGCCATGTTGAATTAATTGGTAACACTTTACTTGAAGGTGTATACATAAGAGTCACATGAGCATGTCATTAGCATGACATGACACCTATCATGAACATTAATGACACTGTTTTTTTAATGTTTATGACTGTTGTCATAAGGATTAATTTGTTTTTTGTAATGTAAAGTTGACACTGACACACTACAGAAACCGAATAACACTTGAATGAAATGCCATTAATGTTCATGATATGTGTCATGTCATGCTAATGACAGGCTCATGTCACTCTTATGTAAAGTGTCACCAATTCATTTTATTCAAGTTTAGGAACAAGATAGCTGCAGGGTTTCCGCAGGATCTTAAAAAGTCTTAAAAAGTCTGAAATTTTAAAATATGAATTTAAGGCCTTAAAAGGTCTTAAATTTAATGAAATATTGTACAGTACGTCTAAAATACATTTCATTTGGGTCTTAAATTGGTCTGAGTTGTTAATAATTACAGCAGATGCACCACTGCATTGCATCACGTGTGGACCATGCGACTTGCTTGAAGATGCCTATTAAGGTGACGACAGATAAAAGACAATAAAAATCTGAAACGCCACACCACTCTGCATATTTGTGAAGCCAGGTATAAAAAATACAGGGCATACTTCAAAGTTCACACCCAGGCTATTTACAATGTGAAAACCTATGTGATATCCTAAAAATGTCCTTGAGGCACAGAAATTCTTCTCGCTTTGAGGCCTGCAACAAGTTCAGTGGTGTAGTAGGCTCCTGGAAGACCCAAGATGGCAGACTGAGTGGCAGGCTAGTGCAGGCTCTCTTGAAAACTGTTTTTAGCCTTTGAAATGTGAGACTGTCATACTATAACTCCATACTGCAAAGACTGAAGTAGAAACTGAACAATTTAAGCTAACTGGCAATAAGCTCCAACCCCTAAATCATACTTTTAAAATGTATTTTATATTGGCTGCGATACCTGCTAAGTTCACTGCTTGCGTAAGTGAACATAAGCTTGATGGCAGTGCCATACAGTACAAGGTGTGTGATGATTGCGATATTGAAGAAATAGAGATAGATCAGTCTCTGAAAGACAGATAGTCAATCAGGATCAAGATTCAAGCTAGTCTTTATTACATCTTGTTATACTAAAAATAGTCTAAAAATAGAGTAAAATTCTCACACGTCAATTAAAAGCCCACACCCCAAAAAATGAAGCAAAATGACAGAAGAAAGCACCCGAGTGGCTATTCTCCATGCTGTGCAAGCCTTGACTAAAAAGATGAAGGAAAACTGAACTTCTAAAAAGTTTCGAAAAACGGAAACCCAGCTGCGACAAAAGAAAAGCAAAGGAAATTATCAAGTCTAAGCTTAAATAAAACCTTAGTCTGAAGCGTGCATGTGAGGAGCAAGCCCATTGCAAGAGAAGGAACCTGTGGTTGACCTGTTATTGTGTTCCCGAGAATAAGGAAGAAGAGATGTGGTCATTAGGATGCTCATGAGAGATCTGTGAAGCGATTGCGGTAAATACAGTTCATTGCTTGGGCAGAAAAGGGAAGTGTCAAAGTATTGCCTCAAGTATGTCTGCGTTGTGGTTTTTCACTTAATGAACAAGGTGACGTGGGACCATGGACTGGTTTTATTCATTTGGCACAAATAATAAGAGAGTTGGGACTCCGCAGAGCAGCATAGGTTGAAATGCATGGGTAATACGCTGGCTCAGTCTCCAAAACTGTGCCAAATTTATAAATGGAATTAATAAAATACAAAAGGAACATAACAAGAAAAATCATGACATGGACCTGGCACAAATAATAAAATGTTGGGAGTCCATAGGGCAGCATAGGTTAAAATGCATGGGTAATGCTGGTATGGGGGGGAGAATATTAGCTCTCCTCACGTGTGGTTTTAAAGCTTTGACAAAAATACACTCAGATCTACATAAAGAACAACACAAATTACACTGACAACATCTACAAGGAGGCAGGTGTAATCTCTCTGAAGCATGTAAGTGAAAACGTTGAGTGAGGCAGTCATTTTCTTAGAATAACTCCCAACAGAGTGATGCAGGAGCCCAATGCAGAGTGGAGGAAAATAGCCTTAGACCCTAGTGTTTAAGGTAATAAATGATAGCACTGAGTGATTCGTTTTTAAATTAAAGCTCAAGGTTTAAGCCGATGTGCAGGAATGAGTACCTAATAGACTGCACATCAGTTTAAACTTTAAACTTTCATTCAAAATGAATTGTCCAATGCTTCCATACATACTTGCCCAGAATCCTCTATTGACTCATTTAAAACGTGTGTTCTCTTGTCTTTCCCACTCCATAGCTGTCTTTACCAGAGGTACCAATACTTGTGGAGGGTATTGTACCTAGATCACTGTTCGATAAAGTAGGAGGTTTTGTTGTCAAAAAGTGATTTCGATATCGATAGGATTCCTTTTAAACTTTTAAGATTTCTAATTTCTTTAAAGACTTCTAGTGTTAGATCTCTTTTACCCCAGTTAATCATAACTGAACCTCAAGTGTAACAACAGAGTTGTTAGTACAGCCTTTAAAGCAGAATTGTTCCATAACTTCAACAGAGCTTTGTTCAAAACAAGTGAGGAAATCACTCCATACTATCAGTTATGGAAAAGGCTCATAATTTGTGAAATGGACTATTTCTCAAAGAAACTCATTTTAAAATAGTAAATAAAATGTATCAGTTCCTGACTTCCTCCAAATTTAGGTTTGAGGTAGAGCCTCATGGATTCTGTAATGAATATGAAGAGACCCTAGAGCACATGTTTTATGTATTCCCTGTAACTAGGAAAACACTGGACCTTCGGGGAATGTCACACACAAAGAATTTCCTCGTATTCTTTGTATTGTTGTTTCTAGAATGTTGTGGGGATACATTCCAATTGACACTGCGTAACATCTTTGCTAGTAAACTGCTAACCACCAGGAAATAACCAGTAGATAATTTTCTTTATGAAATCAGTGTGATACAGTATCATCCAATCATCCAGTCAACACACATGGAACTGGCTATGTTTGCCCAGTAACTTTACTCAGAATGCTGCTTCATGTACCATCGTATCCAATGACCAGAGATGTCAAACATACGGCCTGGGAACCGGATCCAGAACTTTTTTTCATTTCATGCAGCCCGATTCAAAAACCTTGAAAAGAATTGAAGTTGTGTGGCCTGCTTGAAAATAGGTGTAATAACGTGCAAAATGATTATCAAGCTTCCGCAGTACAACACTGCCAGCTCTGCATGCATTAAGTCAATGTAACCTGCAGAAACCCTGTAGCTGGTCCCTCCTCCATGTCTGTACAAAGTAAGGAATATTTCGATGCCAAAGATAAATACAGACCAGACCATGGGTATGTTTCCCAAAAGCATTGTTCCCATTGCCAGCCAACAAAGTTGCTAACTGTTTAGCAATGGTTTTGGGAAACACGCCCACAGATTAGGTTATGGTAGATAACTCTGTTTGAAGAATTATAAACTCTTACACACTGCCCATTCTGCAAGCAAGTAAGGTAGGTTACCTCCAATGTACCAGTCTGTAAAATCTTTTGACTTAGGTTATGGTGTAAAAATGAGGAATGTGGCTTTGTTTACAATCCTAAACACTAAAGACCAGACAACATGGTCACATCTGAGGAAGGGTCCATTGACCCGAAACGTCGCAGTGTTTTATATCAAAATTAAAAGGGAGCAAGAACACGTGGTTGTAGTGGAATTTTTTCTTTTATCAGACGACATGGTCTCACATTAGAATTCACTAGCTGCTCTAGAGAACTAGAGAAGCAAAAAGTAACTTTTTATTGAGTCACATGAACCACACTAAATCACCTTATTTTTCTAATCTGGCAATCCGAAACATAATTACTGATGCAGTGGATTTATCAAAACATTTAGGATATCCTTTCATGTCTTATACAGTGGGCAATGTGCACTGTTAAGGCAGCAAGAAGCAGAATCACATTCTGTAGGCCAGTGGTTATCAAACTGGGGTACTTGAATCAGTTCTAGGGAGTAAAAAATGGCAAAGCCCAGAAATGTACTTTATAAAATTACGTAAAGGTTGCTTTTACAGAAAGATGGCACAGTTGAGCAAACTTGGTGCTCAGAACTCTAAATCAAACAACCGCTGTTGTTTTACGAGTTTCCTGAACTGCTGTCGTTGCTACTGTTGAACTGCCAACAGCAGCAACATAACCACATTGATACAGTATCACTGATACAATATCATCCAGTCACACATTTCACAATGCAATGCTATTGCTATTGAACTCGACTATGAGGTGCATCAACTATCAACAGGAAAGGAAGACAAAATTAAGTGCCGATGAAGACAGAACACAGATGCACACACAGACAGGACTGTGCTGGTGATAGTTAAAAACATGCAAATTTCACCCTGTTTGTGATCCTGCATGTAAACGAGGTATGGCAGCCCTCTGAGGAAAAACATCACATTCAAATGGCCCGTGATAAAAAAAGTTTGACAGCCCTGCCATAGACTGTATATGAATTACACCTGTTTCTACCAAACAAAGTTCCTTGTACCTCCTCAGTTTCAGTGTTTCACAAATTCGGTCTATGCTGCAATAAAAATTCTCTCATACTTATACCTTCATGCTTTCACACTGGATTTCTTCTTTAACTCTTTGTGGGTCACACCCCAAAAAAAGTTATTACATATGTGTGTGTGTTTATATATGTGTATATGTACATATATATGTATATGTGTATATGTATATGTGGCTATATAGTAAGCTCTAATATATAATATCAATTATACACCTCTACCAAACGGCTGAGCTGATCTAAAAGGGGTGTAACTTTTCAGCAGTAGATTCTGATAGATTGATCTATGTTGTGTAGGAAGAGAGGACCTCTTTCAAACCAAATCTCTTTTTGCTAAGAATGTAAATTAATAATTTCAAGTCCAAATAGACTGATTGCAAATCAGCTGATTTTGCCACTCTCTAGTGCCAACTCAAGGCCACATTCAGTGAAATATGTAGAAAAAATATTTTAAATAGCAGCCCATTCATGACCATTCATTTCCATATATTACCATTTACGGTCATACGATGAGCTTGTTCCCAAAAAATAGTATCTTAGCTGTAGAGATGGCTGTATGTGATTTAAGGGTGGTTTGGTTTTTATCAGAATATGATGGGTTAAAAGGTGCTCTACCAAACGGTTGAGCTAACCTACAAAGGGTAATAAAATGTTGTAAAGGTTCTTCCTACTGAAAGAAGGTACAAATGAGCACTTTTGGTGTTTGGGAGACTGGTGTCATTGTTAGTGGACTCCTCCCCTATTTGGGTAATCTCATAATCAGGAAGTGTTTTGCTTCTTACAAGGCCTAAAAACAAAGCCCTCTTAGTATCATTCTATATTCACATATTCCCAATTATGATAAGTGTTTTGGAGTGGATATCTGTCGTTATACACCATTAGTATAAATTAAAGAACACATCATAATATATAATGCAATAAATGTCTGTCTATGTCCATCCAGGTTACTCCACACCAAATAATATTTAATTATTTAAAACCTTACTTGAGTAAAATGAGGTGTGGCTGCTTGTTGAATGAATAGGGTTGCTGAGCCCTTGTGTTATTGTTACAGTACATATTGGTTGAAAAACAATAGTTAATTATTTGTTTATGTATTCCCTTCCACCCACTCAGAAAAATTCATGGAGGAATGGTCACAAATGCAGACCAAGCTGAATGAAGTGCTTATGAAACAACAATCAGCTAAAGACAACCTGACAAACAAGTACAGGTATAGGATCCAGCCTTTGATGAATTATTCAGTATCACCTAAGAAGAGTGTAGCATGTAACACACAAAAATACAAAATATTCACAACCTCTCCAGAATATATATCATCACACACACACACACACTGTTGTTCTGACTGTTGTTCTTGACGTTCATCTGTGTGAAGTGCCAGGCCTGTTTCCTCTGTTGTGCAGTGTGAGTAAACTGTCATAAATTTTGCATGTGCTGTGTATTTTTTCCCCCTCATACCAGGATGGCTCCCGACTCATTTGAACAGGGCACTTTGAGAGAGAGCCTCAAGTCTCTTGCCTCACGTCAAAAACGCCTCCTGGGTCTTCTGCAGAGGCAGAGTGAGTTGAAACTCAAGGTCCATGCTCCGAAAGGTCGACCAGATCTTGGACGTCAGGAAGTTTCCACCACTGCCTCTAAACAGACAAACCCCATTTCCTTTGAAACAGGCATCCCGAACAACCACGTGGTCATGAAAGATCCAATAATAAACAAAGGTGTCTCCACTTCCTTTGGACAAACATCCACAAAGATGAAGAGACAACAAAAGGAAACTGACTGTACTTGTCAAAAAAGCACTTCCTTGTCTGGGACCGGTTTTTCCAGCACATCAACAAATTGCCTGGCAGCTCCCATCTACACTTTGTCCCTACCTACTGATCTTGCCCAGGGCAAGTCGGGCATTGTTTTGGTTAGCCATGGGGGCCAGAGCTTTGCCTTTGCAGATCTCTCCACACTGACTGTCCCTGCTGCACCTAGCAAACAACATGATCCTAAGGTCAAATGTTCAACACCCCCCCATTCGACTGACAGTTCTCAGACAAGCCTGACCGACTTGGAAGTGCCAGAAAATCCACTAACCATGGCACAGGGCATTTTGGGCACATCACACCAGAGGACGGGGATGTCCAAAGCCAGAGGTGGCATTTGTGGCACTGGAGGAGTGTCAGTAATGTCAAGGAACAAGAGGAGGGGTTTGAAATCCAGCACTGGCTCTCAAGACGCTGCTGGTGGTGCCAAGGGCAGGTCTTTGAACACTGTTCGCACTGAGGATGTCAGTCGTGACATTCAGCAGGACAATGCGTCAGAAACACAGGGTAGCGGTGCACTGCAAATAAATGCAGTTCGTCTGGAGCAGAACAACCAGCTTGCTAGCCTCATAAGACAAGGACTCCGTACACCAGAAGAGAATGCACTGGAGTTCAAAGTGAAGGTAGAGTCCAGGCCATAGTGAGGGGAAAGCATAGCGAGGATGCTGTTGTTGCAGCGAGAAGTGGGTTTGTTTGTTTTTTATTTGAATTGGCAGTAAGAGTTTTGCATTCTGCTAAATGCACACTTGGTGCCGTGCGTTTTGCACACCTGTCCTGCTGTGGCTCTTAGTTTTTCAAAGGTTCCCTGAGTGACACAAACTGAAAAAAAAAAAAAAGTTGAACTCCAAGCAGAATGAAATGATGTTCCTTTTCCTTTTACAAACTGCAAACCTCCACCTCTGATCATGCCCAATTGTACACTGTCTTATATTAGGCCCTGATCCTCTAAGCTTTTAACTGGTCATATTTAAAACCCAATGTACAAGACCTTTTTTTGTGATGTAATTTCCAGGGCTCTTGCCACCACGCATCCCTCCTGAATGACGGCTCCATCCGAGACATAAATGGCAGACATTTTTCCACACCCGAGCAATGGGCTGAGTCAGTGCTGGGAAACAACATTTCTGTGTCGTCCACATATGCATGGGAAAAGGTCATTTATCCTGTCCTCTTGTGCTATAAAATACAGTCCATGCAGAGATACATTGGAGATAGTGTTAATCTTGAGTTAGCAAATCAAATTTACTGTATGTGCTATTTTTGAGTGCACAGTTGAAATAGGCATCTGAAAGTCAAAAGGGTGTTGCAGTTTACACTGGAGTGCGCTTTGATGTAGCAGTTCTCCAGGTCCAAGTCCTACTGTCAGTGTGAGTCTATGCAGACAGTGCAAAGGAGAGCTTTTGGAAATGAATTATTTAGAGGTGCACTGCAGAGCCATGCAAACAGCAAGACCATAGCCGCGTCAGTCTGCGAACTTATCACATCAAAGCCATATGCAAGACACATGCTAAGATATTAGTTAAACCAGGTCATATGTGAAGGGGACCCATTACAGAGCTCTTCAGTACTTTAACTGAATACTTTCACTCTAAGTCAGTGGTCTCCTAAAAAGTTTAACTGCTGAGAAAATATGTGATTATAATGTGAAATTGTGGCTAACTTGTGTTTGTGTGTGTACAGATTACTTTCAGATCCAAGCCTCTCAGTACTTACCTTGTGAGTGCCGACAACACAAAGGGATCCCAGGCTGCAGGTGTTAATGCTAGTGAACCCCTTGCATCATTAAAAGGTTTATCATTGACTTAAACAGTTAATCGCTGACCCAGAACAATTGTGAATGCTTCAACTACTTGTTTTATGACACTGCATTGCATTTTTCCTTGGCAGGGGTCAAGAATAATATGAAGGGGAATTTCATGGGGATCAAATCCATCCAGCTGATTTGCAATGATGAGTTCGCACCAACACACATCATTGACCAGTATTGGGAGGTTATCACAAAATTAGAGGACTGGAGGTTTTGAGTCATTATCGTGGTGGATCCATTCAGATGTTGACATTTTATGTCACTATTTATGTTTAGCCTACCTTTTAAAGAGAATTGTTGTCGGTTGGATCTCGACAAGACTGAAGACGAAATAAACGTGCAAACAAAACTTGTTTAAACAAATGTTTTCACTTTTGGAAAGGCTTTTTGAGGGTTTAACGCATCGTTTGACTGCATCCTCTGTTAGCTGAATGGAAGTGCAAGAAATGATCCTGTAGAGTGTTTTAACTACACTTATGATTGCACGAATGCGCTGTCATTTGGTGAAGTAGGCTACAAGTAAAAAAGGGAAATCGTTTATTTAACGCAAGTGAGGAAGGTATAGTGGTCATTTGAAGATCAGAGTCGCGTCGTCAGTAGGCTAGGTGAAAAGGACGCACTGGGTCGAGACTGGAGCTCTTCTGTTTGCCACACCTCCCTCTGCCTAAGTCACAACCACTGCGAATTTGTCAATCCGCTTCTTCCATGAGTAAAGCAAGTCATGAGCCCGGACATGATGTCTGTAAGTAGCTTACTGTTTTCACTTTTGTGCCTTAATATTTTGTTTGCTTTGATGACTGTTTCTACACCAGTGATTCTTGTAGGCTGTACGAGACTAAACTTTTTATTTGTCTCAGTAAGGCTACTTAGCGTAGGCAACGGATACGCGTATTGTAGAGTGTTCTACCGCTTCCTCAGGTGGTGGTGGGAGATTTTACGTGAGCCAGGGGTACATATGTTACACGCTGCGTTATGATCCCTTGAGTAGTGTGAGATTATTACTCAAGTTACCTAACTGTTATAAATGTGTTTGTTGAAGACAGACTTCAGATGGGTGTATGAATGAGACACTTTTATCCAGAGAGTTAGAAAATACGATCTTTATGACCCGTAATTTCGCTTACCTTCACAAAAAACAGCACGGTTTCAAGAGTCGAAACTGCAGTTGCGACAAATAGCGGTAAATATTTATGGGAACGAATTGCGTTGCATAATTATACAGCACCGCACTATGGCCTAGAAATGCTATTTTTTCGACGTTTGTACCGCATTTTGTCCCACAGGTTAGTACAGGTATTTTTTTGGAAACGGAAAGTCACCTTAACTGTAAAATTTCAGAAATAAACAACATTCAAGCTGGTCTGAGATGTCTTTATCTGTTCTCAGGTTGTCTGAAGGCAAACTACACTTTTTAAAGGCATGTGACCAAGTTTTATACAGTTTAAGAGTGCAAGGTAAGCAACTTCTCTTCTACGAAAGGCGATGACATTTCTGACCATTATCATGTATAGGTTTTGTTAATTGGTTGACAGTAGGCCTACAAAGTTGGTGTCTTACATGCAGGACAGAATTTGCAGAATCATCCAACCAGAACAGTCCTTTGTTGCTCAGCAGCATTTAAAAAGCCCTATGTATCATCACTGAAGTTGTAGATTTTACCCATCATAGGACACAGTAGAATTGATTGTAGTTGTGTTTGTGACTGATAAGCTCTACTTAGCTGACACATTGATTTTCTCTCTCTCTCTCTTTCCTCAGAATGATAAGAAGATGGTCTCTCCTAAAGAAGTTGAAATATAAATGCCTCCTTTTTTTTTTCTCCATACTGATTGTATGCGTACTGAAGCTTGTCTACATCAAGGTAGTGGAAAGGAATACCTTTTACATCGAGCCTTATGGATTTACTTCGGTCCCCTCCAACACCAAGGCTGAAAAGCCTGAAATTGATTGCTTGGGCATCTATCAGCTTGATCCAGTGGAAATCGGCAAGTCTTTGGAAATAAGGCGGAAAGTTTTAGTGGACTTTGAGGACAAGAGTATCGTCAAGTTAACAGCAGACTGTCAGAGGTACACAGAGGCAAGGGGCTACAATGACATAACTGCATCAGAGGAGGAGAAGCAGTTCCCTCTTGCCTACTCCTTAGTAGTACACAAGAACATGCCAATGGTGGAGAGAATTCTCCGTGCCATCTATGCTCCACATAACATCTATTGTATCCATTACGATCAGAAGTCGTCCCAATCCTTCATTGCTGCAGTGAACAGCCTTGTCAAGTGTTTGCCAAATGTATTCATTGCTAGTAAGTTAGAGTCTGTACAGTATGCGCACGTGACTAGGCTAAAGGCAGATCTGAACTGCGTGTCAGATCTGCTCAACTCATCCGTTCAGTGGAAGTATGTTATCAATCTGTGTGGACAAGACTTCCCATTGAAGTCTAATTATGAGCTTGTGTCAGAACTGAAGAAGCTTAAGGGTGCGAACATGCTGGAGACGAGCCGGCCCAGTGATATGAAAAAGAAGCGTTTCGAGTTCCAGCACGAGCTTAAGGACATGCCTTACGAGTACCAGAAGATCCCAGTGAGGACCTCGCATGCTAAAGACAACCCTCCCCACGGCATCGAGGTGTTCATTGGCAGTGCTTATTTTGTGCTTTCTCGGGACTTTGCAAGCTATGCCACAGGCAGCCAGCTGGCTCTGGATTTCCTGGAATGGTCTGCAGACACATACTCCCCGGACGAGCATTTCTGGGCCACGCTGGTGCGTGTGCCAGAGGCTCCAGGAGCGATCCCCAGGTCGCAGCCCGACGTGACAGACCTGATGAGCAAGACTCGGCTGGTGAAGTGGAGCTACCTGGAGGGGAACCTGTACCCAGCATGCACCGGCACTCACATGCGGAGCGTGTGCATCTACGGGGCCGCCGAACTCCGCTGGCTCCTGAACTACGGTCACTGGTTCGCCAACAAGTTTGACCCCAAAGTGGATCCCATCCTCATCAAATGTCTAGAGGCAAAGCTAGAGGAAAGGCGGCAACACTGGGCAAAGTTAGCATCCTAACAAAACTACGTCTTAAGAACTGTTCTGTGGGATCAAAGGGGTATGTGCGTGGTTAATCCCAAGGTTTTTTTTTTTTTTTTTGAGTATTGAAACCAATGTACTATTAGTGTAGTTACACTACTTACAACAATTTAATTCACCCGTCATATTAACACTGGAAGTTTAATTCCAGTGTCTCGGACACTGGCTGCTCCAATTGTCTTTACAGATAACACAGCATGGTCAGTTAATCACTGGCAATAATCAATCATTGTGCCTTGCAATTTAGTGATAGAGTTTATCATAGTAAAATGAATTCACATGGCAATAACTCTTGAAGTGATAGTTTAGAATATGTCCAATCATAGCCCGGTTGTTCAGACTCACTGTGTGCTGTCAGTAAAAAGAAGAACTGACTGACTTCCCCTAACTGAATGGAACCATGGGAAAATAAGCCGAAACACTGAAACTAAAAAACTGAACATAATGTGAACCATACATATGACTTATATATGACTCACAGCCCCATTCACGTAGCCTAAGCTGCAGGTTCCCTGGTCATTCTGCATTGTACCCAGTTCTCTTATTCTTTTTTTGACCGACAGCACCTGGCGAGTGAGAACAACAGTGCTATGGCTGGAAGTATCACTGTAAACGGAAAATTCTTCTACCTCTTTGGGCTTTGCTTGGTGAAGACTGTGCCTTCAGGTGGCTCTGAAATGAAAATGAAGGAGATGTGTGCAGATATTACGTGAGAAAAACCCCATCACGATTGTATTTCAGCATTTCAGAAGATGGTATGGAATACCAGGGCCTACTCTTTGGTACACTTGAATATAAATTTAATTCATTCCTTGCGACAATCATTTTCTGCAGTTTTATTCACTGTGCATTGTTATATTTATTTTGGTATTTATGTCTTAATAAAGCATTTTGGACTTTGCAGCTCAACTTGCAAATGTATCCATGATTAGACAACACACTCAAAGAGTAAGCCTGGGAAGTAGCATTGTCCCTACATCCTCTGTTCTGTATATTTCTTAGCAAGGTGAGAATCGTCTTCTGATGGCAGGTACTATCACCAAGTGACTTTTAGATGCATCGTCACTAGTATCAAGAGGTAGCCTGGCCATGCCTTCCTAGTACTCCTAGTTGATTATCATCTCCCTACAGTGCTAGTCTGGATTTGATCTCATTGAGCTCAAGAGGCATTTAAACCTGTCCAATCAGCGAACAGAGGGAGGCGTGAATGCAGAGCTAGAATGCTATCAGAAACAAAAGTGTAGAACGAAGGTCTAGTTTTATTACCAGGCTAATCTGGAGGGAACTTCAGGGAATGAAAGGTGCGGTCAGCTGGTGGAATTTGAATTTGTTTATGCTTGTGTTAATATTTATATTTCTCAGGAGACATTTTTAACTAACAACATTTTATTTGACACAAGGACTAAAAAAACAGGACAGAGAGGTCGCTCTCTACTGTCTTAAAGTCCTTCTGAAGAATAACACTCTGTTATTGTCTGAGGGGCAGAATGTAAAGACCAAAAACATGCCTCTATACAGGAAATCTGAGGGCATTTAAAGGAAGTGGCAGTGGCTCAGCGTTCATTAGCTTGAGAAAATATTGTCATCATTATTTATTTATTTTATGATATTCATTTTGTTCCTTTGGGCCTAATCAAGCCCAGAGGAGAGAGGAGTTGTTAGTTAGAGTTTGGCAAAGTAAGGCGGCACCAAATCAGTGCCTCTTTGCGTCATTGTGTGACACATCAGTGGCTCCTCTGGGAGACATGTTGCTGAAGTCCATTAATTGGCAGGTGAAAGCCTCTATATAGACTGCGGCTTACTGAGAGGTAGCGTCTGCCACTGCGTCACAGGCATTAAACATTAATCAGCATGTTGGGTCTCTCAGAGCAAGTCAGTGTGGGGTAGGGCAAGGGCTGGGAACAAGCGTTGAGTAAAGCTTATGACAACCCTGCATGATAACGGCATGGATTGCAAATTTGTTAATTTCAGGGTGTCGGCCATCAGCCACACAGGGCAGTGAGTCCTTTGCGGATGTCACATGTTGGCGTCTTCAGTGTCACTCAGTTATTTGTGCTGAGTTTTGTTTTAGCATTCACTAAAAACAAGACAAGACAAGGTATGGACAATTGCAAAATCCAGTTTTTATGTATTTGTTATTATTTATTTATTTATTTTGCTGCTTGTCGTTGTAGTTTTTTTTTTTTTTTTTTTTTTTTTTTTTTTTTCATCTCAGGACCAGAAATAGCCTCTGAGTATACATAGATGGTGAACTCACTTCAGATATACATTATACATTATTATACATTATTATTGCCCAATGGTGCCCCACAGCTGACATTAAAATGGTCTAGGCCCATTATGTGGATGCCACACATTTCACAGAGGGGCCAACCAGAGACCACACCCCTCTTGTAAACACTTAATTTATATTCAGCATGCAGAATGTTCATAATCTCTACATTTGGGGCAGCGGTGTTCTACTGGTTTGGGCTTCAGGCTTGAAGCCAGAAGGTTGCCAGTACATCCATGCATGTAGCAGGCTGCCCACTGGTCCAGGTTAGTGTGTACTTCACTAATTCACGATTAGGATAAACACAGAGATCAAATTTCCCTCACAGGATCAAGAGTATGTATACCACTACATACATTATCCATTCAAACATTTACAAGGTGAGGAGGAAGATATAGTTTACTTGACCAGCCCAAAAAAAGAAGTAGATTTTACTTGTTTCGATGGAGGTGTCTTGTTGTGCAGTGTTGTGCATGATAGAGTTCAAAAGAGATGGGAGTGATGTAGCAGCTGATTTTAAGGGAAATTAATGGTAAAGGTTTATGTTGAAAAAATAAGACCGAAATCCACCATCAAAAAACTGAATGAACTGAATTTGACTAGTTCTCAATTAAAATAAAGAACAACTTCATTTGAAGTTCTTTTTTTAAAACTTTGACCGAGTGCATG
This sequence comes from Tenualosa ilisha, assembly GCA_015244755.2. Lineage (NCBI taxonomy): Eukaryota > Metazoa > Chordata > Actinopteri > Clupeiformes > Clupeidae > Tenualosa > Tenualosa ilisha. The sequence continues at coordinate 2,012,097 of PYXC01000677.1, read as the reverse complement.
ATAAATGTGAACACTATTGCTGTAACATATGTACTACGGTAATTCCACAATGTGACACAGCTGCACCAAATATAGACAACAAGGAAGGAAATGTTTTCTGCAAGTCTGAGCACAATAGAAGGAAGTGAAAAAGATGTTTAAGCATTCATTTAATGCAGAAAAGCTTGTCTTTTCCCCCCACATCTCCCCCACTTTCTTTTGCTGTAGTGATCAGAGCTGTAATTAGAGTTAGTTAGGTCTAGCTGCACTATTGTTATTTGTTAGTTAGGGTTGGTAAGAGGGCCTTCGTTTTAGCACAGTTTCAACTGCACAGAAAGTTTGGGCACGCAAACTTCATTACGAGACGTGTTGTGCAGCCAACTTGCAAAGCTCATTTTGGCCTCAGCGCATATGTCAACTGAACACTGAACTGCACCACACAGCAGTGCTCTCTGCTAGTGTTGGCCCACTTGTTACCTATGAAAAGTATTTATTAGTTTTTTCACTCAGTGTGTACCAATCAAATTGGCACATGCTCCCCTTGAAAGACCTGCAGAGAGCAGTAAGCTCACTATTTGGCACAAAGGTCCCATCTCTGTTTGCACGGACATGAATAAGAACACTGTGTGTATGAATTAAGTCATTCAGGCTCCCTGTTTTTCCAGTTGGTTTTAATGCCTTGCTTTCGCAGACACAGAAGACCTGCACCCAGTTTTACTAGTTTGTATGTCCTATGATGCACACAACTTCGTACTGTTTGATGGTTTGCCCATGGGAAAAGCTTTAAAACAACACAAGTGCAGTTTGACTCTTAATTTTGCATGGATTGTAAATTGATAAACATACTATAGCCTGTATGTGAACTGTCTTAAGTGGGGAGATTTCAGACTTTAACACAAATGGGAGTTTATAATCCTAAATCTTAAAAAGCTCTAGACACCGTGGGCAAAGCCAGTGTCACATCATAGTCTGAAGGAGGGAGAGACTGGAATGTTTCCTTATGTCGTTCAACGTCATGGTATGACGTTATCTCTCCCAGGGGGTTTGTTCTGTACGGAGACCAGCATGCAGTACTATGGCAGTCTGTTAGCCTGCTCTCCTCTCTCCTCAGTGTACACGGGGGGCCCATAGCAGTCTCAGGACTCTAAGGGGTTTGTGAAGAAGGTCTGTTGTGTCTCATGGCAGAGTCGGTTTATTTAAGAGAACCACACCGCTAGAGCCGGATGTGGTTCCATCAATGTCACTTCACAATCACAAGCAACAGTTTGTTCCTTTCAGTTTTCATTTCTGCCGTGCACACACAGACACGCACACACACACACACACAGCAGTGTGAAAGGCTCCCTACATAGAGACAAATATGGCAAAAAGCACACACAGCTTACACAGTATAAGCCAGAAAAGTTGGTGAATACGTCAGAGTTAAAGTAAAGCATTAACTTTTCAGCACTTAATTTTTGACCTCACTGGCATTAATGATTACTTATGGCAGTTTTCCACTGAATGGTATCAGTTCAACTCTACTCGGTTTGGTTTTGGATGTTTCGTTTTTCACTGCATAAAAGTACTGTTTAATTAAACTGGTTGCTATAGCTCTAAACTATCTGTGGTATCAGTTCAGCTCGCTTGGAACCTCGACAAAGGTGGTACCAAGAATGGTACCAGGTATCTGGTACCAGGTACCAGATTTTAGTAATAGAAACACAAAAAAAGCAAGTAGAGCTGAGCCAAACCGAGCTGGTACCGATCAGTGGAAAAGGGCCATTATGTTTAAAGGACTACTGCACAGGAGAAATCTATAGAGAAGTCTCTCATGGGCCCCACAGATAATTGTTATCAGGAACCCACACTGCAACCCTCCAGTGTGTGTGTATCTGTCTGTCCAGTGTGTGTGTGTGTTTGTGTGTGTGCCGGCTCAGCAATAGAGGCCGCCAGTCTCATCGCGACAGAGCTGTGCCAAAGGCTGAGCCTGAGTGCGCTGCGACCGAGAGACAAACCACATCACTCAGTGTCGACATAGTGCCCAAACCTGCCAGGGCACACGGACCTTGCTCCAACAAAGGGCCTTTCTTCTCCTCCTCTCACAGCCCCAGCAGCCTCCGTCTCCATCATCTGCCCAGGGATAGCTGCCAAAGGTCGGCCAGAGAAGAGGCCAGAGATGGGGGAAGGGGACGAGACAACGGACAGAGGCTCTAACCAAACGAAGAGCCTCTGTGAAAATAATTGCTTATTGTTTGGGGGTTACGGATTTGGTGGTTGGGGGGGGGGGGGGGCGAGTTGTGATACTAGATGTTGTGGACTCAAAACAACAACACAGGCCACAGGCCACTTCTAAGTGAACCATGTGAGATCATTATAATAATGTCCTCAATGGCATGCCTTCACATCATAGCATTAAAATGCATAAAATACTAGGTTCTATTATTAAAATTTTTGGTTTTGAGTTCTCAGCATGGCAATACAATCGTTCAAGCAGTCATTGCCTTTGAGTTTTGTTTTATTTAATGATAATATGGCTAAAATTCTTTATGGCTAAAATTACGATAAGGCCTTGGAGTAACCTCCTTATCCTTGTGACATCTATGCAGAAGGATTATTTGTATTTGTGTAATGGGATATACACTGTAAAGATGCCTTAGCCCAGAAGGAGTTCTTTTAGTTTGAACTTGGTTTACCAGGATGACTATGGTAGTAAATTTTGAATACAGAATTAGCCAAGGAATGAAACGGAAATGCTCCTTTGTTCCGTTTCAGGTGGTTCAGTTGCGTGAGGCAGCCAGCAACTCCAGAGCGGAAGTTATAGACATTTATCAATTACAGGAATTTCCGTTGAAGAATGAATACTCATCACACTTCTAGAAACTTTTACATCCTTTTTTCTCTTAACAAAGTAGGCCTGTGGTGACTCCCACATAGGGTACCTGCGCTGTGGATCGGCAGTACACTGCCATTTTGAGGTGGTCATGTCATGCATTGTTCCGCTGTAGCCTACATCTGAATTTTCGCAATGTGTGTCAGTGTAAATGTAAGTGTGTGTGTATGCCTGTACATGTGTGAGTGTATTTGTCTGTATAAATGTGTGTATTGTGAATGGAAAATGTTGATCATATTTAAATAGGCTACACTGATTTATTTCTTTGTAGTTATTGCACACTCATTAGGGCTAGTGTTTGACTCATTTTTCCATTTACCGTGTGTTGAGCAAGAGTTTGTAAGCTATTGCACCATAAGGAATGGATAAGGATTGGCCTAGAGAAATCTAATGCAAATTCAAGTTGTTACAACCAGTGAGTAATATCATGGGGAAGTTTAGTGAAGTTTCATCATCATTCATTTCATCATTATACAATGAGTGAGCCTTTCAGATGATGGTTTCCCTGCAAGGAATTTAACCAAGATGACAATGTGTATACCCCTGGGGGAGGGGTGGTGGGGGGGGGGATCAGCCATTTTAAAGTGAACCTACAATATCCATCGTTTTTTTTCCTTTCACTTTGATTTTCACAGCACTTACCTGCATAAAGTCAAAGTAAAAGTGTACTTTATTGTCAATTCACTATGTAGCAGGCATTACACAGAGGACTGAAATTGCGTTTCACCAGACACCAAAAGTGCAATTTAAACTAGACACACACACACACACACTTACGCAAATAAACATACAACTACACTCATGGACATGAAGTGCACACAGTCATCCACAGTAAATAGACATAAGACATACGACATACAGGTAGACATATACGCTTCCAGCAAGAAGGAAAGGAAAGTTCGAGGTAGCTCTTCTTGGTAGCTGGTGTAGATTGGAAAAAGTGAAATGTGCAATATGTAAGGTGCAATAAGTGAAGGTGCAATTAAGTAAAGTGCAAAAAAGATAAAGTAGGTAGGTAGTCTGGTAGAGACGATAAGTAGAAGAAACAAAAAAAGCACCACTGGCCTATATTTTCACATTTTATTTGTCTAGCAATAATTATGGAAAACTATTGAGTACTAAACCGTCCGTGGCTCAGAGAGCAGGCTACTCGATAGTGTCTCAGGTGTATGCGACAGTTAAATGAGATTGTGGGGCAAGGAGAGTCAAAGTTTACACACTCGCCGGCTGCTGTGAGCTCTGCATAAGTGCAAAGGGCCAGTGTGAGCTCAGGTGTTAATTTGGACAGCAGAGTGGTGTCAGAGTTGACAGAGCTACAGTAAGTGTTATTCCTGAGCCTTCTCGTCTCCATCTAGAATTTGAGACTCTCATATTGAAACTCTCTTTAAATCTCTTTAATGGTACAGAGTGAATTAAAACTAAACTGACCTAAGGAGATTTTATCAATTCATTTTAAAGTCATGCACCAGTCCTTTTTACTCCTGGAGCGCCATTTTCAATTGGTTTTGATTGTTCATGGTGACTCACCATGATTCAGAATCAACTGTGTATAGAACATTTGAACACATCTGAACTATATAAAAAAAAACAGGCATATATTTGAACACATCTGAACTATATAAAAAAAACAGGCATATATTTGAACACATCTGAACTATATAAAAAAACAGACAGATTTTGGCTTTTGTGAGGCTCTTGTTCTGTTTGTACAACCACATTCTGTTAATCACCAGAATAGTTCATGGCAAGTCATTCATTTAGGATTACATTTTGATACTCTAATTGTCTTTATAACATTGCTATGACACAGTGCATTTGTCACAGAGGCATGGGTACGGCCATGCATTAAACAAGTGTCTTTAAATAACACAACAGGTTTACAACGAGAACCTGATGGCCGCAAGATGCTGCACTGCCTATCAGATTAGACACCTTACTGCTACCAGCCAACAACAACTGAGCTTCCACCTTGACAAGTATTTTAATTCCAGGTGGTGCATTCTTCAAATTCATTTCCAGAATACCTGCATCCCACAATAGGGCCTTTTGAGGATCCACAGGCTGTGGAATTACAGGCACCATGCCCATAGTGAGCTTCAAAGGCACAGACCCATGATATCACCAAGGAGCCAGAAAGGGTAACATAAAACTAGACCCACCTCGTGGTTGCACACTGCACCAATTGTTGATGGCACATATCACGTTCCCTAATTTTATTATGGGTCTTTTCTATATCCCGTGCCCCTCTGGTATGTGTAAGGTGGGGGTTGCGGATGGGGGGGTGTAGATAAAGACTGTTGTTGGGTGGGCTCATTAATTTATTAACCACTTGGGGCAGGATTTCAGTTAATAATTGATAATTAGTCTTGTGTGTCATTTATTCCGACCCCCTACCCCGACTTCCCACCCGCTGTCACTCAGAGCAACACTGGGGGTGTAATAGCCTATTTAATGGATGCTAATGACAGACAGGACAGTTGAGACTCTCTCTCTCTCAGCAACAGTGGAGTTTAGTCTCCCCTCAGGGCAGGAAAAGAAAAGTCTTCTGAGTGTTGTTGTAAGATGTGGCTAAGGAGTCCTACAGGCTCGGCGTGTCCAAATTGCAGTTTTCCCACGTGGCTAAGGGCGTTTGGCCAGGGCCTTAAATAAAGAACCATACAGAGCATATCATCATTATGTGACCTCAAGGGTTCCATTCACCATGAGGAGCTAGAGGAATGGAAATGCTTGGCAGTTCAGGCACGTGTGACTTACCACTTAAAAACTAAAGAAAGACAAAAACAAGAACCTGAAATTCTCTGAAAGTCCTATCAGTTCATTTGATTCTGGAATGGTATGTTGGTATGGGCCTCCTACTGTATGCTGGTAGGACTGGATCCTGTGCTTGTGCCAAAAGCTGCCATTTGATTTTTAAAGTGGTGTGTTTTGATGTAGCACATTTCCTGTTATCAGAGCACAACCCATCATTTGGTTTACATTCTGCATTTGACGATGTAACAGGAGTGTGGGTGGGGGTTGTTAGCAGTTATAAATATGGCTGTGGTTTGACTGTAGACACGAAGCCAAAAGCTGAGTTGCAGTCTATTACACTGATCTAACATGGAACTTAAAAGTGACCATCTAAATCACACACAATCAATAAAACAAAAACCTCAGTCATGTGACTGTCACTAAATACATGTCTTCTAGAAGTCAGTGTGTGTGTGTGTTGCTTGTGTTTTAAACTAGGACACTATCTACCAGCTTCAGTGAATTACTGCTGATTTGTTTATTCAATTTAAAAAAAGAGGTTACAAGACCATGAGAAGTGTACGCAACCGATCTTCACAAACAACATTTGGCCCATTTAGAGTCCTGCTTGGGAGATAAAAAAGTCACACACAAAGTCTGTGTCTTCTGGCTCTGTGGCACAGGGATGAAGCGAGTAAGGGTCTGGTCATAAACCCCCACGGTTTTCCCCAGAAAGTTCCAATATAACTCAGCCGTACACAAAGTGAAAGTGCTGTTCTTCGTTTATTACCATGAAGGGTACTAAGGAAACGCACAGGGCGAACATAACCTGCAGTGCTTGACTAAACAATACAATTACGGTCCTTTTAGGTACCGGTAGTATATACATATTCATAAATACGTTGCAAGGTGGATCAGAGGAAGGGGCAGAGAGGGCAACCAACAGTGACGTCATCAGAGGGCGATCATTACAGTGGGCAGACAGACACACACAAGGCATGATGGGAGAGGGAGAGAAGATGTAATGTGATCTGATGTCATCATCATCATCCTCCACTGTTTATTCAGGGAAATTTGACTTTTGACTTTTACAGCAATGCCCTGAGTGTACAATCAAACAATAAAAAAACAGAGAAAAAGGCATGAGGAAGCAGCACGAGAGACAACGCCACATTGTTATTACAGCACATCCTATCTGGTTTGGAAAAAGTACTAAAAAAATCTACTGTAGTAGAAGTTCTGTTACATTACTGAAATTTTACTTGATTAAAGCTGCATGCTGGCAGCTGCAACAAACTGTACCCGTATACTGTAGGCCCACTCCAACTACACACTTCACACACCTGGCTGGACCAAACCAAAATCCTGCCTAACGTAGAGTTTCACAACGATGGTTACAAGCAACATTCCTGTATTCGGCATTCCCACCCTCCACCCAATTGGACGTTAGACAGGGATGACTTCTGTTGGGATGATATGTGTGCCAAGACCAATGGAACAACGATGTAGGAAACATACAGCATTTTTTATGCATTCACCAGAGTTGCCTGAAATATGTCAACACCCATCTGAAAGAGCCAGAATCATTTCTGAATGTTATTTGATGATGTCATACAACTATAATCTACAAAATTTAAAATATAGGCTAGTAGATTACCTACTAGCCTACATGAAGTTCATGTCAAATTATGACTGAAATTATAGCCTTGGAACAATACTCAAGTAAATACTAACACCCACAAAAGTACAAAATTACAGCAATTTGAGTAAGTGTTATTCATTGGTTCCACCCCGACTTCCCTTTTCATTTGTATCTCAAAAATACAGGCACCTATGAAGCTGATACTGTGAAACTGTCATTTGAGCATATTTGTATTGCCAGTGTAACAACAGGCAATACATACAACAGAGCTCCAATGGAGCAAAACCAGTGTAAAACAAATATTGCTGAGGGAGTTATGCAAGTAGCAAGGACAAGGAAAAGCTTGTTAAACTCTCTCTTTTCACTTGCTAATGCAAGTTTAATATGGTTGGCATGATGGGGACATTGCACCATCTAGTGGTGATAGACTATTACAGCACTAATATTTGGGACGGAACTTGACAGTCCAATTTATGCTGCATAGTATGTGTACCTTCATTTTTTTGCACTCAAAAGAACGAGGTTCAAGAAGCAATACAATGGATATTGTTACATTTTTGAATGTCTGACGTAACAGCAATTGTGAGTTTGCGTGTTCAAAACAGCCATAAAGAAAGAGCTTTCTGAAGCGTATGTCAGTCTACTCTTCTTTTGAGAAAGTCTACAGTCCCCTCCACATTTATTGGCACCCGTAGTGGTTTAGTAAAAATATCATCTTAACCTTACAATAAGAAAAACAATGAGGAAAAATAAATCCAACCTTGTATAGAAGAAATATACCGCATACTGTGTATATGCTGACAGATTATTATTATAAAGACTGCAGGGGAAAAAAGACTTTTTAAACTACACATGGCCGAAGTTGCCAAATTCTATTCTTTCTTTGGTAAAAGTTCCAGTGAGATTTTATAGAGGCATGGTTTGTGAGATCCCTTTATATTCAAACTGGATGTGGTGCCATAAGAGAAGACTAAGCCCTGTTTATGGTTAATGGAGAATTTTGTTCTAAAATTTAAAATTAAATTATTAAATAGAGGGGTGCCTATAGTTGGCACATCGATTCTGTTTATGTTTAATTTATTTCTTTATGAAGCATTTTGGTCCAAAGCACGGGTCCAGTTTTAAGGGATTCAGTTTCAGGCATTTAGTTGGTTGTCTGTCAATATAGAAATCAAAGACCAAGACGAATGCTTTCCACATTGAGAGGGAAAACTTTATTAATAAAGTACATATGCTCAGTACAGAAAACAAAGAAAATTAACATCAGTAGCACCACTGCTGAGGTTCAGTGGTCTGATCACAGTATGGCTAATCTTGTCACAACGGCACTTAGGGGTGGCGGCCAGAGAGAGAAAGAGAGAGAGAGAGACGGAGGGAGAGGGAGAGAGAGAGAAGGGCAAATAACTGTTGTGGACCTGTATGTGTAAGCTGATGACATCAATTTGTTGAATGTGTACACTGTAAGTGATGCAGATTTATAGGCAATGTTCAAAGTGTAAGACCTAATTACCATCATTCATCTCACCAAGAACCTCAACAGTCTTTTAAACCAATTGACAAATAATCAGTTTTTGCCTTTTCCTGCTGATATACATGTAACTTACATATCTCACAGTTGCTCTGAGAACAGTAAAATAAAGTAAAGTATTTAAAGTAAAATCTGACCAAAAAAAAAAAAAAAATTCACGAGAAAATGTTCTAAAGGAGGAGAGGTAGGAAAAGTGGTAGAAAAGGTAAATGCTAAAGCAGATTCTGGTTCTACAAAACAGGAAGTTCAAGAAAACAATACACATCATTAAAAATAACATCAACACAGTTGTAGTCATACAATGCTGATTTGCAACAATTAATGGACTGACATGAAATGAAACAATATGCATACTAATGTTGATGCAGGTCCTTGTGCAAATTAACTGAATCACAGAATTATACCCTCGGCAGTAAAGTACTGAACTCAAAGGTCAAAGGTCAAACATATTATTAAACCTGTGAAGTATAAAGTTAAATAAAATCTATCTGGTTCTTTTTTTAAGTGCTTCACATTTAGCATGAAATGAATCTCAAACTAGTGCCTCTCTGAATGGCATTCTCTTTAGCCTCTGCCTGTCCCTTTTTTCAAAATTAAAAAAGCACATTGTGAACATGAGTAAGGGAGCTCTTTATGAATTAGCAATGTTATTCCTGCTTGATTCAATTCATCTGCACAAGGATGTTCTCAATGATGATTTGTAATTCTACATGGTGTGGTATGCTTTCTAAGCATGAATATTGGTATATGTATGAAGTGCTTATTGAAAACAGGAAAAAGGTACAGTTCAAAAACTGAAAAAGTGTATTTACAAGAATTCTTGATGAATGAAAATTACTTTAAAAACTGAAGTTTAGTAACATCTACCTCAAGTCCTGCTATTGTGAGTTATTCTAAACAGAATCTTGGATGCAAAAATCGATGTACATGTAAAGCAACTGAACTATAGTTTAGGAGTGAAGCATAACACACATATGGTAGCAAATACAAAATTCAGATAATAATAATAATAACAATAAAAATAACAAATTTTCCAATTTTCCATATTTTGAGTGCTAATGATAGTAAGTGACAAAAATAACTGCTTAATTCTGATATTTCTTGAGACCCGGAGAGTGCTTTGGAAACAAAAAATAAATTCACTTTTTACAGGATTACAACTGATACATTCAGTTTCATATTGCAGTAATTTACAAAATACAAAAAGGTCAAATTAACTGAGAAGAACAGCTGAACATAATTTCATTCTTTTGTTTTTAATTCAGTACAAAAGGAAGAAAGATAGATAAAATGGTGTTCTCTCAATGTCTCAATTTGTTGTGAAAAAATTGTCAATGTGTCATTTGTAATCCATGAAAAATTACAATTTCAAGTGTTTATAGAAAGAACAGTAAAAAATTGCCAGATATTTTTGGCTCCCTCTCCTGGACATTTTTTATCTAAATTATGCTACATTGTTGAAAACTGCATCCAAAAATAAAATCACAAAACCAATCTTCCCTCTTTTGTATCTGCTTTCTACACAGCATCTGTTTTCATTTTAATTTTCACGTCTAATTCTTGTACAAAAATGTGGTCCCATAAACTTAAGTGCCAGCTTTAGATGTCTTTTTTTGCTCTTTATTTAAAGCGTGAAGACCGTCGCAAAGGTGTAACATCAACTTTAGCCTTCTTATTTCCCTGAGCAGTCCTATCCCTTGTATTCTTGTTGCTTGGCATCTCAGCTGCTTCCTGATCATTGCTGCCTCTTTTGCTACGTTTGGGTGTTTGAATAACTGACCTCTCTCTCAATTCTAGTACATCCTCCTCCTCTGTGCTGTCCTCAGTCTCTGTTTTTTCCAAGGGAGCCTCCTGATCACTCTCCTCTTTCTGCATGGCTCCTTTGCTGCGTCTGGGTGTTTGAATAACAGACCTGCTTCTCAAAACCAGCACATCTTCCTCCTCCTCTGTGCTGTCTTCAGTCTCTGGTGCTTTTTTACTTGTGTGGTCATCATCTGGTTCTAAGGCTAAACTGATATCATTCCCTTCATTGCTCTCACTGTTTTCCCCTTCTTGTGTGTTTACCTCTTCTTGTGGTTCCTCTCCCTCCTCTTCCTCAACATTATCCTCCACATCTGTTGAAATATTGACTCCTTTCTCCAAGCTGGTATCTGCATCCATTTTCTCATCTTCTGCTGGTGTTTCATCGGCCCCCATTTTATCTCCTGTTTCCTCCTGCTGTGCCTCTGCATCTTGAGGCATTTCTGTTTCCTCTTGTTCTTCAGGAAAGTCTTTCAATTCTGAGGGAGTGAACACGACAGCTTTTGTTTTACTCCTCAGAACTCTTGTTTCCACAACTGGCGGAACTTCCTCTTCATACAGTCGGTTTTCATCTGCACTGGCCACCTCTTCTTCTGTTTCCTGAGATACAGGTTCCTCTGATGTAGCCTTGTCTGATTCGTTAGCCAGGTCCACATCATTGTCCTCTTCCTCCACTTCCTCTGGTTCCTCCTCCTCTTGTTTACGAACACGTTTAGACTGTCTTCGTCTAGAAGAAGCTGCTCTGCGTTTTCTTTTTGGCTTTCCTTTGGCCCTCTTGGCTGTACTCGGTGTGTCATCTGGATCTGAACTGATAGGTGCTAATTCACTGTCTGCTTCAGGGGCTGAGACTTCAGTCTCATTCACAATCCCTTGCTGTTTGGCTTCTTCTTCTACTTTTTCTTCTGGTGGATTCTCTTCCTCTAGTTTTTCCTCCTCATTTGTGTCAATTGTCAGGTCATCACTGGAATTCTGTACTTCAGAAGCTGTTTCTTTAGGCGTCTCTGTGGTCTCCCCCACGTCTTCTACAGCGGCAACCTCTTCTTTGTCTGCAACGCTTTCCTCTTGTTTAGGCTTCTCACTGTCATCTGTGGGTTCCGCTCTTTGGTCAGCCTCTTTTGTAGAATCATCAATTGTCTTAGTGGCTTCTTCTGTTTCCTGAGATACAAGCTCTTCTGGTGTGGCTTTGTCTGAGTCTTCAGTCATGTCCACATCATTGCCCACTCCCTCTGTGTCTTCATCCTCAGAGTCTGCCTCTTGTTTTCGAACTCTTTTAGACAGTCTTTGTCTAGAGGAAGCTGCTCTACGCTTCCTTTTTGGCCTTCCTTTAGCCCTCTTGGCTTCAGCAGGTGTTCCCTCTGGATCTGAGATAATCAGTGCCATTTCACTTCCTCCTTCAGGGGCTGAGATCTCAGCTTCATCTACTGCCTCTTGTGTGGCTTCTTCCTCTTTTTCTTCCTCTAGTTTTTCCTCCTCATCTGCATTAGTTTTTGGTTCATTACTGGAGCTCTGCACTTTAGAGGCTGTCTCTTTCGCCAAATCAGTAGTCTCCTCCAAATCAGGAACTACATTATCCTCATCATTTTTGGTAGAACTGTGCTCTTTTTCTTTTTGTACCTCTGGCATCTCTGCTGAAGTCTCTTCTGATTCTTCAGGGTTACTTTCTTCATTTCCCTCTTCTTTATGGAGACGCCTTGATTTCCTTTGTGGTGGGTGACTGGCTCCAGCTCTCCTTCTGCGAGAGGATCTTGTCTCCACCACTGGTATGTCTTCATCCTTTTCCTCCTCAGTCTGACTGTTCTTCTCGTTCCCATCATCTGTGACTGACTGTTCTTGGCTCCCAAGATCTTCAGTTGATGTTGCAGCTGGGGCTTCTTGTTCATCAAGAATAGCATCATCTGCTTTAGTCTCTGTGTTTTTAGTCTCTGGTGTCATCTCCGCATTTGTCATTTCTACATCTGATAGAGGACAACCTTCTTTAATGTCCACCAAAACAATTGTGGCTTCTTGCACTTTAATTGTCTCAGACTCCCCGGGTGAACTTTGTTTGGCTTCATTGTCTGCAGTTTCTACTTGCTTATCATCTGATGCTGCTTCCTCTGTTGTTACCTCATCTTCTGTCTGTTCTTTGGGAAGCCCCTCAGATTCTGGAACCTTAGCCTTCTCTTGTTTAGGTTCATTATCCTCCTTGGGCTCCTCCTCTTCAACAATGTCCTTTTCTGCAACTGGGGTTGCAGTTTCAGCTTGTTGAGTATCATCATTTTTCTCAGCCTCTTCCTCTGCCTCAGTTGTTGGCTGGCTTTCTGTTTGGGCCGCCCTTCTTGTGCTACGTCTGGTAGATTTGCGTTTGGGGGTTGCCTTCACTGCTTTTGTTCTGCCTCTGAGGACTCTCTGAGATGTCTGAGGAGCTTCATCATCTGAGCTCTCCTCAGCAGTCTCTTTGGCCTCCTCCAATTTTTCTTCTGGTGGAGCTTCTGTGCTTTCCTCCACAGCCTTCTTTCTACCTCGCTGGGATTTGTGTCTAGAAGTTTCTATGCCTACTACAGCTCTCCTTCTCAATACTCTCTTCTTGACAGTAGGGCTTTCTTCTGCTTCATCTGCTCCCATTTCATGATCTGATGACTCCTGTGTGGTTGTTCCAACCTCATCCTGAGAAGCCTGAGAATCTGTTGCTTCTACACTTTCTTGCTTATCTTCGTTTGCCTCCTTGTCCTTTTCAGTCTGTGGTGTCTGATCATCACTAATTTCAATGTTCTCATCAGCTCCGGAGGCCTCTGTATTTTCAGTCTCTAAATCTGGTTGAGGCAATGCTTTAGACACATCCACTAAAAAAACAGTGGCTTTCTGTAGTTTTAGCTCATCCAAGTCTTCTTTCTGACTGTCCCCAGTTGAGGGTTCTTCTGTAGTGACCTCATCCATGGTCATTTCCATTTCCTCTGCTAGGTCTTCTTTATCTGGTATGTCAGCAAGCTGTTCAGTGCTTTCGCCATCCTCTTGGGTTTTGTCTTCTTCAGCCTTGCTCTCTGCCATAGTGTCTGTGCCACCTTCTTCAAATGGAGCATCTCGTGCCTTATCTTCTACGTCGGCATCTTTTTCATCTGATGAAACTTCTAGCACCATCCCTTCTGCCTCTTCCTCCTTTTCTTCAGTTGTTTCTTTTGATTGTTGGCTTTCATAATGCTCTTCTTCAGGTTCCTCCACTGTTTTGTCCGCCTTTCTTGTGCTACTTCTGGTATATTTGCGCTTGGGGGTTGCCTTCAATGCTTTTGTTCTGCCTCGGAGGGCTCTCTGAGATGTCTGTGGAGTTTCATCATCTGAGCTCTCCTCAGCAGTCTCTTTGGCCACTTCCACCTGTTCTTCTGCTGGTTCTTCCACAGCTTTCTTGCGGCCTCTTTGAGATTTGCGTTGGGGAGTCTCTGTGCTTCCTACAGCCCTCCTTCTCAGGAATCTTTTTTCAGTGGTTTGGATTTCCTCTGTTTCGTCTGTTCCCTCCTGAGTTTCTGTTTCATCTTGAGAGACCTGAGAATCTGTTGCTTCTCCATCCTGTTTGTCTGTCTCTGGTGCTGTAATATCCATGTCTGCAGCTGTACCCTTGTCCTCTTCAGTTTGTGGGGTCTCATCTTCACCTGTTTCTCCTTGCTTTCTGTCTGCACTCTCTACCACTAGTTCTGGTTGGGGAGAAACTTTATTTACATCAACTAAGACAACAGTGGCTCTTTGCAGTTTAATCTCTTCGGTCTCTCCTGTCTGCCCTTCTGTAACTGAGGGTTCCTCTGTGGTGACTGCATTTTCACTTATCTCCTTTTCCACTTCAGCCACTGTTTCCACTGTGTCTATTACTTCAGCACTGGTTGACTGCTCCACTGTTTCTGGTTCTTCTGGTGTGCCCTCTTTTTCAACTCTGTCCTCCTCCATTTCTTCTGGAACTGTGTCTGTGGCAGCTTGTTCAATCTGATGTTCTGTAGCTGAGTCAACAACTGGCAAAATTTCTGATGCTGTCTCCTCACCTTCTTGTGCTACAGCCTCCTCAGTTTCTTGTTTGTCTTCCTCATGTTTTTCCGCAGCTTCACTCTCTTCCTCTATCATAGCATCACCCTCAGTTACTTTATCTGTTTCCATTTCTGTATTAAGTGTTTCATCATCTTTTGAAAGTTGGCTTTCAGCTTTGTCCTCAGCAGATTCATCTGCGGTTGCCTGGGTCTCTGCTCCTGTTTTATCAGCTGGAGTTTCTTCCTCTGCAACTTCCTGGGCAGCAGTGGATTCAGTATCTACTTCTTCAGTGTCCTTTTCCTCAACAAGGGTTGCTATTTCAGGCTCCTTCTCAATGGTATCACCAAATTTTTCTTGTTGACCATCATCCTCTTTCTCAGCCTCTTCCTCTGCCTCAGTTGTTGGCTGGCTGTCTGTTTGGGCCTTCTTTTTTGTGCTACGTCTGGTAGATTTGCGTTTGGGGGTTGCCTTCACTGCTTTTGTTCTGCCTCTGAGGACTCTCTGAGATGTCTGTGGAGCTTCATCATCTGAGCTCTCCTCAGCAGTCTCTTTGGCCTCCTCCATCTTTTCCTCTGCTGGTTCAGCTTTCTCATCTGATGGAGCAACAGTGCTTTCCTCCACAGCCTTCTTTCTGCCTCGCTGGGATTTGCGTCTAGGAGTTTCTGTGCTTACTACAGCTCTCCTTCTCAGGACTCTCTTCTCGATAGTTGGGCTTTCTTCTGCTTCATCTGCATCATGTTCTGATGACTCTTGTGTAGTTGTACCAGTTTCATCCTGAGAGACCTCTGCATTTGCAGTGTCTACGTTTTCGTCTTGTTTTTCAGTCTGCTCTGTCACTTCTACAGTCTCCATATTTATGTCTTTACCCTCTTCCATCTGAGGTGTCTCATCTTCTCCAGTTTCACCTTTATCATCAGCTCCTGATGTAATTAAATCAGCTTGTTCCTCATCTTTTGGTGTCTCATCTTCCTCAACAACTTCTGTTTGTTTTTCATCTGGAGAAACATCTACCGCCATCCCCTCTTGTTCTGCATCATCCTTGAACTCTGTTGTTTCCTCATTTTGAATTTTATCAAGGTCGTCTGTATTCTCTTTTTCTTCCGTTGCTGCTGCCTCTCCCTCAATGACCTTTTCAGGTTCTGAGTCTTTCTCAAGTTGGATTTCCTCTTTGTCTTGTGCAGATTCCTCTGCGGTTGCCTGGCCTCTGCCTCAGGCACATCAGCAACAGTTCCTTCCTCTGCAACTTCCTGGGTGGGTTCAGTATCAACTTCTTCAGTGCCTTTTTCTTCAACAAGGGTTGCTATTCCAGGCTCTTCTTCAACTGTCTCATCTGTTTTCTCTTGTTGGTCATCATCCTCTTTCTCAGCCTCTTCCTCTGCCTCAGTTGTTGGTTGGCTCTCTGTTTGGGCTGCCCTTCTTGTGCTACGTCTGGTAGATTTGCGCTTGGGTGTTCGCTTCACTGCTTTTGTTCTGCCTCTGAGGACTCTCTGAGATGTCTGTGGAGCCTCATCATCTGAGCTCTCCTCAGCAGTCTCTTTGGCCTCCTCAATCTTTTCTTCTGCTGGTTCAGCTTTCTCATCTGATGAAGCTTCTGTGCTTTCTTCCACAGCCTTCTTTCTAGCATGCTTGGATTTGCGTCTAGGAGTTTCTGTGCTTACTACAGCTCTCCTTCTCAGGACTCTCTTCTCGATAGCTGAGCTTTCTTCTGCTTCATCTGCTCCCATATCATGTTCTGATGACTCTTGTGTAGTTGTACCAGCTTCATCCTGAGAGACCTCTGCATTTGCAGTGTCTACATTTTCGTCTTGTTTTTCAGTCTGCTCTGCCACTTCTACAGTCTCTGCATTTATGTCTTTACACTTTTTCCATCTGAGGTGTCTCATCTTCTCCAGTTTCACCCTTATCATCAGCTCCTGATGTAGTTACATCAGCTTGCACCTCATCTTTTGATGTCTCATCTTCCTCAACAATTTCTATTTGTTTTTCATCTGGAGAAACATCTACCTCTATCCCCTCTTGTTCTGCATCATCCTTGAACTCTGTTGTTTCCTCATTTTGAATTTTATCAAGGTCGTCTGTATTCTCTTTTTCTTCCGTTGCTGCTGCCTCTCCCTCAATGACCTTTTCAGGTTCTGAGTCTTTCTCAAGTTGGATTTCCTCTTTGTCTTGTGCAGATTCCTCTGCTGTTGCCTGGCTGCCTGCCTCAAGCACATCAGCTGCGGGTTCCTCCTCTGCAACTTCCTGGGCAGCAGTGGGTTCAGTATCAACTTCTTCAGTGCTTTTGATTGCTATTTCAGGCTTCTTCTCAATGGTATCATCAGTTTTTTCTTGTTGACCATCATCCTCTTTCTCAGCCTCTTCCTCTGCCTCAGTTGTCGGCTGGCTATCTGTTTGGGCCACCTTTCTTGTGCTACGTCTGGTAGATTTGCGCTTGGGGGTTGCCTTCACTGCTTTTGTTATGCCCTTGAGGACTCTCTGAGATGTCTGTGGAGCCACATCATCTGAGCTCTCCTCAGCAGTCTCTTTGGCCTCCTCAATCTTTTCTTCTGCTGGTTCAGCTTTCTCATCTGATGAGCTACAGTGCTTTCCTCCACAGCCTTTCTACCACGCTGGGATTTGCGTCTAGGAGTTTCTGTGCTTACTACAGCTCTTCTTCTCAGGACTTCTTCTCAATGGTTGTGCTTTTCTCTGTATTGTCCTCAGTGTCTCCTTCTGATTCTGTGTCATCTTCTGTTTTTTGTGGAGCCGTTTCCGCCCCACTGTCTCCTGTCTCAGCACTCTCCTGAATTTGTATATCTGTCTGCACAATGCTCTCCGACTTTGCTACCGAGTCCTGCACTTCCTCCACTACATGTTTCTCATCTAAAGTTGACAATTTCTTGTCAGGGCTTTCTTCCTCCTCCTCGTCTACCTCTGATGTCATTTTGACATCTTCAACCACTGTTAGCTGGGACACATCACTCACTTCTGTTGTAAGAGTGCTTACTACTTGTGAGATGTCCTCTCCCTCATCTTCCCTTTGCACATCCTCAACAGGTGATTTACGTGTGCTATACTCTGGCTCATGTGCGTCTTCCTCCCTGTCATTTAATTCTGTGGTTATAGCTTCCACACTAGCAGGAATTTCCAAAGCAGGTTCAACAGTGTCTACAGAAACCTGTTCTGAAGAGTCCCTCTGTTGTTCTGTGACTTCCATAGGAGTGTCAATGTCATCATGACCATCTTTGTCAATGACTGTTGCAGTTATATCTGAAGCCTGTAAGTAAGACAATAAACATACTCATTTAAAACTTTAATTTAACTATTAATAACTTTGATTGAACTATTTCACATTGAAAGTAAGAGCAGCATAATATTTTCCTATCACTTAACTGCTTTCTCCAAAACAAACTGGACAGCATGTACAGTACTGTACTGTATACAGTCAGTGGTTTGCACTATTCAATTACATACCTACATTTCTAAAGCAAAAAACACTCAGGCTAATGCCTTGTGGTCTTGTTCTAGAAAAAATATATTTAACATGTTCAAGCTAATGACAAATGCCAATCCATGCACGTGACGTGATTTCAAGCATCTCGCATGCAGGTACATGTGGTGTAACAAGGATATATGAAATGTGCATGTGAAATATGGTACCTGTGTCAGCTCAATGACATCACCATCCTCCTGGTCAAACTTTGTCTCCTCATTGGTACACACCACATCTCCTGCTTCCGTATCTTGGTCCCCACCATCGTCCTTCTGTTCCTCGCTCACTGGTTCCTCCACAGGTGTCTCATTGCCTGCTGCAATTTTTTCCACCCTGTGCGCACAACACACCAAATTATGGTAATTAACAGAAAAGATATATCTAGTCTTGATGAGGAAATTTCTAATAATATCAATCCCTGTTGTGGGTGATCTGACCTTATGACTTTCTCTGCAAGGGTTTCCTCCACCACTTCAGTGGTCTCTTCCCTTATCCTCTTGCGTCTCAGCTGGCTACTTCTGCCACGAGCCGAGACAGGTGTGTCTTCAACTTCTGGAAAATCTCCAAACAAATTCATATAGATGTTAAATGCTTTATCAAATTTCACTATGAACATTTGTGTAATTTCAAATGCACCAAAGAACAGGAGACTTTAAATTTACCTTTAGTTATGTGAGCGTGTGTGTCAATCTGCACAACTTTTTCCTGTGAGCGACACAGACATTGGACAGTGTAAGCTAGGCAACATGTAATGTCGAGAGAAAAGGTTAAAAGGATCGCTGGCTATTTAGACATGATAGACATGATTTAGACAGACTATTTAGACATGATACCGACGTTGCTATCAGCTATATTTAAGTAGATTTAGAAACACTCAAAATGCTTTCTATTCTATTAAAACTTTTAGAAAATCCCTTCATTTGCAGAGCTTGTCGTTGTTTCGTTGAAGTCGTTGTATCGTGTTTCACTGCTATTTCAACAGGAACAGTAAGGAGAAACTGTGCCGTGAGATAGAGAGTGAGCTCTGTTTATCAAGTAATATCTCCTAATCTGCACAACTTGCAATCAATGTATTAGTGTGACAATGCATGAAAAACTAGGTAGTGATTGCAAGCATGATATTGTAGCTGTCAAGTCAAACAACAAACGTAGCCCAACGTATACCACTTCATTGCTGGTGTTAATGTTTATTGGCACAAGACTAGCACCCGGTGTTGAGGAGAATCACTGCATCTTATGCAAGTGCAGAACGTACATGCGGCTGTGTAGTTGGCAACGGTCAAAGCGGTGTGTCTCGATGCAACTTTTTTTGCCGAAGGCGGAAGATGAGAGGCAACAGAGTGGTTGGCTGTTGGCTGTTGGCTGAGTCTGGACGGTATGTGGGCCGCTCAAAAAGTGACATCACCAAGTTGATATTGATGGTGTCTATGTGCAGCAACAGCTTGATTGCTGAACCTTGATTGGACCTTGATTAGATTCAACCAGGTGCTGTCACTTTTTACAATGGCAGCTTACAAGTGAAAAGATTTTCTAAAACTTTTAATGAAACCAAAATCATCTGAGTGTTTTTCAGTCACATTTATGTAGCTGATGCCAACGGCAATCTTATAAGGCCAACACTTCTTGGTCGCCAGGGATGCCTTTAAAGAAAACATGGCATAAAACCTACCACAACTTCTACTGTGTACTCGACAGTCTCCTGCATCTTTGTCATCACGTCCTCCATGGACACGTCATGGTCGGCAGTGTCCCGGTGCTTAGGGTCCATATCCAGTAACTTACTGGAAATCTGGGTCCTCTGGAAGGGGCCTCCAACACTCTCAACTTCCCACAACAGGGCTGCATCTCCTGGATAAGTTCTGAGATATTTGCCACAGACTAGCAAAGGAGATATAAAGTAAATAAGACAAAGAAGAGCTTCCTGTTTTTCTTTTTTTTTCTATTTAATACATTAAAATATTTAATCTGAGATTGGTTGCGCCAAGCACATTGTTACCTTTATACAGGGCTGTGGAAAGAGGGTATTTCAAGCCTAAACAGTCTTTCTTGAAAGAGTCCACAAAGTCTTCCAGTATCTGAAGCCCATGTCCATTACCACGGTGACATTTTCGGACAAACATGGAATCTAAGACAGGAAGCTGATAACGTTGTGTCAGGAAGTTGCTGCATAAACTGCCTATGGAACAAACATATGGAAGAAAATGATCCCAAATGTATAGTACTGTAAGTATGGCAAGACAGGATGTCTTAAACGCTAGAAGAGATAAATAAATAAATAGGCTACCCTCTGGCTTCACTGAGTAAAAACCGATGGCTTCTCCGTTCTTCCAAATGATTTTGGCAAAGTCATTTTCACTGTGACAGAGAAACGGAACTTCATCTTTGCCCATCTCCGTTGCTCTGTAGACAATGCGGTTGAGAACATAGAGGACCACTCTTTCCCCAACGGTTCTCACCTAAAAATAGAACAAAGAATTTTTCATTCCATCAGAAAACATCACCTGCCATAGCCATGCTGTGTCACTAGATCCACATCACATTAGCAGATTTCTAAAACTTTCTTTCCTTCTCTTTCTTTATTGACAGTCCCATGACAAACCACAATGTATGAAAAAGTTGATGAAAATGAGCATGTTGACAATTGTGTTAACTAAACCTATGAATTCAAAGATTAACAGGTAGTTTGGTTTTTCCTTTCAAATGATAAACAGAGGTGAGAGATTAGAATGTTAAATGTTTCAACAGGTTTTCAGTTTATGGAGAATTCCTTGATACTTCCCATCTGCGATTTACAAACTTCATCAAATGTTTTTTTGTTTTTGTTTTTGTTCATCAAATGTTTTTTTATCCTCCTCCATAAAAATAGTATAAAACTAGATTGTCAGTAGGGTTCACTTTAGAGCATGCATCACACTTCACCGTTTTTACCACAACCGGTGAACCAGTGACTATTAATGCAACAATTTAACAGCTATCAAGCAAGTAGTTAATTTACAAAAGATGCTACTGAAGTGCAAACTAAGAAAGCAGAAAATTAGAGGACTTCATTCGCCTCACCCCCCACTCCCCAAAAAGTAGCCTGAAAACTAAGTGAGTACCTTGATGATCCCTTGGCGCGTGGAATCTGATGTTCTGAGAACATCCTCCACAGACCACCACTGACCCTGCAAGTACAGCCCAACAGCTGGAGGCATAACAGGAAGGGAGACAGAGAATCAGATGAACAGAATAAGTATGTAAGCATCTCCATTTTGTGTGTGTGTGTGTGTGTGTGTGTGTGTGTGTGTGCCAAAACCTGACACAGTCAAGACTGTCTTAGGTGCAACAGGGATCTGGTTGGATTACCAAACTTGTCATAACAATGAACCCTATAACTCTAAACCCTGAGCCCCTAAATACTTCACTGGCAAGACTCGGCCAACCATGCATGAATGAAGCTGATAAATGGTAGTTATCTACCTTAACAATGGGGTTCTCTTTTCTGATTGGCTGATGAGGTGGTAATTAGCTTTGTATAACTATCTACCTTTGAAGTAGATCCTAAAAATTTGAATCACCGTTCCATATCAATGTGCTTATGAATGGTAACCATGGCAACCATAGTAAAGTATTTCACGCTGTACTTCCCCCCACGGTAGCTATAATAGGTCATTTTCTGTAGTTCATACTCATGATTCCTACATACAAAGAAAGTTATAGATAAAATTATATCCTAAATACGAACGGAAGATAAGTTGGATAACAGGCTTCGAGGTGAGCAATTTGACTCGCCATTATTTCCATCAAACGGGTCACCTCATCGGCCGTTATCCCTTGCTTAAGTCTTTGAGGTTTCAGGGCTTAGGGTTTAGGGGAAGGATATTGGGATTTCATTCATTTTGTTACCTGTAAATGGGTTGTCGAGTGTAAACAGGGCAAGGATCTTGTGTTTGACATCTGTCCCGTGGAGAGGAACAAAGCTCACATTGCAAAGGCCTATTTCAATCTACAAACAAAAATGTGATTGGTTTAAAATGACTTACAACAGTGTTTATGTACATTTTTAATGTTTACCAAGCTCCTAACAAATGAACAGCAATGCATTTTCAGTAAATTAGGATCAATATTCATCAGTATGACCAAATGCAAGCAGATCCAGTAAGCGCTTCTGAAATTTGACAGCTAACTATATTACTTGCAGATCATTACATGTGTCAAAAACGTCTGTTCAAAATTGGTGTTGAGAATCAAAATCGTTTACCTTTTGAGAACTGGGTAAGGTGAGATATTCAGGTGTCTCTGAATTTCGGAAGAGGAGTTTTGACATGTAGTCTTTGGAACTCTGCTCAAGGGATTCATAGTCCACTGTGGTTAGAATATCCACAGGGAACGCCATCCCTACATAAAAACACGATGACACAAAGATATATTAGTGTCTGTCAATTTCACACAAACACATAACCCTCACTCGTTTACTGTGCTGTACGTCTCATACAAAATACCTTTAATTTAAAAATAAATGCAAGACACAAAGAACAGTGGTAGCTTTGTCTTCTGTCTGGCAGTTTTGTCACTTGTAATAAACCAATACACTAGTGGGGGAGTTTACCCATAATGCCACATGGACATACAAGCCATTTTCGTCTCTTTCTTTTCATAAATTGAATTGACGATGATGTTAAAAGGATTACAAAGTAACATCCTTATCAATGTGTGAGAGAGGAAACCACGCCTCTTTCTAAAGAGATTGCCTTTGTTCTTAAATGGACTAGAAACACATACAACTTATTAACCTGAACTGAAATTAAAAAGCCTCAGTGGTGTGGTAAAGTAGGAATTATGAGGACATCATAACACTAACTAGTCCTGCAAGCAGAATCTCTGAGGAGCATTTGCCTCAAGGAGTATCATTACCCCCTTGTCATAATTATTTTAAGACTGGCTATAGGCTGTAATGGGCCATATGTTCATGTGCTTAATCCAAGGGTCAGAAAATGTCTAGTTAGCACTTGCTCCCACGGATCACATACTAAATCCATGTAAACAGAACAGCAAGTGTCTAGGCCCACAAAGAACAAGTCAATATCATTGGAAAATTGCTCTTTTTAATTGAACCATTTTTGTGGTCACAGTGAAGTAGGTGTGTGCATTTACGAGATAGTTTTATTGTTTGCTATCATGGCATGAGCACTCTTGAGCAAATGCACAACTTATCAGGAAACAATAATGAGAAAGAACCACATGAGGCCCCATTTGGTGACCTTCCCAGTTTTTTGGGGTTTCAACTGGAAGAGTGCCAATTCAACCACCCTCTTGGCAAAAAACACAGAAACTTCATAATTATTTTCCACCGCACACAATAATTCTCACGGCTCATGGCTCAGACACAGGAGGGAACCAGCCTGATATGTCTAGTACTACACCAATGTCTTTGAGAGGATTTCCTTGTTTTGAGTCCGCAAAACTTCTCTGACTGCTGTTTCCTGTGGACTTCTTCTTAATTCCTATGATCATCAATATTCTATCTATGTAAATCATCTATTCTACCTATGATCTACAATGACCTATAGTTTCTGTAATTCAAACCAGTGATTTTTTACTTCTCTCTCTTGCTCTTTTCCTAACCCACTCAGACGCACTTCCATAACTTGTGGGGACAAAAACATTTTACAGTTTACAGAAGCCTTTATCTGATTTCAAAGAAATACTAACTGGTATAAAAGCTAACCAAAAAAATGAAACCAATTTCAACTGAATGAGTGAATCTGAGGGGTCCATGTAGGGCAAATGGAGTAACATGGTGAGTTTTTGGAGACTTCCTGATCTTGAGACACACAGAGATAGAGGTCAAAGTCACAAAATCACAAAATGCCTTCGACTTTCAGTCATCATCAACATGCTATGCCAATTAAATATAATGCAAAACCAATGCAGAAGTATCTCTTAAGCTAGTCAGTCATGGCATGTTTCTATAAGTTAACTGTAAGTCAACAGAGATCCATACAAAACATGCATGGATAGTCTTAACTGCCATTTCAACTGGATTCCTCCCTTTTCCCCACCCCTGATATGTATACAGACTCGCATTCTTTCAAATCACTCAGCACAAGTGTGTTCTATACGTTACAACAGTAACTGCCCATATAAGGCAGTACAGGAAGTATAGGGTTAAAACATTCCTGAATGTATAGAGGTGGGAGGGGCCGATATCTAAATGACACGACAGCCAGAGAGTCCCTGTGCACACCCCCCAAGCAAACATGTTTTTTGTTCCCCAGGGTGAGATTCAAGTAATGTCCCAACAAGAACCATAGTTTCTATTTCTGCAACCAGTGTTTGTTGAGGAAATAAAAACAAACCAGGTTTCAGGAGTTCATACAGGAATTCATACAATGGGAACAACTCAGTGGTAGGGGTCAGAAAAGTCAAAACAAACAAACTACTATTTCATTTGGGCTTGCTGTAGAGGCATGCTTGGAGTCAAATATGGCCATGTATGTGCTGAACAGGTGGCTTACTTTATGATAAGCTATACTATAACTTAAGTAATTAACACTTTTCCTCCAGTCAATGCTTGTGCTGTCAGAGGGAAGAACCATTCAAGCAGAAAGGCTACTTTGTGTTTGTGTGCAGGGAGCTGAGGGGGGTGGGGAGGTACACGCTTGTTTGTGTGTGTTCATCTATGTGCACTCGCTGAAAACCAGCTGAACACCACTCCCACTCTCTGCACCCCCCTCAGGGCATGGCGAGCTGAATACCAGAGCGCTGTGTAGAATTACGCAGCAAATACATGGACGCCTCAGCGCAGAGTGAACCAGGACTCTCAACTAACACAGAGGAAGCTCCATTTCGACTTATTTCCACAAAATAAAAAAACTTCTGCTATGGCTGTCAGGCAGTAGACCTCGAATAAGTGCTTGTAAGAGGAAAGAGCTTAATTTTAAATCCTCATACTGTGGTGAGGATCAGTTATTTATTTAATTGATTATTTTTTGCTGATTATGCATTTCGGGGATTGCTATGACCTCCGTGAAGTTTGTGCAGCAATCAGCAGCGAGCAACACATTACACTGCTTTTTTCCCTTTAAACTCGACAATTCGGGACTTTAAGCTCGGCAACTGAAGCAGTAAGGTAGATAGCTTAATTAAACTTCGACACAAGTCTATGCAACGCTTCACACTAATTCATGAACTCTCTCTTTACACATGTTAAATCACCTAACACGCAGCGCCAAGTGGGTACACAATGTTCCGTAGCACATGTGGACCTCCAGGAGCTTTACACAATGGTTGACAAAGTTGCATTTATTAATATTCTTTTAAGTCTTTAATCTGTTGATGTTTTTGGCAAAGAACAGTGACTCAACTACTAACGTAGGGTATATAGCGTTAATTGATTGATCAGTTTCATCGGCCATAAAGCAGCGCCGATCCACATGGACTCTTTTAACGCCTCCTGCAAAAGCCCAAATGCACTACACACAAAGTACACAATGTTCAATGCCAAATAAATCGCGATGACAATAAAGTTCGAGCTGCAAAATTCCACAGGCTCGTCATGGGTTTCAGCACAATCCATAGACAACAGGTTAATCATCCTAAATGACTTCCAATGCTAGACAATTTAAAGAAAGGTATGTTGCCTACGTGATTTTGTGTGACCATGTGGTTAAACATGTTCTTTCAGTGATCGACAGGAGGAAGGATTCACATGTCCATATCACAGGCACGTGTGACAAACCCCGGTAAAGTTAATTCCGACCTACGTGACTGAATGCATTTGTCCGAACCTATTTACACGATTTTGGCGCTACATCCATCTCTCCTTATTGCCTTTAAAGGTCCTCTTTGATAAGAACTTATTTTGCACAATCCTGGAATTTTACTCAACGGTCCATCATAAAAATATACTTCAATTTGTGACTAGCGAACAGTAAAAGCAAATGGAATGTTTAAATGGCTCTAGGCTTGGACAAAACCAGGGGCAATCCCCCTGCGCGGAGGCAGGCAGCCATTCTCTGAACAAAGGTGGGAGTGCTCCCTTCACACCGCCACGCTGCAAAAGGGAATGCGAGCAGCGACAACTCCTGACACCATTCAAAACATTATGAAGCCATATGGCAAATTATTACTTTATTTCTTGCATGTATCTGTATGGAGGCATGCTACGACAAGCCTACAGTGAGAACATACAAGTTCAGATCGACAGCCCATTCAAATTTTCAACACCCTGATATCATTGTTGTGCTCGCTACTTTGTTTTCTTTAGTTGTTCGTGCCACCCAGCTGTATCTCTGAGCACAATCTGATTTTTTTTGCCAAACACTGAAAAAGAAAGTTATTGGAAAGAGAGGGTTCGAGGGCGAGGGTTCAAATTAACTAACTGGCAGATCTTTCAGGACAATGTCAGACTCTCCAATCTAGACCAACATATCATGAAATATGTGCAAAACTACAAATCTATCAGCCTGATTTTATTCACAGGGATGCTATTGTACCGTGTCACGTTTTCCTTTTTTATTTTAGGAAACAGTAAACCCTGTGAACTCAAGAGCATGGAGCAAATGGATTAGTAAACAAACTCTAATCCCGTGTATTGGTGATGCAGCGCTCTCTTGTCGCGCGCCATTACGCTGTTCGTATTCGACGGATTAAAGTTTAAGAAATTGCATACACTCGTGTGCAAAAACCCGTGTCTCCCAAGATAATTATTTACATACCTTTCTCCGCTGAACTCAACAACTCAGGCGAAGTTGACAATCTTTCAAAATGTCTGTATTTTGAATTCCACTGTTATGGTAGCGTACCGTCGCTCTCACTACAAGCTGTGACGCACACCCCCGTGGACCAGCAGTAGCCAACCGAACAGCGCGCCCAAAGATATTACATAATATCCATCACATCCACACTTAATGTTTAACACAAATTCTGTGCCTAAATAATTTTTTTTAGAAATACTGAATAATATATAGGTCATTAGACAACTGGGTATTGTATTCACCCTCTGACATACCAATTGTCGCTATTCAGTTTTTATTTTTTGTCAGAAAAGGTATTGAGGCAAAAAAATGGCTGTGAATAGGAGCGGGAACTTGTCCATGCATGGCATACAATAAGCACACCAGATCATATCTGGTAAAAAGCTGTCAGTCAATCCGTTTCCATAAACTCAGTCTGAACATGTGCTATAAGAAAAGACCTCCTTGGGTAAATCCAAGAAAGGAATAAAATCAATAATTATCATAACTGATGATGAAAAGATAATTCTGTTTTTAACATCTGTAGGTTAGAGTATTTTGCATTGTGTGTACAATTGCCAAAGCATCTGAAACCACAGATAACATTTTTTTTAGTAATTTGTGGACAATTGTGAGTATACTGAAACTGGAGTATGTGCCGCATTTTAATATGGACATGGAAGTCACTGTCTCAGACTGGGCTTTAGAGTAATGTTGCTTATTGCCTGTAATGTTGAAATAACAGCTGATAAAGTCCCCTATACAGTTGAGTGGACCAAAGGAAAGTTTTGCAGCCTGACGCTAGCAATTGGGCCTTCATGAGTGCCATGGTAAAGAAAGAAAGTCATAGCATATGGTGATTGATGCTTTAATGCATTCTGGGTCACCTGTGGCAAACAAACTAGACAGTCAGTCACATTGGCTGGGTATATCCAAGGCAGTAGTGGAGAGAGTTTATCCACCTCTTAAAAGAGTTGAATTTATTCCAGAATCCTACTGCATTGTCCATATTTACCACTACTATGACAAACAATTGGGCAATAACCTTCCATCTTCAAACATGATCTGTATGTTAAAAAAACAAACAAACAAACAAAAACATCTGATACCACATAATGTGCCCTAATTTTAAAGTGATTTCATAGTTTGCCCACCTCTTTATTTAACCGCTACAGCCATGGGAATATCTAATGATTCACAGTTGTAAGCACAATGTAGGGATCCTGTGAAGCAGCATTTTCTAGTAATCTGATGGATGTTCAAACCCAAAACCTGAAATACAAGCAGGGGTGTAGTCATTTTCAACAAGAGGAGCAACAAAACAACAGTGAATCTGTTCCATATGAGTCCTGTGTGAGTGTTTGTGTATTTGTGGAAAGAAAAAAACAAGTAAAACCGAAAAACACAGTCACAAGAGCCCCAGAGAGAGATGGGGTGGGGGGTATAAAACACGTTCAGTTGGGAATAACGGCACAGCTGTGATAGGACGATTCCTAAAGAATATGAAACAACAACTAAAGCAAAACCACTGGACATTCAGTATATAAAACATGGCCTTAAAGACTTACATTAAACACACAAAGTGTCGTGGTTGCACTGATAGAGATGGATGGAAGCCCTTCGTGGTTCAACCACATGATGTGTCACAACAAGGTAGCAGCACTCTGAACAAAATGTTCCTAATTGAGAGCAAGCTGGTGTGTGTGTGTTTTCAAAACACCCCAAGTGGGTAGTGGGTAGTGTGTGTGTGTGAAGGAAAATGCTAATTTTCTTTGCTAGTTGCTTGCTTTCTATTTAAGGTGGGAATACACAAGTTTTGTAGATTAGACAGCTGGGGTATATAATCAACCACTTTTATTTTTTAAGAGGCCAACTTTTCTGCAATACTTTGAAAACATTCCCTAACTATTAACCTTGCGTCAACAACATTGCATGAAAACACCACAGCATGCTGACACACTTAAGTCATCAATGCTCGAAAAGACAGTGGTTAACAGCTTATCTAAAATGCTCTATCATTAAATGAGCAGTTCTGCATAATGCATTGTTTTACCTCAGACTTGAACTGTTTTCAATTACTGGCTGTTCAGGAAAAAAATATGCTGTATTGCTTGTGATTCTAAACACATTTCCAAGACAATAAGCTTCTTTCAGGACATCTCTTCGCTTATTTAAACGCCGTCATCTGAACTGGTCACGAGACCATGCCCATACGGTTCCATTTTCCAGATCTTTGTGAAATTAGAGACGGAGAAGAAATTGTTCTATAATAAATACAGTTTGATAATAACAGTCACTGAAGTTTCCTTTTCAGCTGAGAAGAAGCATGGAACGATCACACCCCAACACAGGCAGAAAGTGAGAGTCAGTCTGTCAACAGTCAGTTTCTCTCAGTCTGCTGTCCTTCAATTATCACGCATTGGCTTGCTAAGGCCCACTCGTCAAATGCAGTGAAATGAATTGAAATATCAAATTATTATTCTCTATACCGGCACTGTATATTATAAAACAAAAACTTGACAAAACCATTAAATGTATTTGTCAAATAAATGCTACCATTTACAACAGTGTGACCATTTTTGATGACTTTCCAGAGTTTCCTACAGAATAATGAAAGTATTTATCTATCTAGTATCTAAGTATTTATCTACCTATCTCTATAATATCTATCTATGTATCTAATCTAAGTATCTATCTATCTATCTGTCTATCTATCTATCTATCCAGCTTTTAAAAGAGGTTGCCCATTGAAGTCTTACAGTTAATAGTATGTATACAATATATACTTTATACTGACATCACTTTGACTTTTAAAAGTGCATCTTCATGGCCTAGTTTGGTCATATCTCCCAAGTCTATAGGAGACTACTATATGTATGCAAGAAGTTCATCAATAAGTCCATGATCTACTAGTTGCAAATATAGCCAAGGTGCTTATGTCCGATGATTTAGCTGGGTGAAACCCTTCTTGATCTCTCCGTTAATGAGATCAGCTCGGACTTGGCACTGTTACTGTCACCCTGCAACGCTCACCCAAGCCTAATAAATCCCATTCACTGTTAAAAGCCTTGATGTCCTCCGGGTGATACTGGCTTTGTTTCCCTGTCTTGTGTTGTGACATGTAGGCAGAGCAAAAAAAAACAAAACAACAGTTTTTATATGATTTAAGCTCTGCTGTAGTCTCTCTGACGGGGAAACATGGATTCAGGGTACAGCCTGTAAACTTCAGCTTGTTGTTGCTGTTGAGTGCCTCACCGAAATGTGTTAGAAGGGCAACTGTCGCTTTTCTCCAGACAACTTCCTTACCTCAGCTCACACCTGCACACATTACAACGGCATGCTGGTCTGAGTTCGAATTTTTGTGTAGAATAGACTACCTTTGAATTTGCATCTGATTTTCTGCTTAAAAGGAAAATTCTGGTGCATTTCAACCGATAGCCCTGTTGTTTGAGGTCACGGAGTGCTGTTGGTAGGAAAAAGAAAGGGAAAATTTTGTAGAAAATAGAAAGAATAGCAAAATGACAGCAGAAGATAACTCAGATAGCTGCTGATTGGATATTCTCTGCAAGTTTCCTTTAATGCGTCACCTTAATGCAAAACCACATCACATGAAAACTACATTTCAGTTTGAACTATTCTGCTGGACTGATATGATACCCCATGGTAACTGGAAATGTAATGTAAATGTTATTTTGTATTTTTGTTTTTTACAGAGATAACTGTCACTGTTTAGTGATCTGTTAGTGATCTATTTAGATTACCATGTAAATTATGTCACAGTGCCACAGTGCAGGTCTCTGTTCTTTGATCCTGCTTCTTGGCTCGGGTTTCATGACCTATTTTTCATCCTTAAAATTTGCATAGAACCGTAAATAAACTCTGATCATGTTGAATCCCCTAGATTGTCCTTGCAGACACAGGTGCCAGAGAGTATCAACTAATGGCTCAGGAGGGAATGGCTGAATCCTTTTGTCCTCTCTAAGCCCTGAGCCCTTGAACCCGTCACTGGCATGAATCAGCCAATCATCAAGCAGATTCATGCCAGTTCAAGTCTTTGAGGGTTCAGGGCTTAGTGCAGAGAAAGTACATTTGGGATTCAGTCATGAACTCTCAGATCGACAGTGGTGGATGCTGCAGTTCCAGCGTAAATAAAACTACATTCCTGTCATTTGAGCTCACCAGGTGTGGTCAGTGGGAGAGGAATGAACAAATTCGGTACAACATAGAGCTGGCAGCTAACATTAACTTAAAGGGGCATAGCACAGCTAAACCTTGCCGTCATTATTAGTGTTAACTGTAGTAGCGTTTCACTATTCTGTCCACGTGCAAAACTTTCTTGTTCCATCTTCCTACAGACAGCACTCAGCGACCTCAAGCAACAGGAATACGGGTTGCTTTACACAGGCCCTTTCCTTTAAGCTTTTACCTTTCCTTGTTACAAGGACCAGCAACACTTCACTTGAAGGTGTCGACATAAACGTGACATGAGTCTGTCATATGTGACATGACATAACACATATCATGAACATTAATGACACTACTGCTGTCATTAAGAGCCATACAGTTTTTGTAATGTCTGCATCCCAAACAGTACCAACTTTACATTTCAAAAACTGAATGATGACGACAACAGTCATGATCATTAAATAAGTGTCATTAATGCAATGATATGTCATGTTATGTTTATGACAGGCTCATATCACGCAAATGTGGACACCCTCAACAAAAGTGTTACCCAAGAACCTCTCTAGCAGCAGTGGAAGCAAAAATTGAACTGTGCTGTTGTTAGTGGTCCACACTACTCACCCCGTTGTGTACCACCTGCTGACTGTCTTGCGACTCTTGTCCACTGTCTCATGCCACTCACCTACCGACCAGTGCCAGTCTTGTCCCACTTGACAATTATCCTGCTCCACTCACCTACTGTCCTGTGAAACCTGTCAACAGGGTTTCCACTGTAAGTCAAACTGACTTTCCCTGACTTTTCCATGACCTTCTCTATAAATAATTGCACAATATACCACCTGGATTTGGAGCTAAAAAAACCCCAAGGTGTTTTAAGGCATGAAAGAAATTAGTACCCAATAAAGACCAAGAAGGAAGCATGGAAATAAATATATATTGGGGACAACTACATACTATTAACAAAATTCCCAGACTTTGTCCACATAAATATAACATTTCCTGACTTTCCATGCCTGGAACCGGCTATATTGAAATTCAGTGACTTTCCAGAAATTCCATGACCAGTGGGAACCCTGTGTCAAGCTTTTTTGATGGGTCAGGCTTCGTTTTAGGTCACCCAGAACGCCTGCGTCGTGTGGACGCAAGGCCAAAACGCATAGAAACTTCTCCGTTTTAACAGAAAAACGTTGCTGTGTGGACGGCCTCTTTGGAAGATCTTGCAAATAGTACAGAACAGTGGCTTGGGACAGTAGGCAAACTGCACAACTGCACAATAATCTCTTCTATTGCTGCCTGAACATGTGGTGAACCTACATAACGTTCCTACAAATAGCAAAGTAGCTGATACTCACTTACAGTTGGCTGTTTCCTAAATTCGGGCTCTGTTACTGCTTGAAATGCATCTGAATCAAGGCCCAGTTCAGTACTCCTCCGTGCTGCCCAAAATGTCACTGTAAAATAAAACTTCTCATAAAGAGATAAAATTATATTGCATAAAGAACGCTAAGATGTTTTGCACACTTATCAACTCGGGTCAATTACTTCACACCGTGAATGGAGAGGTTAAGGTCGGCTTTCAGACTGAATGAATACAAAGTATATTCATAGAATGGTAAAACCCCAATCTTCCAAAATCCACACTCTCTAGTCTGTATCTGTCCCCTGCATCGCGCCTCACGTCAGCAGCTTCCTCTAGGGATAAAATGGTTTTCTTGGAGCCCTTCTACAACCTTCTCATACAAGTTTCATTTAATTTGACAGAGACTGCAAAGCCACTGAGGCATCAGTAAGTTGCACTGTGTTCAGCACAGTGCTCAACGCAGCAGATGAGAGGTTGGTTGCACAATGTTTATATAATGTATCGGCTGGAGGATTGCTGCTCTATCCACACATCTGCGTAAAAGCGTGAAACTTTGGTCTAAAGTTGCTCACATTTCTCATTCCATCATTGTTTCTGAGATTATAAATTTTGAAATAGAACAATTCTGACCCGTTTGCCCCATTTAACAGTGAGTACATCAATCTAAAAAGCATCAATACCACATGTTCAGAATGACAGACAGATAAGTCAGCTCCTGGGTGCAAAGGAACAGCTGGTTCGCCACATGATGAGAGATTTATGGACATGGGTTGTTCCAACAGCTATATCCTCCATCATGGAGGACCTTAGTAGATGCATACATCTTATGTTTTCAATCATTTATACATGCAAGACAGCCAATGAAACTGAGATTGCAATTAGCATGATGCATGAATTACTAGAGGTACATTATCAACAACAATGAACAGTCCAGATAAATAATGACGGACAAGTATATGGTATATTAGTTATACTAATATAGTTTACTAGTTTAGTATAGTTTATTTAGTTTACTAGTTTCTATCCCAAAGCCGTCACCATACTGAACTCACATACGCAATGAGGACTGTTAGATTTTGTATGTTGGTGAGTGTCGGTAGTGAAATCAGGGGAACTGCTCTGACACACCATCCCCCCCCCATCCATATTTGCACTGATTGTTATTTATTTGTTTTATTACCTCCACCAGTACACTACCTCAACACACTGTATTCTGCTTGCCAGTTTGTACTCATTTCTGTTGTATCTGTCTTATTGTCTGGGTACTCAGTGGCTTTACATAGGTGTTCTTCTCTTTTATAGTAGTTTTGTACAGTAGTTTTTGTAAAGGACTTATTTATACTTTGTAATAGTTTTTACATAGGACATTTATACTTTGCGCTGTGTGCACTTTTAAGGAGTTGCTTTAAATCTCATTATACTGTGTATAATGACAATAAAGGCTTTCTATTCTAGTATTACTTGCTTACTCTTTACACTTCTGATTAACTGAGGTCCTCAATATATTCATACAACCTCACAAATTCAAAAGATACCAGCATTTAAGGAAGAAACTAGGTGTGATTCATGGCCCTATTGTTTGAGTTCAGTTAGTGTAGAGTTGCCAGTTCACTGTTTGGTCTACGTTGCATCAATGCTCCTGTTTTTTTTCCTACCAACAGCACTCAGTCACCTCGAACAACAGGGCTACAGACTGATTCACACCAGATTTCTCCTTTAAGTGTCTATGTGTTCACATCTAAAATCTACATGACTGTCTAGACTGACTAGATGACTGTCATATTTTGTTTTGTACATTGTAAATAATACTGGATAACATTTGGATTCCATAACCTGATTCTAGAGGCGGGCTTGCCACAAGTTGTGCACTGATGTTGAATCTCACGTCATGCTGTGTAATGTGAGGTAGGCGTGGTTGTTGATAGGCTGCTATAGGAAATCACTACCTATATCACAAGGAATGGGCTCTGTGCACTGCAGACGCAAAGTCCCAGAAGGACTTTGGTTCAGGATGGTTGACCGTTTCCGGTAATTAGCTCTTACATTGGTAAACAATTGTAATGATGCTATAGCTACGACCTCACTATGAAATTAACCCTTACTTTGGAGAGTAAACAAGTGTAACTACACTATACAACCAATACTTATGCCTAATATCAATCTAGTCTACTGTACTTCACAAAAACAGACGTTAACCAGAAAAAAGTGTCCATCCTGAACGAAAGTCCTTCTGGGACTTTACGTGTTCTTTTCTGGGACTTATGGGACTTTTCCTGTGTTCATGTCGTAAAGCTGCTATGTGTATGTCTCGTGGAATACTTTCAGTTTCAAGTCGTCTTGAACACAGCTTAACATTCACTTGTATTCTAGTTAATACAGTGGCCACCCGTGGTAGACTTGCATGCTAACTTAAGTTGATAGTTAGGCAACCATAGACCTGTTGTACAAGCATGGTAGGTGCTGATCATAGGAAGGACAATGAAAGAATTTGGAACAACAGACCAAATAATGAGCGCGCAACGTACGCAAACTCAATGGCACTTTAAGCTCCCTTTCACTTTCCTTACTTACGGTACCATTCAGTTAGTGTTAGCTGCCTGTTCGCTATTTGGTCTGTTTTGTTCCAAATCCTTCAGTTCTCCTTCCTATCGAGAGCACTTGGTAAGCTCGTACAACAGGGCTGTGAATGCACTGATGCCGAACTATCGCTTTCAGTGGTCATCTGGACACTGCATTTTTGACATCGGATTACAAGTTGTTTTTCTTCACATTCTACACATATTGCTTTTAAATGGTTATGATCAGAATATCAGGGCTCCGTTTTATTCCACTTCAAGTGCTCCAAGTTCAACTGATTCAACCCATATTTGGGTTGGTTTGGGTTATTTGGGAATCCGGCTTTACAGTGTTACTCTAGCTAGTCAAGTGCATGTGTTGAGAAAAGTAGCATTGATTCACGGGTTAAAGGATTTATTGTGTGACCCATGTAAGGGGTGATATATGATACATGTTTAAAACAAACCGTAAAAATATAAAACAGATTCAGAGAACCGTCATACTGTATGTGCCTTAACAGTTTTGAAATCAAGAGGAAATATATCTGTTTTGACAGAGTTACAGTCTCTTGTATCAGGATTTTGCAGAAGGATTTAAAAAGATCCAAGAAAGGTGAAACGACTTGTTAAAAGGAGGGGAAAAAACCAGACGCTCCTGCCACACTCACCATCTTCAACCAGAGAGAAAACAAAAACAAAGCAACAAAAATCTGAACCAATGGATTGTATAAAAGTGGCGAACGGAAAACAGAAAATGAGGCAGGTGCACGGCGAGGTCCTCACTCCCCCTTGGTGACCAGATCCTCAATGTAGGCATCCAACTCATCATCGCTGCTGATTTCGATGTCCTTGAAGGGAGAAGAGAGGAGAACACAAAGCATCAGACATCCCATAATCACACCTAACGATAGATCACTAAGTGCCTGTTGTTGTTGCTGCAGTTTCTCAAACTTTTCAGACCAAGAATCGCTTTGTCCAAAAGACATTTTTCAGGGACCACCTGTCCCAGAACACCCCGCCTGAGCCACATGAGACTGAGACACCCACCCCACCACTGTTGTGTGCTCTTTTAGAAGTCATACAAACTATTAAGCTATTGAAATGTGCGTGTTTTAAAATTGTCTGGTAAATTCAAAGAGCTTTTTTTCCCTAGAAGATTTTGGACATACTGCAATGTTCACACTGCATAGAAGAGTGAGAACAGCAACTCAACAAAATGTCCGTCCGTTAAGTAGTCATCACTAATCTTTACTGAGCCTGCTGTCGCTAGATTTATGGTCAACCAGACCATAGATGAACTAGACACCTCAACAGAATTGGCATTATGCTTTACATGATGGGCAAAGGGCAAAGTCAGTAAATTCAGTTGTTATTTCTGAAATGACATACTGATGTGCTACATTTTATGGATTGTGAGATCTTTTTTGGGGGGTTGTTCCAGATTGTGAAAATGTGTGCTAATTGTACTCAATACATGCTAGTTTTACAAAACAGAGCTATCTTTTAATTGAACAACTAACCCCAGGGCTACAATGGATGTGTTACAGAAGCATTAAGTGAAGTTGTGTCAAAAAAAGTGGAAGCTAATTGTTACCACAGATACGTCTTTGCCTTAACAAATCCAGTGTAGCCGTCCCGTTACAGTATGTGCACAATTTAGTCAACGTGCACACGTTCTCTTGATATAAAATGACACATCCCAGCTCCTGTAGTACTCAGTATAGAACAATATGCCATTTTGGACACAGCCCATATCTTTAGCACAGACTAAAGCTAGCGAACAGTGTATATTGTGTTAAAGACCCACCAATGTTTGTGCCTAGGATTTTGCCCATGGTATAAAATCACCAAAAATGTCTTATTCCTAGTAAACACTTTAGTGACTCTATAGCCACTAGTTGCGTTGTGTGTAATACAGCGGTCATAAATGGAACGTGATCATAGGAGAGCCCTCCCAGCATTAGTTGATTTGTATGCTAACATGCAGACAACACAGCGCTTAGGCATTTTTGCAATTACATCAACACGGCTGTTTCTTCATATTTTGCTACTGTTTTCCAGTCCATTTGAGGATGTTCTAGTGTAAAATTACAACACATAGCACCCAGTGACCATTATGAGCGAGTGTGATACACACCTCCTGCACTTTCTGCAGCAGGGCCACGATGTTGGTGCGTAACTTCCGGAGCTTGTCTTCCGTCTCCGCCAGCCTGGCCTCCGCACCGCTGCTCTTCTCCTCGATGGCCTTGGCCCGGGACTCAGCGCGGCTCTGGTACGAGTTGCACAGGCTCTGCAGGCCTGCCTCGTACTGCTGGAAATACTCTTTCTGTGGAGGGCAAAGCACACACACAAAGACACACACAAACACACACGCACGCACACACCCACACACAAAAACAATGGGCAGAGAAAAGGGGGGAGGGGGGTGGGTTACTTGCGCCCAAGCGCTCAACAGGACCGCAGAATCAGCAACAGGTCCGGAGCCACCTCTACAGACTGAACACCGGAAAAAATGCAGCACCCCGAGTATTCGTCTAACGCAGTGGTTCTCAAACGTTTAACTGTCGCGTATCCCCTGTGACACTCTGAGTCCTACTGAGTACCCCCTTTATTATGGACCACATGCTAAAGCAATTAGCATTTTTGCATAAATAAACAAAATGCTACACAAAATGTGAGCACATATTATATGGTACACAACAATGTGGAAGCAATTGGGTTGTGTTGGGGTTAGTCTGAGTGCAAGATCTTGTTATCTTTATGCTGGTGAGAGCTGAGAACCCACAGATTTATTTTCCGTACCCCCTAGAATGGCTTCATGTACCCCCAGAGGTATTTGTACCCCAGTTTGACAACCACTGGTCTGACGAATATGAATGTTTGACGCCAGTGTTGAGCGTTCGACTCTGGGAAAGACACTTGCTGTTTCTGAAATGGCATAATGCTATACTTCATACTACATACTGCATACGACCTGGAATGTACCATGACTAAATCTTTTGTTGTTGTTCTGAGTTGGGGAACATATGTGCTAATTTTACTAAATACTTGCAAATGAGTCATCATTTCAGTAAATGACTTAAAGTATGTCCACAATTTTGTCAAACGAGCTCACATTTTCTTGACACGGAATGACACCTTTTAGTTCCTGTTGTATGCAGTGTAGAGCATGTCATTTCAGAAACAGCCACTGGGTGTTGAAAAGTTAGTCATTTGCACCAAATGAAGCTAAAAAAAAGACTACTCTGAGTACTCATGTTTTTCCTGGGTTCAGTCTACAGAAGTGGCTTAGAAGTGGCCTGTTGCACATAACATTAAAACATTGCACTTGAGTAATGTATGTGCGCATATATATGTGTGTGTGTGTGTGTGCACGTTCACATGAGAAAAGCAAATACTGAGACTCAATGCACAGGGGTGGAAAGTTGGAAGGGTGTGGATGTGTGTGTGTACCTGTGTGTGTGCGCAAGTGAATTGTGCATGACTGGTGTTTACTGTGTGTATACTCACAATGGGGAATGCTACAAGGTCTTCAGCCGTCATGTTGCTCAGTGAATCTTTCGGGATTCGGAAATCAGGCGGGAAAAAATACCGAAGCAACGTCCTGTACACAGTAAAGATCAACAAGACTCAACATACACATGAATACATACAGTTTAGTCTGCAAACAGATAAAAGTGCATTTTGTTTTATAAATCTGAATCAAACATTTATATTCGTCTATTTATGTCTTATCAGTGAAGAAAACAAATTTTCTAAGCAGATGCTTAAATAGAAATGTGGTATGCAATTTCAAGCTTGAAGTACGGGCACAGCTGAAATATATTTTCATAGATGAGCCTGTAGATTCCAGTGATTTTAGAAGAACGAAGGGACATCGACCTTTAACCTCTGATCCTAACTGCGTTACAAACAATCACCAATACCACAACCAGTTTTATTTAGATTTTCAACAGGGATGTTCAAACTGAATGCAATGCAAAACGATGCTGTGTGATGCAATGTGGCGCAACATTTTGACAGAACGTTTGTCACTTGCCCTGGTTCTATTTTTCTGCCTGTCACTTGCACTGCTATGCTGGTTTGAATAAGAAATATATATATATATAGGTATACAGATATAACAGAACAGTGTTTTTAATGCTTCAAATGTGGACAGACAAAACTGAATGCTTTGTGACAGTCTGGTGCTCACACACAACTAGGCGACGGTGTTAGAGCCACATACGCAACAGTGTAGAGGGTGCAGAGGCGCAGATCGGATGCCTACCTCATCATACTGACGAGGCCCTCAGTGGTCTCTTTGCTGGGCCCGCTCTGGGTGGTGTCTGGCTCAGCCGCGGTCGGAGGCGTCACAGAGCGCACAGGACCTTGATTGGTATCTGGACTTCGAGATTCCGGAGAGGCTGGACGCATGAGGCGAACATCGTCACCCCCTTTAAACACCCTGATGCACAGAAGACAAGATACAATAGCTTACCATCTCTGTGAAAGTGAGTGTGCATTGGTATATGTGTGTGTGTGTGTGTGTGTGTGTGTGTGAGTGCATCATACCCGTGATGTGTGAAACAGTGTGAAAGAGTGAGTATTGGTGCGTGTGTGTGTGTGTGTGTGTGTGTGGGTGTGTGTGTGTGAGTGCATCATACCCGTGATGTGTGAAACAGTGTGAAAGAGTGAGTATTGGTGCGTGTGTGTGTGTGTGTGTGTGTGTGTGTGTGTGTGTGTGTGTGTGTGTGTGAGTGCATCATACCCGTGATGTGTGAAACAGTGTGAAAGAGTGAGTATTGGTGCGTGTGCGTGTGTGTGTGTGTGGGTGTGGGTGTGTGTGTGTGTGTGAGTGCATCATACCCGTGATGTGTGAAACAGTGTGAAAGAGTGAGTGTTGGTGCGTGTGTGTGTGTGTGTGTGTGGGTGTGTGTGTGTGTGCATCATACCCGTCATGTGTGAAACAGTGTGAAAGAGTGAGTATTGGTGCGTGTGTGTGTGTGTGTGTGTGTGTGTGTGTGTGTGTGTGTGTGTGTGTGTGTGTGTGTGTGTGGGTGCATCATACCCGTGATGTGTGAAACAGTGTGAAAGAGTGAGTATTGGTGCGTGTGTGTGTGTGTGTGTGAGTGTGTGAACTCTTACCATCGGTCTTTCGGCGTGCTCCTGGGCACGTAGTCAAACTTCACCTTCCAACGGACGCTCTCCTTCCCAGTCTCTACAGCTACGACACGGCCAGTGAACCACTCTCCATTCACTTTGGCTTCAACCTGCATGCCTTTATCTACGACACCAATCACACACACACACAAACATAAATATTACATGTCTAACCACAATACCTCTGCAAAAACAGCAAGCTCACGAGCGATGAATGGATAGATCAATGGATAGAGAAATGAAAGAGTAGACAGGTAGATGCACAGGTCAAAAGATAGACAGATCAACTGATACAGACTGGTACAGACAAATTTTTTTTGACTCTAAAGGGATCTTTTCTTTTTAACACAGCTTCATATGTTAGACAAGAGCAGAAGTTGAACACAGCAACTCTGGGGGCAAGACTGATCAACTGGTAATTATTATGACAGTGTTAGTATTCATTTTCACTAGTGTTACTGTGACAGCATCATCAATTTTCTTTTCTGCTCTCCAGTGTGCAGAATTTGAAATCCAAATATGAAATTCATGATGTTCGTTAACATAACTATCAACCCTCATTTCTTCCCTCTACACCTGGTTTTCCACGTATTCTAGCTTTTTTCCTTTCGAAACTAGTATTTTCCTATAAATATCCCCCATTTAAAAACTCTCCTACCCCTAGTCCTACCACCACACATCTGTTGTGGTTTCAGATTGCTGCCCACTTCATAAATAACGGTAAAATGTTTTGCTTGCATCAAGGTGTGGCTATATGAGTACAGGGTGATATTTAAAGGAGAAATATGGTGTGAATCAATCCATAGCCCTGTTGTTTGAGATCCCTGAGTGCTGTCAGTAGGAAAAAGAACGAAAATGTTTGATACAACACACAAAATAGTGAATCACTAACTGAATGAGCCAACACTAACTGAATGAGCACAGAGACTCATTTTCCATTTAATTTTGCTATGCCTCATTCAGTTAACATAAGTTATTGGTTCGCTACTCAGTCAAATGCTGTATCAAATTTTCTGGTTTCTGATTTCTCCTTTAAAGGTGTGAATCAATCCATAGCCCTGTCGTTTAAGGTCACAGAGTGCTGTTGGTAGTAAAAAGAATAAAAAAAATGTATACAACACAGGCCAAATAGTGAACTGGCAGCTAACACTAACTGAATGGGGCACAGAAACTCACTTTCAGTTTCATTCTTATGTCCCATTTAGT
This sequence comes from Tenualosa ilisha, assembly GCA_015244755.2. Lineage (NCBI taxonomy): Eukaryota > Metazoa > Chordata > Actinopteri > Clupeiformes > Clupeidae > Tenualosa > Tenualosa ilisha. The sequence goes on along the minus strand of PYXC01000677.1, from coordinate 1,970,922 downwards.
TAACATTAGCTGCCGTTATTCAGTCTACATTACATCAAATTTTCTCATTCTTTTTCCTACAGAAAGTACTCTGTGATCTCACTCTACAAGGTACTACTATGGATTGACTCACACCTTATTTCTCCTTTAAGACAACTACATGGTTGGTGTGAGAACATCAGCCTGCAAACAAAGCAATGTTTGACTCAACTTCACACCTTGTAAAGTTGGTGCAGCAGTTCCTAAGTCTGTTTTCTGGGAAATCTCTCCTATTTTCAAAGGTCAAAGGTTAAAGGGTTTGTTCACAAAGTTAACTCATCGTCATGAAATCATTATTTAAAAACAAAACAATGATGAAACACTCTTTGTAAAGCACCGTACCTTTCTGTGCATCTTTTACGCTCCGTTTAACGTCCTCATCAGGAAGGCTGCTGTTGACCTGGACAAAACAGAGCACATCCGTTCACAGTCGTTCCTAGAGGGAAAAGCTCACATCCATCGAGCCTTTCCAGTCATTTGTCACATTCAGCTCAGACAGAGTGGAATTAACGTGGAGAGCTGGGCATGATCCTGGCTGTGAGCTAACCAAACCTGGGTACAGAATGTCATAGTTGTCACAGTTGCGGTTGCTATGGTTTTGGCTCGCTCTTGAACATGAATCTTAACTCAACAAGATTAGTGCAAGGACACTTATCAGATGTTATTGATCTTTTGTCTATGTGTGCATTTTTTGTGTGTGTGTGTGTGTGTGTGCACGTACGCGTATTTCTGTCTGCGTGTGTGTGCGTGTGTCTGTGTGAGTTGAGTATCAGTATGTGCATCTTTCGGTCTGTGTGTGTGTGTGTGTGTGTGTGCGTGCGGGCACATGTGTCTCTGTGTGAGCAGAGTGTGTGTGTGTACATCTTTTGGTCTGTGTGCATGTCTGTATGTGTGTGTGTGTGTGTGTGTGTGTGTGTGTGTGTGTGTGTGTATGAACTTGAAAGCTCACCTCCATTTCACCACTTCCTTGTTTGCTCTGTGCTTTCTTGAGCTCAACAGCTTTGGTTCCTCTTTGTGCCGGAGCAGCCATTTTGGTTTTCTTGGGTACTGGTTCATCTTCTTCTTCCTCCTCCTCCTCCTCTTCCTCTCTTCTTCTTCTTCCTCCTCCTCCTCCTCTTCTTCTCATCATCCTCCTCCTCCTGCTGCTGCTTTCCTCGGCTCTTTTGTGCTGCGGCTCGTTTCTGTGCTGTTCTAACCGGGGTTCTGATGGGGGACTTGGCCGACGACGACTAAAGTGTAGAATAGGAACATCAAATTGAGTTTTTACATTTTCATATTTGATTTGCCATATGATTCTTGGATATTAAATTCATTCTTACAGTAACTGATTCAAAGTAAAGTCTAGTGACTGGTATTTAGCAGACTCACAACACAGACGCAGACTCACAAGATGGGGTTATGCTGCTCCACTATGCCCGCATTTGTGTGATTTGCCTGATTCTTGTAGTTTCATTTGCATGATTTGCCTGATTCTTGGAATTTCATTTGTGTTATTTGCCTAATTCTTGGAATTTCATTTGCGTGATTTGCTTGCCCGATTGTTGGAGTTTCATTTGTGTGATTTGCCTGATTGCTGGATATTCAGTTCATTCTTATGTTATCTATACATTATTTGCTTACTATCAGGCTACTGGATCTACTAGGCTATTTTTGTTTGTTTGCTTAACAGTCATTAGACTGTAGCCTGTACAAGAAAACAAGGAAATGTTATTGTCAGGTGCAAATGGTTACTGAGTGTCTGTTTCTCAGGATTAACTGCAAAGGGGGGGGGGGGGTGGCGCTAAAGCTGCATTAAGATTGGGGGGTGAATGATGTAAAAGTGATGAATAGTGTTGACAAAGAGCTATGTGGCTTGCTTGGGGGGGGGGCATATTACATTAAAAAGGGGCACCTTAACAAGGAGCATGCAAGAGCAACTACAGCAAGGGAAAAACTCCCTAGTCCAAGGAAGAAACCTTAGGCAGATTCATGGCTCAAGGGGCTAACCCAACTGCCATGGTGACGCCTTTTCAAATGTTGCTACATGTTTGCCGAGTAGCCCCACAAGGAGGAACTTCTCCCCAACAGGTTTTGCAAGTACCTTTGTTTGTTGTTTTGCTTCCCAATGACTTGTAGCAGTCATCAACTGCTAATGACAAACTGTGATTTCAACTAATTACAGTAATTAATCTTTCATCCCCCACCACTGACCAATTACAATACCACATCTGACTTCTGACTAACCCTGAACTAGTCCTTCAAACATACTTATATTTAAAGGAGAACAAGTTGACAAGCTTAGGGTCCCAGATTATCATCAAAGCCTATCTGTCTTATCCTCTTGCCTGGGAACGTCATTTACTGCTGAGCAATTCTGACACTACCACAGAAGGCGCAGATGGCGCAAGACTGATAATGGTTATCTGAGACACATTACTGGAAGACACAAACTGGTAAATGGCAAAAAAAAATAAATGAGTTGAGACAGCAATGACAAATGTGTGACTGGAAGTCATGATTTGTGTTAAAAACAGCAAATTATCCTGTCAGTAAAGCCAGAGCTCCAGACAAAACGTCTCATTGATTCAGAAAAAGCACCACATATTAAGGTGCAAACATGGATATTTCCAAAGTGGCTGAGAGGAAAACAACCTTCCATTTTACACAAGAAAAACACATGGATGAACTTTTTAATGTCCAGTTTAGTTCTTTCTGTGCTGTCTTATTACCATTGTGCGAGTAGGTTCTTTTAGCTGGTTTAAGGAAATGTGTGCTCACCACTCTCCACGGACAGGGAAATAGTCACGGAAGACTTTGACAGGCAACTGGGGCTATGCAAAGCTGTTTTGCCTCAAGTTGTCACTGTTGTATCACCTTTGCTAAATGCATATCTTTGCCATGGAATCTTGTCCACAAGCAGAGAGCAAAGGCAGTGAGTCTTTTTTTTTAGTCTTTCCCAGCCACAGAGGCCTGGTCATGCCATTCATGTCACAAGTCAACACTGACAACTGTCATGTACTTTTCAACTCTGTGTAACTATCCAATGTGGCATCACAACCTTATTGCATGTACCTCTCTAATCATTCACAAGAAACAATGATTTTTCATTACAATACATTTATGCATTTAGCAGACGCTTTTATCCAAAGCGACTTACAAAAGAGGATAACATTCAAGCTACAACACAATGAAATAAACTAACAAAGAGTGCATATTGCTAACATATAAGCTGCACTATTTTAAGGTGAAAGTGCAATAGTGTAATAAAAAGTGCAGTATAAAAGAGAAATTAAGTATCAGATGTTAAGTGCATTATCAAAATTTAAGCCAGGAGATATTCTTAGAAGAGCTGGGTCTTCAAGATATGGTGACTTGATGGGACCGTCCAAAATGGCAACTGTGGTATGACCTTTCTCCACAGACCTAGGTATAGTGTTAGGCCATATGTATGACTTTTTACTTAGATGGACTGTATAGCACCTTGGTCAACTGTTTTTAAAGAGCTTTATAATAAACCTGAATTTGAACTTCTTGCAGACTAAGCCTAGACTGTATGTTTTTAAGTACTATGTGGCATTTTCTAGGAATATTTCTGGTTCTGAGTTCAAGTCCTCAAGACTGTGTTGCAAACACTTGCATTTGTATAGTACAATATTGCATACAGCAGCCTTATGTAGCAGAACTTGATATTATAGATGAGGCAGTTTAGTGTTAACCACGCCAACTTCTGTGGCTATCTGGACAACACAGAATGCCCATAATCTCTCTAATGGAGAGATCCCTGGCTATGCAGGAGCTAAATTTATATATATATATATATATATATATATATATATATATATATATATATATATATATATATATATACACACACACACACACATACATACATACATACACACACACACACATACACACACACTTGATGTTTAACAAGCTGAGTGTAATGCTATTTACACTGAGTGTTATGCTATGTAACGCTATATTTCACACGTTTAACAAGCTGAGTATAATGACTTCTCTTACCGCTGCTACCCGTGTGGTCCTCCGAGAGGCTGCTCTAGAGGACGGGCTGGGTGTAGGGGCCACAGGTTTAGGGGGAGACCTGGCAGTGGACCTGGGGGATGATTTGGCTGGTGGTGGAGGCGGTGGGGGAGGCTTGGCTTTCGGCGGGGGCGTGGGGGCGGGTGCTCGTGAGGGCCGTGACGAAGGGGACATCTTGGCGGCAGCAGTGGCGGACTTTTGAACCACAGAGGGAAGGGGCGGAGAGCGAGGGCGAGTTGTGCGCTGGGACGAACGCGTTGCCTGAAAAAGGACAAATTCAAAGCTTTTAGATACCTTGCATTTCCTACAAGATGAATAAAATCCAATCTAATCTATCTACAATCTTGTCTTGTCACAATACCAGAACACCCTGACATATAGAACCTTTCCGAAATCTGTACCTGCACTAAAACCACAGCAAGACCTTTAAACATCAGTAATTGAAGTACTAAAATAAGCTATATAACAATAAATTAAGATATCCTAACATTTCCACGTTCTAGCACTGGTGCATCACAGATTACTACCATAATCCTTCACAAACAGTATTACAAAGGGGGCAAAGAGAAGGTAAATATCACTATTTATAACTATAAATACAGTTAACTATAAAAAAGTAATCACTATCTGTAACTGAATTTAACTATAAGTATCACTAACAATAGATAGATTTGCGCAAGGAGGATCTTTTTTGTGCTCTGATCAACTTTTTAAGATTTCTGCGCTATATCACTGATTTAAATGAAGACTATGTGTATAATCCATGAGAACAGTCACAGTCTCATAAATATCTATCTCTATAATTGTTTAAGAGTGTGTGAGTGTTTGTGTGCATTACAGGCACCTGTGCATTGCGCTCTTCTGCAGGTTTCATGCTGACCTCCAGAGGGAGCTGTCTCACATCAGCCACAGACTTGACTGTAGAAGTTTTCTGAGGAAGAGAGAGAGTAACCAAACCTTAGATTGTGATCAGTCATTTTTTCTCTCAAGTTCAGTTTAATCTAGTCTAATATACCCATAACACTGACCCATTCCACATCCACAACTGTCCCAATAGCTCAGGCAGAAAGACTGTCCCTTATCCACAACAGCATTTCATGACTTCACAAAATTTCTCACAGACCCCTGCACAATCAGATCAAGTTCAGCGGTGTAGTGTAGTGTAGCGGGCGGTGGTAGCGTAGTGGTTAAGGAACCTGGCTAGCGTGCAAGTAGCCTGAAAAACATGTGGGTTCGAATCCCAGTTACCGCCGTTGTGCCTTTGAGCAAGGCACTTAACCCTAAGGTGCTCTAGGGGAGACTGGCCCTGAACAATTGATAGTCGACAAAAAGTTGTAAGTCGCTTTGGATAAAAGCGTCTGCTAAATGCCTAAATGTAAATGTAAAATGTAAAGTTCAAGATGACAAAATGTTGCAAAACGTCTTCTACGCCACCCGTAGAGATGAATAGGAACTGTAACGAAATGTTTCCAAACATTGTGCTGAACGACCGTTGAACTTGTTTCAGGTTTAAATGTCTTCATAGTTACACTATGGCAGGGTAAGGGCCTCCACACACTGACTGCGACATTATTTTGAATTTGATGATTATGTTAGCCCCCCACAGTGGCAGCGCACAACACGCAGTGAACTTCACAGTATTCTGTGGAATCACCAATGGATTTTGAAGAACAGCTCTGACAAAATAGACCTGAATCATCATCAACAGGCGGTGGCGGCGGCAGAGTCCGACACTGGTGTGCGGAGTTGTATTGAAAACAATGGAAGCTAAATAAATAAACGAAGTGGTTCGCACTTTGTCAGAGACGGACCTGTAAGGACTCCAGTTTCTCCTGCTGCTGCCGGATCTTTTCCGACAGCTCTTTCTGCTTCTCCTCGGCAGACTTCACCTCTCTCCTCAGAATACCGACCGGCAGATTCTGCTTCTGTTCAGGAGCATCGCACCTGAAGAAGAGAGAGACACAGAATAGCAGAACATGCATAAAACATGGATTCTGTTACTGCATGGTGCAAACATACACTAGTTGACTACTTTTGCCCACAAACACATCCCTTCCCTATCTCTGTTTTGTCATGAAGGTTTAAGAAAAGAACTCTCAAACATAAAGAGACAAGACTGAGCAATTAAATTAGTTGTGACAAAAGCAAGAGGCATAACAGAAGCATGTGCACTCAACTAGACTAACTGGAACCAGCTGCGTGTAACTATGATAACAGAACTATGCAGGGATGGGAAACATCCGGCCCGCCAGCAAAGCCTTTGATTCGGCCCCGGGAGACAAAGCCATTTGGCTGAGAAATTTAAATCCTTAAATAAAATGTTAACAAATTTCAAGCATAGGCGAGTGGTAACGTTTAAACTTATTCAGAATGTATATTCCAAATTCTTTTGTCCTCCCTTCTATCGAGAGCATTCGGCAAGCTCATACTACAGGGCTCATACTACAGGGCTCATACTACAGGGCTACATACTACAGGGCTACATACTACAGGGCTCCATACTACAGGGCTCCATACTACAGGGCTCCATACTACAGGGCTCATACTACAGGGCTACATACTACAGGGCTCATACTACAGGGCTGTGACTGGAATGACGGCTATTGCTCTGGAACTATTGCTTTAATTTTTTTTTTGTTTTTACTTTACTGTAAGATTAGTCCCAGACACGTTTCAGCTTTACGCCATTTCAGCTTTTGTTGATTGTGTTCGAGAGTGCATTTCTCAGTCCTTTATCTCATCATCATATACATTACAATCATGACTACATGATTGTGGCCTTATTCATGATATGTCATGAAATGACCCTGACAAAGGCGTAAGCTGAAAATTTTGGTCAAATAAATGAGGGCGTACTGAAGTTCTGAGCCACAACACTTTTTCTTGTTTAAGGGTATCCTTCAACCGCTGTGTGGACCTCACAAGGTGTGTGTTTACAATAAAAACAACAAGGCAATAAAGCATGTCATGAACTAGTTACGTGCTGCAGTTATACATCCAAATCCCAGTGGTGTTCTTTAGCTGTTGTGGAGTTACCTGTCTTGTGTGCCATCTGGGTTCATGAGGCACACCCAGCTATCAGGGTACCTCTTGTCCACGGCATCCATCTGGAACGGCAACGTCCGCCACTTCAGACACTTATCTGCAACACAAAGCATTCTGGGTAAGCTTTTGCCGAGACGACGCAGACCGTAAGGACTCTCAATTTGAGCGTTTGTGGGTTGACTCACCGCATTGGATGGTGACGGGGATCTCCATGGCTCTCCGTCTTCTGTAGCGCATGTCCGTGGATGGCGGTGCATTCCAGTTGGCTGACAGGTAGCCAAACTCATCCCAGAACTTCACAATACCCTTCTGAGCTGTCAAGGGACCAAAAGCAATCATTTAAATTTATCATTTAAAGCAACAGGATGTAGGTCTTCCCATAAGGAAGTCCTGTCGAAAATATATCTGTCCTAACAGACTAATGAGCTCATAAAGTATTCATAAAGCATTATAAACACATTCATAAAAGGTTATTATTCCTTTATAAAGTCATTAATGTTCATAACGGTTAATGTATTCTCATGACAGTTTTCAGTTTAGTATTTTATTAGTTCAACAATTAGACAGTACACATCAGAACATAATATGTTAATAATCGTATAAAGGCATTATAATGTTATCTTTACAAACCTTTACAACTTGAAGTGTCACAAACCCTTTAGGAATGGATTTATAACACTGAGTTCATAGGAAGTGTTACCCAAGTCCCCATACATAATGTGTACAATCTCAGCCAACACAGGTTGAAGTGGATAAAACAATTTTAAACTCAAATTTATGCTAGACTGACTTCTATTCCAGCACCAGTATTGCATCTCTGAGTCTATGAGGCAGACATTCAGGTTGAGTGCATAAACTGATCAATGTCTATGGTTACCTGCACAGTGAATTCGGAATTAGGTCCATATTCTGTATAATACATGTGTGGAATAGTAGTGTTTTACAGGCATATTCCCGTTTATATATCAGTCGCTATATTCCGGTTGGCTCACCAACGGAGACAACGAAATTGCCTTGTCTTGGATGCCTACGCGTGAAAAAACATTCTGGTAAGGAGCATTTTCCAATTATGGTGTATACATGACCCTGGACCCTTCCATTTAATTCAGGCATAAACCAAGGGGTTTATTCTGGTTTTTAGAAACCAGAATATGGCCAAATTTGGAAGATGACGATCGTTATGAGGAGTTTACGACCAAATATTGCAAACCAAATATGGCCAACATTCCGCTTAAAACCAGAATATTCCCTGCATGTATCCGTAGTCAATGTTGTCCTTATTCACAAAACCAAGAAGGGTACTAAAACTTCCTTAATCAGACAATTTCAGTTCAAATCAAGAATTGTCAAGAAGTTGTCAAGAATGATGTGGCGCAGTTGGCCACGGCATCCATACCATAAACCCGTGGACTCGGCCCATCCGGATTCCGGCCCAAGGTCATTTCCTGCTTCTTCCCCATCTCTCTACTCTAGTGTTTTGCTGTCAAATCTGTCCTGTCTTATCTGATTAAATAAAAGGCAATAAAAGCCCTCAAAACCCATCAGGCGCCAACAAAAATGCATCTAATTAGGATCTGAAAAAAAGGCATGTCTCACCTATAGAAATATCCTTCCAATACTGAGCGAGATGCTCTCCCATGGCCCTCAAGAGTTGCCTGTACTCCTTGGCGTCCGCAAAGTCTTGTTTATTGTGGGTGGGCTCCAAAACAAGATAGGGCACATCCACAACACCCACGACACCACCACACGCCCTGTAAAAGCCCCCCCCCAAAAAGCTTAGAATTAAATCAGGCACATTATTGGCATGGAGTATAAATCTCTCACCAACATGAACACATGAGCAACTAATATAATTAAAATACGTTGGTAAATTATAGCAAATGGAAATGGCAGAACTGCAATAAATAAGAGTTAAAAAGCCAATGAATATGTATAGCCCAATACTATTAGTACCTCTGTAATATGATATTAAATAAATTACTTTAAGTTTACACTGAGTATGGCTTTGTTTTTATATTAAGAGTATACTACCCATACTCACATGCCTCCTTCCAGCTGCGGTCCGGTCTTTTCATACATTTTAATGAGGCGACTGCAGTTGTAAACAAACATGCCGTCCTGGTCTCGTCGCTCTATGTTCACCCCAAAGATGAAATTCAGCTCTTTGGGCTCCTTCAGGGCTCTGAACAGATCCAAACAGATCACAAACACACATTGGTGTGTAGACTGATATTGTTTAACAGGATGAACTGAAGGGGTAAGGGGTGAAAAAGTGACCATAAGATATATTATAAAATACATTTGGCAACCGATCATGTTGGGTATCAAATGCAAACACGATTTGAAGTGGAAAACACTGTTTCATCCACAGATGATCTACAAAGCCGAACAGACCAAAAATGTCATGACACACCTCTAGGTTCATTTTTATATAATTTAAGAGAGTCCCTGAGACTCAATGAGTAGATGATATTTAACTAAATGGGTCAGACGCAAACATAATGGAAGCATTCATCCTGACTTAATGATAGCCTGTTAAAGAGCATGAATGTAAAAGCAAAGTTCCTGTATAATACAAAAAGCAGTTGCCCAAACCAGGAGCAAAAGGCTGAAATGTGATCACTTTAACTTTAGCCGACTGTACACCGATGGCACCTTAGTCTCTGATCGCAGCATACTTTTAAAAACAAACACGCTGACTGTGTGCAGATCTGAGGAACAAAGTAGTTGGGTAAGAACTTGGAAGGCCCTCAGAGGAGGGTAGGAAAACAATGTTCTTCCCAGATTGACAGAAGTAATGATTCAGATAATAACCTATATAATAATAAATGGCTGATGATCCTTTCAACTATTTTTGTATGGTTTATTATTCATTTTTTATTAAAAAGAGGTAGAATTTTGTTGTTGTTGTTTGTTTACAACTTTTTTCTCTCTTTGTTGTAGCAGTAATCCAACACAGAACACCATGGAGTCCTCTTACTCTTCCACTCCCCTGACAAATTCTTACTCAAAGCCTGAGCTGAAAACTTGAAAGCCCTGTTTTCATTCTATTGGCTTGATGAACGCTTTTCATAACTGAAGTTTCCAGAGTGTAGGTAGAGTAGCATGCCCGAGGGAAGTATTTCCTGTTCAAAAGGTATGTAGCACTACTGTAATGTGACGGTACGCAGCAGTACTAAGTTAGCACTAGCGTCACAGGGCCAGGCATTACTTTGCTGATATTTAATGAGATTACACATGCTTTTATTAGCATCCCTCAAGGTGGGCCACTGGGAGATGGTGATTACTCTTGACAGACCCAATAGCTTCTCTCAAGAATTAGTATAAATTCAACACATAGCCCTGTTGTTGGAGGTCACCGAGTGCTGTCAGCAGGAAAGAGAAAATGTGATACATTACAGACAAAATAGCTAACGCTAAATGGCTAAAGCTAACTGATAAGAGCCAGGAAACGGTCCCAGTTTCATCTTCCCTTGCCCCATTCACTTAGCTGCTGGTCCGAGAATTCGGCCTATGTTGTACCAAATTGAAAGCACTGGATAACTTTGAACAACAGGGCTATGAGTTGATCCATCCTGAACTTATCCTTTAATGTCTGGCAATAGTTTACTTGGACCATTTATAATCCTGGTTCTGGTTCAGACCCTGGTTATCTCTCGTCTTGACTACTGCAATGTCCTCCTATCAGGCCTACCAGCCTGTGCAGTGAGACCGCTACAGATGATCCAGAATGCAGCTGCACGTCTGGTCTTTAACCAGCCAAAAAGGGCACATGTCACACCTCTGTTCATTGAACTTCACTGGCTGCCCTTGGCTGCTCGCATTAAATTCAAGGCACTTATGTTGGCCTACAGGGTGAATGATGGCTCTGCTCCCATCTACTTGAATTCTCTTCTGAAGCCCTATGTCACCCGACGACCACTATGCTCCTCTAAGGAATGTTTTCTAGCACGGCCAACACCTTGTGCAGGTCGGTCCAGACTCTTCTCATATCTGGTTCCGCGCTGGTGGAATGACCTCCCAAGTGCTACCAGATCAACTGATACCCTCTCCACCTTCAAGAAACTCGTGAAGACTAAGCTCTTCCAAGAATATCTCCTGGCGTAAACTTTGAGAATACACTTTAATTTCTCTACATTGTGTTACACTATTGCACTTTCAACTTAAAACAGCGCAGATTCTATGTTAGCAATATGCACTCCTTGTTAGTTCATTGTGTTGTAGCTTGAATGTTATCCTCTTCTGTAAGTCGCTTTGGATAAAAGCGTCTGCTAAATGCCTAAATGTAAATGTAAATAATTAGATGATACATCATAACCATCGTGAAGACCTCTGAAAGCGCACTGTATTGATGCGACCTGTTTTTGGGTGTTGGTGACTCAAGTTACCTCTGTTTGGACGCGTGGATGGCTCGCTTTGTGTCTGCGTCGGCACGAACACCCGCAGCTGTGTCCTGGGCCTTGCGCAACGTCGCCTACAGGAAGGAAACAAGAATACGTCCATAAATCACAAATTGGAGCCATTGTTTCTCACTATTCACCAACACTTCAGACTGGTAGGGCGAGCGAAGGACCATTACTCTGGCTTCTCTGGACAAGTCGTTCCCCAGCTTGGTCTCCAAGGCTCTGGATTTGCTCTCCGCCTCTCTTGCCTTCTCTTCAGCTGGAGGATAAAAAAAGAGACAGGGAAGGCACATTAATGGTGTATGGGAGAAATTTCAGTGCCTTCAAAGATTAGAGAAGGACCTGTATACCATGATAAATTACACTCCAGGCACAGCTATTTCATTTAATCTGATTCTGATGAAGGTCTGACTGACAAAAATGTCTCATCATTATGTCATCATAGTACTTTTTGTTTCCTTTCATCCCAAATATTTATGAGATAACACCACACATACCTTAAAAAGCTAGGGTTAAAACACAGAAAACCTTGTCTTTAACTTAAGGCAATAACAGATTGCAAGCTGGACTATTGGTCTACTGCACACTGTGGTTAATACGCAGGTAAGAGAAATTACTGTATCTAGCCTGTAAATGTGGACTATTGCTATTGGTGTGCTAGTTTGCAAATTACAATCTAATGAATCCTATGTTAGACTTGTTTGAAGCATGAAGTATGCTTGTTCATATTATAATTTGTTCTCTAAGCACAGGCACATCACTTAAAAAGTCCTCCCATAGATTGCGGTATTGCATAGCATAAAGAAGGCGGAGTTGAAGTCCTGCCCTACAGTGAAAGTAACCAATCACATTGTTGTCACCATTGTTTACTATCTCTGTCACAATGGTGATAGCCATGCCCCAAATGTTGCCACAGGCGTAGTAAGCAAATTGACATTTTAAATAATGCGTTTTTAAGCTTAATAAGCGATCAATGGGTCGATTTTGACATTGTTCAATTCAGACTTAAACAAGGATTCACACTTTTATACTTTCACAAGGATTCACACTTTAATACACTTTTTAAAAAGTCTGTACGACCTCCTGATTGAATTACATGGCAGAGGGAGACCTACCAATCTTAGCCAGATGATCTGCCTTCTTAACCTCCTGCTCCGCGCGGGTCTTGAAACGCGTTGAGGTGTATTTGTACATTCTACAGCCCAAATTGAGACACACACGCACGCACACACACACACACACACACACACACACACACACACACACACACACACACACACACACACACACACACACACAAACAAAGAGAGCAGGAGGAAAAACTGTGTGTATGATGGTCTGACAAATTATGTGTGAATTATGTAAGTTTGTGTGTGTGTGTGTGTGTGTGTGTTGGTGTGTATACCTAGGATTATACAAGCAGCAGGACAGCCTCTTGGTTCTAACTTTGTGGCTTTGGATGAAGATCCTCATCCTTGGGTCAATGTACAGGACAGCAGCATACGCCCGGAAAGATCGGCGCTCAGGCTTTCTGTTGTAACACACACAGACAAAACACTAAGCCACAAACCAATGCACGACAGACAATAAATGTGGCCCATCACATGACTATGTTTATGCTAACAGGTTCTTGGCAGACTCTTTTATCCAAAGCAATGTACAACACAAAATCACTACTGCCCGTTTCCGAATTCACTCTTATCACTATTTGCAACATGGAAACATAGCAGCAGGGGTTAAGTGTGATCTTAAGCGCTACAAAGCGAAAATTCAAACTTTTCGATAAGTGGTGACAAACATCATCTCTATTTCCAGAATGTGCCCACTGGCCCTGCTGAAGTGTCAACCACAAAGCTGCATTCAAAAAACAGCAGGAAGAGGTGCTGTCTTCATTTAAAAAAAAAAAAAGAAAAAAAAAAAGAAGAAGAGAGAGAGAGAGCTGCCCTCTCACCATACTTACACGCCCTCTGCTGGGACACCCGCCATAATTATATCCTGATGGTCTGTCTGGACATCCAGCTCAGTCTCGCCATTGTCCATTAACTTCAGGTTATAAATCACAACCAGTGTACCTACCAGGAGAGAGTACTGCGACTTTACAAGAACAGAGCACAAAGCATGCATGTCCTGTCATTAACACTGCACCAGTGCTGAACATTATCTGCCTTCAAAAACTGGCTGGAAACACTTTTTTTTTTAGATTAGCGTCCAAGGCAATGCCGTCAACTGTGTGGTTGTATCTCAGTGCCCTCCTAAATGTGACTAATGAGAGGACAATGTCCCTTGTGTCTATGCATAGCTGTGTCGATGTCTGTGTGGCTCTATGGCCAGCATAATGTTCTATCAGATTTTTTAAAATCGTGCAGTCTTCTTGGGCATCTTAAAAGCCACTAATAAACATTACTGCATTGTTATTTGTATTAGTAGCCGTAGTAATAGTAGCATCAGTGAGATGAACCAAAATCCTCAAAAATGCCTTCTTTCACTTACCACTGTTCCCCTCAATCTTTTTAAACTGATTAAAGAGTTGTTCTTCTGTTTTAAACGGGGAGTATTTGTAGATCAGTTCTGTTTCGATTGCAAACTTCTCTGGGTCTTGAGTAAACGGCTGCCTTGTCTTCACATTCCAGCTTGGTAAGGGAACAATAACCTGAGAAGGACAATCAAAATATTTCACCATGTATATTTTCATCAGACACTCCAGGAATAATCACTTCCAATTCAGCCATCTAACGGGTTGAACTTTCGATATGCCGACATGACCCTTTCAGACCCAGAGATAATTGGAGTAGCAGTTGCTCTCACAAACTTCACAACACTTTCACAAATTTGTTGTCATTTTAATGATTACATTGAATACGTCAGTTTTAAGCCCCTGGGAAGAATTCTGGTACTTCTTCAAGTCTGGGGTGGGTTCAATACAACCTAATTCCTTTTAGCAATGGTTTTATCAAGTTACATGAACCAATTTTAACTAAAAAGCACATATCAACCATGTCACTTCCTGTATACAGAAGCCACATGATCTCATCAACTGTGAACAACTTCTCTCACTAATATAAATGGCCCTATTTCCTAATAACAAAATAACATGTGTGGCAGACTGAATTTGATCAAACTGAATAAAACTACATACTGAATCAAAGTCAAAAGACAAACAAACAAATACAGTGATAAAAGGTTATAGACAACAAGAATTTGAACACAGGATGTATGATGTGCCACAAGATATGCTACCCCTACCTCATCCAAGCCCTCCTCCTCATGAAATGTCCGGGACAAAAATAAGCAGGTGAGTTTGTCGTCCTTCTTGGTGAATAGAATGAAATCTTTTCCAATGCGCATGGAACCCCTTCGAACAACAAGGCAATCCAGACACATCGTCATATATGAGGCCTAACTACATCCAACAGCAAACATGGGTGAAGGGATAAAATTCCTCTTTTCTTACGATTTCAGGCCGTTTCCGTATTGGCCTATGTGTGTGGACTCAGGGAACCGCTTGCTTGATTTCCCAAACTGAATGACATGAGTGGCCTCACCTGCAACACGGGAGACAAGGAATAAGTAATCACACTCCTGTTATTCTCTCACCAGGCTTGTGCCGTTGTAATACCTCCATTCAATATTGTATTTCGCTACAGTATGATATCAGTCTACTCTCTAGCTTTAGTTTCCCGAACTAGATTTTCTAGCAACCAATCAGCAACGGCTTAAACTTCAAACAAAGTGCCCACACACCAAAAAGTAGATGTATGCTTATAGAGAGTGTCCAGTTTCTTTGGAGGACATTTAATGCAAAGGGTAGGAGTCTGGCCCACCATGCTAATTAAAAGGCAAACAACCATGCTTTCATTCCACTTACAAGAGCTAAACCTAGTAACATCAAGGTAGCATCTCAAATGCTGACAAAACCTCTAAGCATCAAGTGATAAATCCAGTACATGTGTCCAGTGCCATTTTACAAGTCACTCTGAAACAGTGTGTTTTGTGTCGGGATGGAGCAGAGCAGTGTTACGTTGATTTCTTTTGTTTTCTTTTTTTTTTTTTACCTGGGTCCATTCCTGTTCCATCGTCTAAGAAGCAAAGCATAAAACCGCCTCTCAACTCCGGCCTCTTCTCTAGGGACAAAAGAGAGAGAGAGTTAGTGAGCATGTGGATCATTTACCAACACCTCACTGACAGTGCAAGTGTACCATCAACAGCTCAGCAAAGAAAACAGCAAAAGCATCTCCATCACTTCACATTCAAAGTAGCAGGTAGAAAAATAAACTTACTAAGCACCAATGCACTTGGCATTTAAAACACTACAACATACACTATGTCAAAATAGTCATAATGCAGAATACAAAGGTTTCTTGTTTTTTTACCTGTGTATATATCAATTCTGGTTGCATTTGCATCCCTTTATATTGGAAAGAGAGGAAGAAAAAAATGAATTATAAACAATTTTGATTATGATTGGTTGAACTGCGTTTGTTGGCTGCGTTTGTTACTTGGCAACCATTCAGCTGAAGGAAATATATTTCTTGGTGGAGGAATTGATGGTTGTATGTTTAGGAATAAATCGCTACATTTCTTGTTGCTGTGGCGTTGTCTACTGAAACCGAGCTAGGTATGTGTGGTAACCATTTTAGAAAAGCAATAAGCCTCTTTAGTCCGTTCTATACCGTGAATATAGGACAGCTGAGGGCGTTTTCAGCTGTACTCCGCTTGCCTCTTGGCTAACACCCCTCAGCTGTGCTATAGTCACGGTATAGAAATGGCCTCTCGTGGCTTACTGCTTAACAAAATTTATGTCAGAACCGTGACAGATTATGTGCTATTCAGATTGAACCAACAAGTCCTTACTGCATTCACCCCCTTTCATTGACCAGGCAATGAGTGAATATTGTACCTTGAGTTGTCAACAAGCTCAGCCAAGGCCCCAAACAGGAACTCATGGGTTGTTCTGCGGGGCAAAGCAGAAACAGAGACGGACACAGAGACAGAGACAGGCACAGGCACAGAGACGGACACAGGCACAGGCACAGAGACGGACACAGTGACAGACAAAGAGACAGACAAAGAGACAGACACAGAGACAGACACAGAGACAGACACAGAGACAGACAAAGAGACAGACACAGAGACAGACACAGAGACATTAAATGGGACTGAGTGATTATCTGTGTTTCTTTGGAGAGTGTTCATTATCTATCACTTGAATCACAAGGTGTATTTCAATCCACAGTTCACTCAGGTCAAAACTAAACATGTCACAGTTCACAAAGTTCAAAACTTGTCACATGCTGTCAGTGTGAGTCAAAATGGACATACTTTGACGCACTGAGGCTGGTTTGTTAGACTGCAATTATATAGTGTATGCAAATAACACTGTTTCGAGACATTGTGCCAATCTGTTACATTTCAAGTTGAAATCAAACTTAAAACTGCTGAAAGTGAACAATGTAAGTGAGCACAGAATCAGAGTCATACAGACATTTCAAAGGAACACAAAGGACAGAGAGACACACTTACGAGTTGGTGTGCAGGTACTCAAAGGTGAGCTGGGCACGATTAAGGCTGCCGTAAATGGAATACGCCATTGTGCCCGATGACTATCCCTCTCAACACACTTTTGATTGCTGACCTCGACTTCTCTCGTTTGGAGAGGTGACTCAGCGGTCAGAGTCTCATGAGGGTAGTCAGGATGTAGTTACCTAAAATGCAATAATGCAATGAAATGTTCTAATTATGAAATTATGTCGTAATATCACTAGGCCTATTGCATACGCGGCTTTGCTTGCTATACAGAATTTGCTCGCTGGACGTTCACTTCCTTTTAAACAGTAGTACATATTAACTAAGCAAGTACACGAAAAACAACTCCTAAAAGACAAGGTACAGATAAAAAGCAATTACACCTACATCCCAAGCTTAAAAACAGTTCACTCTGTGTGAACATTTTTGTCAAGAGCGAACGCCCTCATGACATGCAAAATGTAAGACAGCAAAGCTTCTATCTTCTATCTATACCTTACTGTCCAAGTACTTCTTTCTCCAGATACGCTTCTTAACCAGTCTTAACCCATTTCATCAGTCAACATGGATGTAGGCACATGCCTCCCTAGATGGCCCAGGACCTTAGGATTGGCAATAGTGGTCATTGTATGCAATAAGTATATGTATTCAACAGCATGCTATTTCTGTCATTATCCGATTCTGATAACTGAATAACAAAGCAGTCACATTGGCCTTTCAACTATATTTATCTGCACCTATGCACATCTGAAAATGGGCCAACACCGGCAGAAAAAGTAGCCTTAGAACTGTATGTACCACTAGCTAACCTGCAAGACTCAGACTGGTGTCTCCACACTATGTTTTGCAAATCTCTCGGTGTCAGAACACAGAACTTTCAAATTGCATTTTAATAGATAATGCTAAATTGGGTCGTGCCGCCTTAACATTGCTGGGGACTTGTCAAAGTCTACAAAAGCTGTCCCAACTGGCCTGCTACCTAGCATAACACAAGCCACAAAAAGTAGGCTCCTTACTATTGTCATTCACTCTGCATGCCACCACTCGGAGGTTCGGTGT
Organism: Tenualosa ilisha; assembly: GCA_015244755.2. Taxonomy (NCBI): domain Eukaryota; kingdom Metazoa; phylum Chordata; class Actinopteri; order Clupeiformes; family Clupeidae; genus Tenualosa; species Tenualosa ilisha. The sequence goes on along the minus strand of PYXC01000677.1, from coordinate 1,952,851 downwards.
GGTGAACCCGTCTCTTACTAGCCCACAGTTTGGCAACCACGAAGGCCACAACTTTAGAATGAATCCTCTACTAACGTGAACTATGTTAGGAATCCAAATAGCTGTACCTATAACGCTATCCAACTCACGCTTGTTAATAGTCCATATTGCACATTGACATTAACATTAGCTAGCTATCCAGCTAACATGCTAGTCCGCTATTTTCATAAACACCTGTGTTAAGAAATGTCAGTCAAATGAACAAACTGCCATACCAATTTGCATCGTCCACAGGACTTTAACAGTGTTTTCTGTCTAAAAACCACAGAGACCTTTCAAAGTGCTATCTTGGGGACACAAATGTACCTCAAAGGCCGCGAAAATTCTCCAATGCTGTTCATTCCTTGCAGGGTCCTGCGCAAAACACACGAGCACGAAAACCCGCCTCTGCTGTCCAAAATATCCAATAAGGCTGGAATGAGTTCATTTAGCCAACTTTGATTCGACGGTAGTCTTGACATTTAAAAAACGGAAAATTGTGTTCAAAAGAGCCATCACATCCAGAAAAGTAAAATGGAGCATGCCTTTATGATGGCATAACTACCTTAGGGAAGTCATGTTCAGATAAGTTAGGCTACGTTTTTTTACATAGCTTTGGCATGTGCCATGTTAAGTTGGAAGACATGTAATTTCCGAATGTTTACAACTTCCAGGGCAAAAATCAGTTTCACTGTATGGGGTAATTATAGCTTTTCTCTCACCTATAATGCTGTCATCAAATGTTGCCCATAAGAGCATTAAGGTACCCACTGAATTTAGTTCACACAGTGGTGGGTTGCGGGATCTTTGGAAGTAGTAAAAGCTTTGCGTCGCCCCCTGGTGGCATCTTCTTTACTATGCAATCTTATCTGTGTTTCATTATGTCTCTGCGTCTTCATAATAATAACAACATGATGGTGATGATGGTCATCATAACTTGTTTCAGTCATGTGCACTGGTACTAATTAATGAACATTAATGGTTACTTTTATTTCCATCTCAATCTTGTCTTGGGAATCGTCAAGACAAAGAAGCTGAGTACAGCTTGTTCCTGTGGTATCTAACAAGGACTCCAAATTAATGAAGAATTTGATGAGACTAGCAGTTGTGGTCCTTGGCAAGCCCACCATTTATTGTTGCTTTACCACCATGAAGGGAAATGAATGAATATGAATACAAAACCACATGCCTCAAATGAGGCAATTATAACAAGTGCTACAAAAAGATAGAAAACCACCATTCATCCATCTCAACTTCACTAAAAGTATTCAGTAAATGAGAAAGAAACTTATGCAACACACTGAATGGATTTTCACATGTTCCTCTCTCGCCAGCTTCATCTACCTTATCTCCACGAGATAAGGCACCAACTAACCAATAAATAAGACAATGGGGTATTCTTCAAAACCATAGGGCCATCCAGAATAGTTCCACACTTCCACACAATGGCAGATTGACACTGTAAGTTAATTAGTTTGTGAAATGATCACCTGTTAAGATCCTTAAATGAAGAGGTCCATTTTACCATCAACCACAAATATGTTGTGATTCGGAATAAAATTACATCTTTAATTAATTTAATAATTTACAAACCATTTGCATCCAAGCTATTAGAATAAAAAACAGACAAATATATAAAAATACACAACACCACATACCAAGAATTAAACCTTTACAACCATGACAACCATAACAACGAAATGCATCTTCGCAACTCGTGTCATCCCTCATGGTGGCAAAATGCAATGGAATGGTAAACAGGCATTTGGAATTTGTCTGATGTTGATGCAACCTCGTTCTCTTGTCTCATCCTCTTCGTCATTCCTCATTATTCTTTTATTTTTAGGAATTAACTCCATCCTGGAAGATGTGCCTGAAGTCGGAGTCAGGGCTCCAATAGTGGCTCCTGGGAATTAAAACCCATATTACATATCCTGTGAACACATCATATCCATGCATGGGCTTTTATGAGAGTCAGTTGCACAGAGAAGATAAACATTTGACTAATTTTCAGTTCAAATTACAGACAACTTTACAGCTTGAAATTCTAGGGGTGAAAAAATTCATGAAAATATAATCTTAAATTTATTTGAACTGAAATGAATCAATTTCTGAAGCTCTGTTCAATATGTTTTGGTTAGTCTAAAAACATGGTGTGAAGATTTTAATATCACCTCACATTTAACATAATATCGCAATATCTGTAAGTTGTTCTCCTTTACCTTTTGGAGACCGAGGTCATTTCCATGATAGCGGCGTGACCTACTGCAGGGCAGGCTTGCACTGAGGCAGAGAAGTCCACATATGACCAACAGAGCAGCGCTGACAAACAACAAATGTTTCCCCACTAATGTTTTATCCTCCTGAAAAGAAAATTTTCTCTGATTAGCCCTTATTGACAGGCGGAGCAGCTGTTGAAATTTACCTCAGAGGTGCAATGCTGCATAAAGGCATGAAACTTAAACGTTAGCCCTACTTTACCACTACTACATATGTAACTGTCAAAGTTCTCCTACTTTTTCCAGTAATTGCTGGTAGAAGATATGATGATATATTCACACTTTATCATTTCATATAATATCTGGTTTTAGGTGACCATTTGAAAAGTGAGGTAAGAGTAAAATGAGAATTATTTAGCAAATAATTTCATCTAAAACAACACAGACAGCAATATGGGGTTTTTGATACCGGTAATCAAACTGGGGTTGACCGATGGTCCTATTTCACAGCAGCCATTTTCCCAAAACGTTGCAGGGTAAGCATAGGTGTCATTAATGACATCCAATGAGGATCTGATTCAGCTAAATCAGAATTTTATTGGCTGTGCTTGCCCTGCAACTTATTGGAAAAATGGCTTCTGTGAAATAGGCCCACTGTCACTCAGTGACATTACTGTCACTCCATCACAGCCACATTATTACTGCGTTTGTGTTCCTATCTGTGTGCTTCGATTGGTACTAATGGCACGCACGTGGGGAGGGATCAGAGTACTCTTAGGGCAGTCCTTCTCAAATAGTGGGGCATCGGGGGGTGCGTGTGACCACGGGGAACATGCTTTTCTTTTGCCGTACTAGAATAAAGTGTAATTCCATATCCACTACAGTAGGTGACAGTGGCGCTCTCACTGTCAGAGTGTGCGCAGGGAGTATTAGCTCTATGGCATAGGGTTTTTTTGCACTGAGCTCAGTTATAACAATTTTATATGCAAATAATACTATTTACAGTTGCAGCAGAGAGTGTGTGGGTGGGGCGCGAAATGATTTCTTTTTCCTGGGGGGGGGCATTTTTTTGCTACAATGATGTACCATACGCTACTCGTCCCCACATTCTTGCTCTTTGCAGCAGCCATATGCAAGCTGTTATGATGATACTGTATACCCTGGTCTAGACTGTTGTGCAAATATCAACACTTGTAGACTTACTGCATGCATCTTGTCATCCACATTTGGTAATGTAGTCACACACAGTATTGGTCTTAACTACTGACTCAATTTCTATTACATACTTACATTACGCTTTAAAGGACTGTAAATTAATGACAGAGGCTAGTGTCATATTATTTCTAACTTACAGCACACATACAAATAGGGTTGTAACAATACACTCAACCCACGATACAATATGATACGATACCACACAATACGATCTTTTCATATTTGTATTATACAAATATGACAAGATGTTTAAGTCTACTACTAAATCTGTTGATAATGACAATTCTCATAGTCATCAGAAACTTCACAAAGTGTAACTTGCTTTCTATGCACTGCCAGTATTAGTGTTATAACCCTTGCTCATTCACTCTTCCCCACTGCTGTAGGTTTAGTAATGAATGAGCAATAATGAATGCAATTCCTCCAGACAACTTTGTCACACTACATGACATATTCTATAGTAGAGTGGGACGAGATACACACCTTTGACAAATAGGCAGTCAAGCTATCATCAGGAGTAAATGCCAGTTTGTGACAGTGGAACGATGGTGGGACATTCTTGCTTGGCATGTCCATCGGAAATGCTCTTGTGTTAAAATGACCATTGGCCACATCCTGCCGAACTGGACATTCAGGAGGACTCCTGAGAAAACAACCCAAATGTGTCAGTAAACCTCAGATGATTTAGGTCAACACTCTAGTAGTAGAACATTCTCCCAAAGTGGAAATCCTGTGGCTCACCCATCCCAATGTCTCCTCTCTGTCCTATGCCCTGAACCTTCAATGACTTAACTAACATGAATCAACATCATAATTGGCTGATTCGGGTCAGTTAAGTCTGTGACACTTAAGTCTTCCAGCCTTAATGTTAGGACAGGCACTAGAATTTAGGAACAGAGCGTTGCACACATCCAGAAAGAGGTGCCAGATAATTGAGGCAGTCAGTAGTAGAGAGATGGTTCACACATTGTTTTGTCTCCACACAATCTTATTTTATTTATTCTGAATAAAATAAGATTGTGAGGAACGAAAACAGTGTGTGGACCATCTCCTTTTAAGCCATTGGGATTAAGCCAATGTTATTACTGCCACTAGACTAGAGTATTGGTTTACTGGAAATGTCTGGATACTTACGGAGTTTTAGGCAACATGACAGCAGGAGCCCTGAGCTGAAGGCATGTAACTGGTGCCTGACTGTTTTTGGGATCAGTGGTTTGGAAATGAGGATTGAAGATCAGGCTCATGTTGAAGACTTCTTTTTCAGCAGCTCCTGTCATTTTAACAGAAATATAAAGTTGAGCTTTGTCTCAAACAAGGAAGGCATTTGGCATGTTTGATTACTGCTGAATGCGCACTGGCAAACCACATCAAAGAACATACATACTGAACAAAGAGGTTACATTCCTAAAAGACACACCCCTCCCTCTCAACCATGCAACAAATCAAAAATCAACAAATCAAAATACTCACCTTTGAGACCCACTTGGTTCCCCAGCAGTGAAGTGCTGAGGAACCTAGGTGTTTCTCCTCCTGCGTCCCCTTTGAGCAGCAGTGGTACTAAGAGAGACCGCTGCTCAATGCCTTTAGAGTTTCCTGACTGTCTGTCGCTCTTCTTCCTTGTAAAAGGGTTAAGCTCCCCTTCAGCACTTCCATTTCCAGGCACACAGAAATGCAGGTTTGAAATGGACTCCAGAAACTGGTTCCAGTCCTGCAACAGTACTTCCTCGTCATGCTTTGTCATGAGCAGTTTACAATAAAAACAACTGGAAACCAAGTGTCCCATTTAATCTGTTGTTTTACAAGATTCTCCCGCAAAGTAAGTCATTCAAACAAGAAATTACACTAACCACCATTACACTTGTTTAGAATGTATCAAAATAAAGCATTTTGGAGGACAGCCATCTATACATATAACTCACTGGAGTTGCATCTGGGTTCCTCACACGGTGGGTCTGAGTATAGAATCCAATGCCAATGAAGGTTAAAGACAGCACGAGCATACACAGGAAGAAAATCACTGCAGGGGGATGATGTTCCAGGTAGCTCCGCAGGTTGCTGAGGGGTTGCCACTTGCCCATGCTCTCTGCATTAGGCCTACCACAGATATACACACAACAAAGTGTTTCACAACTGAGAACTTACATTCACAACAGCTCAGCGTAACTCAGCAGGGCTTAGTGAATCTGTCAGTAAAGACAGACGTGACATTACACTAGATCCAAGTACTGACTTGGTTCATGGCTGGCTTCATGGTAGACACCAGCACAGTACCCCTTCATATCTAGTAACACGTCAGGTGAAGAGGTAGTTAGACTTTGAACTCCTACGATGGTGTTGTAATGGTTAACGTTACTGCCAAACCGGCCTGCCTTCATATCTGGAGCAGGAGGTGGGAGTGCAGGGCAGATGCGGGTTTTCATTTCAGTTGATTTAAGCCTGTCACTGTTTACTTGATGCAATACAAATACTGGTTTTACGCAGAGCATCAATACCAAATGCAGCATTTTCGAAATCGCAAGACATATATCTGGAAATACACGTATATAGCTGAACTAGGACAGTTGGCTAATAAACCTAATGTTAGCATATAGGTACACTTCTGTTCACGTTGATTACATACCATGTGGACAATACGGCGACGATGACTAATCCATAATCAAAAAAATACCCGTGCTAAAACGTTCCGGTGTGAGCTTATCTGAGAACATTTTTAAAGGTCAAAACTGTTTCAAGCAACACCAACGGTTAGCTCTATTCAGGTTCCACTTCGACAACACTTCATGCCACAACAGCTACAGTTTACGGAAAATATAACTTCCGGGTCACAAAGGGGTGAGCGTCGGGTTGTGCGTATTCTTTTTACCCAAAACAAAAAATGCCCTCACACAGAAGCTAGAGGAAACTTTTATTTTGAGATACTGAAGTCAAAAGAATTTTTATGTCATGAAATTTACCGATTTTTAAAACACGAGAGTAACTGCCTTTCCACTTTACAACAAAGATAGTTTAATCGTTCACAGCTTTTATTTTGAAAAAAAAAAACCCGGAAGAGAAAGCTGTCAGTCATCATTTCAGGCGCTGTGACTTTTTGTCTCTTACATTGCGATTGAGAGCTCATAATTATATTAAATGGATAATATATGAAATCGCTTAATTTTTTACGTGGAGCTCTCTAAGTTGACGTTGTTGTGTGTGCAAGTTTCCAGTAAGTACGAAAAACTATTGCTTTCGTGCAGTGTTGTACAGGTCTAACTACCCGTAAAGTCATCCTCATAGCTACATGTAACGATAAATTAGCTAGTTGGCGAGACTAAGCTAATGAATTTCTTTGTTTGGCCTTCACATAGGCAATAAGTAATGAGCTTCCACAAGTTACTAATCAGTTTAACCTAAACTAACCCTAACATTTGTACACATCGAGGAAGAAACTAGTGGCATTAAGTCTCATTTTATTGAGTCGCACCACTTGGATCTGGAACTTCCATGTGAACCTGTGCTCAATGCTTTGTGTTCTTTTCTCAGAATAATAAGTTACTTCCGAATTCTCCTACAATGGCCTCTGAAGTACTGAAGAAACGCAAAACCAAGGTGCTCCGTAACGAGGGAGGGACCCCTGAGATGAAACGCGGTCGTGGAGAGGGAGACCAGGTGCAGTTATGGCATTAGTTGTCCATTTCACTATATGCTGAAAGTAATGTCAGACTTTGTTCCCCCGTGGTGGTCTCATATGTTGAAAGACCAAAGTGAAAAAGCGGATTCTAATGTATGAAGATGAGTGTGCCTTCGTTTCTCTTTTATTGTAAGGAAACTGCTTTAAATCTTCTGTCCAACCGTGAATCCAAGGTTGTTTTTCCCGTTGACAGTAGGTTCAACCGTTGAATGTGCTACTTAATCCGTTTAATTGTACTTGTGCAGGATTTGCGGGTATACAACGAGGAGGCAGTACTTGATAACAGGCGCCCAGAGCAAGACTATGAGCAGTACAAAGACAAATGTGATCTCATTGCCAAACTCATGGGTGAAATTCAGGAGCTCAAAGCCAGTGGAGCCAAAGAGGGGGTACGCACTTCAACCCAAAGTTCTGTTTTGCTTCAGGCCTGATTTTTAAGTGGGTTTATCACTTGTCAAGGCAATCCAAATGTAATCCAAATTCAAATGCAATCGTTCACCTCCCTCCACAGTCAGCAGAACTTGAGGAAAGACGCAGGGAGTGCTGCATCCATTTTGTGACTCTAAAGAAGCTTAATCGTCTGGCTCACATGAGACTTAAGAAAGCTCGCGATCAGACACAAGAGGTTAGCATTTCTCTTCATATCGTCACTTCTCACTAACTTGTTTTGGTGATGACGTGATCAACGATTATCCGGACAAGACTGTTCCATACAAACAATGTCAGAAAATCAAATATTACAGTGGTACGACCATGGGCAAGAGTTCATCAGACCAGCTACCATCACTTAATTACACTCTCTTCAACACCTGAAGTTGCCCAGTCAACAATGGTAGCTGGCATTTTCCGCGTGGAACACTGTTCCACACTAACCTGGCACCTCCTTGTGTGGATAACTGTTGGATCACGTTACATGGGTTCTCATTTGCGGGTAGATAAATATATTAATAATATCCACCATATCCTCATTCCTCTTCCATTGTATTCTTTCCTTCATCACTATTGCTACCCCATGCAGTCCAAGCAGCGAGTTGATGTGCTTCATCTGCAGCTCCAGAATCTCCTGTATGAGGTTATGCACCTTCAAAAGGAGATTGGCAAATGTCTTGAGTTCAAGTGAGTAAAATAGTTTCCTGCTCATGGTTCCTAAGCATTGGATTGTTAGTGGTCTATTACTGGTCTGCTACAGAGTGTTCAGAGAAATGTATTGGTATTGGTTTGGTTGGGTTGGTATTGAATTGCAGGAAATGGTTTTAAAGGTGTCGTTTTCATGAAACATGTCAGCATCTAGTGTGTGTGTGTGTGTGTGTGTGTGTGTGTGTGTGTGTGTGTGTGTGTGTTGTGTGTGTAGGTCCCAACATGAGGAAATAGAGCTGGTCAGCACTGAGGAGTTCTTCAGTGAAGCTCCACCTGAGATCTCCCGTCCACACCTGACAAAAGATGACCCCCATCAGCTCACTCTGGCACGCTTGGACTGGGAGCTTGAACAGAGAAAGAGGTGAGGCAAATCTTTGTATGATATGTCATGTCATATATTTCAGAAAAGGTTTTGTTTTTTTCAAATTGAGTTATCTAGAATCTGTTGTATTCTACCAAGTTAACTGTTTTCATTGCATGCATTCTAATTAGGGAATACAGATATGCCAAAGAGATATCATATGTGATGCAAGTTCAAGTGACTTGCCTTCATTACACAAACTTAACCCAGTTAAAGAAAAAAAAGAAATGAAAAAAAAGAAAAAATATTGTACTGTTTGACCCAATCTTGTTTTGGTGTTCTCTCCCATTGATTTGTTGGCAAAAGTTGCACACAGTAATGAGAGCCATGATTTACGTTCACATTAGGTTGGCAGAGCAGTACAAGACATCTCTTGCCAGCAAGGAGAAAATCCTGAAGGGAATCGAGGTGAAGAAAGACTACCTGAGCAATCTTCGACCTGGACTGCAGTCGATTATGCAGGTAACGCTTACTGGTCCATCAGCCTCATTTGTGCAGTTTACTGAAGGGTTCTGATATGAACAAAATGGATTTTCAAGATTCAAGTATGCGTGTGCAGGCTTCCCACTGCTCTGGTAGAGTTTGTGCATTCACTCACTGCGTGTTCACTGTGTGCTTTGTTTTCAATCAAGACAAAAAAGTGTCATGGCACACTCAGAACTTGCAAATGCATTCATTTATTTTACCAATGATTCAGCTTACGCCTTCGTCAGGGTCGCCACACATTAGGGTCAGGGTCAAAGGCGTAAGCCGAAACATTAGTCAGATAAATGAAAGTCTAAGTTCTGAGTGTGCCACAATACTTTTTGTCTGAAACTATCCTTACACGTCTTCGTCAGGGTGTTCATTGCGTGTTCACTGTGTGCTGTGTGTTCAATTAAGACAAAAAGTGTCATGGCACACTGAGAACTTATGTATGCATTCATTTACTGTACCAATGTTTCAGCTTACGCCTTCATCAGGGTCGCCACACATTAGGGTCAGGGTCAAAGGCGTAAGCCGAAACATTGGTCAGATAAATGAAAGTCTAAGTTCTGAGTGTGCCACAATACTTTTTGTCTGAAACTATCCTTAAACTGCCGCGTACACCTCAGAAGGTGTGCATTTAAAATAAAAATAGAAACAAGACTGTGTGCTATGCATGTGTCACTAATTCACAGACAGGATAAATGAAGAGACCAAATTTCTCACAGGATCAAAAGAGCAGGCTGTACTAAATTTACAGTATACTACACTTAAAAATCTTGTTGTTTCCAGCACTCTGTATTCAAACATCTAACACACATTTCCTGTTTCCTGTTCTGTGCCTCCCAGGCCTCCCTTCCCCTGCAGGAGTATCTGTCAATGCCGTTTGAGCGCGCTCAGAAGCAGGCTGATGTGGCCCGTCACCTGCCTCCACCTCTCTATGTGCTGCTTGTGCAGGCCAGTGCCTATGGCCAAGCCTGTGGTAAGGTCTCCTCATCATTTGAATAATGGCAAAGTACAAAGAGCGATGGGTTATGCATAAAGTATAGCTTTTATGTAGGACCTTTAGTTCAACTATGGATATTTGCGCTGAATATTTTGCTCATGACATTCAGTTGGAAAATAACTCATTTCTTAGTTAGTTTAAACCAAGATTTTCCACAGTGCATGTCATTTAAATACGTTTATAGAGCCTTTTCGAGTCGCATTACGGGCTGGCTCATTCAGGCCCCAGCACTTAGTAGACAGCCCAGCTGGTTAGAAGGGATCAAAACGCAGTCGAACGAAGTCATATAACTGTATTTATAACTTTGATCAAAAGGGTTATTCCATTTGAAGCTGTTTTGTGTATATATAATATGTAGATTTAGGCACCAAAGCACCTTGGATGTTACCATTCTAGCTGCACTATCTAAGCTACTGTTTGCAAGCTTATCCTCATCCCTTCAATGTCAACATAATACCAATTCCTGTCAAATAACAATTCATTTGTGTGTGTGTGTGTGTGTGTGTGTGTGTGTGTGTGTATTGTATGTTTGTGCGTGCGTGCGTGTGTGTGACTATATTTCAGATAAGAACTTGTCTGTATTCATTAGTGGAGATGTTGATGAAGCCAAAGCTCTCTCAAAGCCCAGAGAAGATTCACAGGGTCGGTGTAACTCTGAAGCCAGTCGTCTTTATTTCCTCTCACTATTGTTCTTTATTTGCCATCTCTATATTTAGGTGTTTAACGTTTTTTTTATTCCACTTTTACAGATGATGAAAGTGACTCAGATGCTGAGGAGGAGCAGCAGAACACTGTAAGACCACCTATTTACCCTTTATTTATAATCATAATAATCATAATCTAGACTCTTTTGATCCCATGAGAGAAATTTGGTCTCTGCATTTAATAGTGAATTAGTCACACACACACAGCACACAGTGAAGTGAAGTACACAGTAGCCCGGAGCAGCTGTATCCCGCTGTAGTGGTGCTCGGAAAGCAGTGAGGGGATTAGGTACCTTGCTCTAGGGCACTTTAGCTATGGTCCACTGGTCTGGGATCAAAACCGGCAACCCTTTGATTATAAGCCCAAAGCCCTAACCAGTAGGCCATGGCTGCCCCTCTCAACTTCACTTACCTGTACTGTGGCCAGTCTACTGATGGCTCCAAAGTTTTATTATTATTATTATTAGTTTCTTGAGGCAAAATGGTCATCTTACTGTAATGTACCTAGAATGAACCCTGTGTATGGAAGACAAAGTCCCAGAAGGACTTTCATTGAGGCTGCGCATTCTTTTCTGGTGAAAGTCTGTTTTTGTGAAGTACTGTAGACTAGATTGATATTAGGCATAAGTATTAGTTGTATAGTGTAGTTATACTAGTCTTCTATCCAAAGTAGGGCTAACTAATAAGCTCTCCATGTTCCTTGCCAGGTCAGGATGCATTTCATAGTTAGCTTGTAGCTATTGCCTCATTGCACAGTTGTTTATCAATGTAAAAGCTAATTACTGGAAAAGAGTGACCATCCTGAACCAAAGTCCAGCTGAGACTTTATGTCTGCTGTGTTCAGAGCCCTGAATGAACGAAACCCAACAATCATTTCAATTGAGTTTTATTTACACAATATGTCACCATGACACAAATTTGGGAGTTCTTAAGGTTACAGGGATGAGTAGAACAATGACACAGAGAATTTAAATAATTTTTGTTAGACATTTTGAAACATGCTCAGAAAACAAATAAAAGCAGTACAATGATTTTTGGAATAAAGAGTTAAGCATTTTCTTAACACGCAAATTTTGACATTACAGTATTTCATTGTCTTGACAATGATCATAAAGCGGTGGGTTTTTTTTTTTCAGATTTACATTGAAGTTATGCTAATAGTTTGGGATGTGCTGAGTTTTCCTGGGGTGTGCTTTCTACAGTTTTCCTACATCATCTCCCCTACGCTAGCCAAACAAAAAAAAACAAACCAATACAGCAACAACAACATCAAAAAACTGAATAGTGAGAAAACAGGATGTCAGCGGCAGTAAATTCTCACATTACATTTGCTTGATGATATGTGAGGACAAGTAACAGCTGTTATTTATTTAATTTATTTACCTTTTGCCTGCAGAAGCGACGGAGGCCGACCGTGGGCGGGCAGCTGGATGATAAACGAAAAGAGATGCTGAAGCGTCACCCTCTGTCTCTGTGCATAGACCTCAAGTGCAAAGGTCTGCAGTGATCCTGTCTGTGTTCGAAAGATAAAGAACTTATCTGTAGAAACCTGTTGGGTTACTTGTTGCCCTTTCTAACAAAGAGGCAGATCTGAGTGTATCTTCTCTGTGTAAGCCCCATGCCAGAGAGGGTTGAAGCAGAGTGAGAGATGGCAATGTTTGTTTAGTTAAATATTGCATTTTTACAAGGGGGGGGGATCCCCCTTTATGTAGACCAGAGTCAAGCTTCATTGCACTGACGTGAATGTTGTGACATAATGTAACACTTATGCCAACCGGAACTGTTTGCTCCCATAGTAACGTTCTATGTTGTTCTGTCTTGGTCAGTATTCAGTGATCTTTGGTTTCAGTTCATGTTTCTATGATCTTTGACTGTGGAAGCTGTGCAGTGCTCAGTGTCCATCAGAGAGTGTGGTCCTCATTAACAGTGCTTCTTTGTCTGTGTCACTTTGCCACGTGTTCCTCCCTCTCAGACGGGAGTGTGCTGCATCTGTTCTTCTACTATCTGATGAACCTCAACATCTTGACTGTGAAGGCCAGAGTGTCCACGCCCTCCCACCTGGCCAATGTGGTCAGTGCTGGGTAAGTTGTGTGTGTGTGTGTGTTTGTGTGTGTATGTGTCTACATATGTGTGTCTGCATGCACACATTTGGTTGGACACTGTCATGCTCTACTGAAACACTAAATGAATTTTGTGGTCTACAGGGAGTTGTTGAATGCAGGCACAATGTTGAACTGCCTATACACGGCTGATCAGGGAAAAGAAACCCCAAACCCTGCCAACCGCTACCAGTTTGACAAAGTCGGGTAAGGCATATCAGTACCCATAATGCCACTGTCCTGCTTTAGTTTTCAGTGAAAATGAATCATATTTTGCTAATTGGTTTGTTTTGTTAAAGGAGACATAGAGTGGAAAGACATTTTTTCCTTGGCTTTGATGAATTAAGAGAGGTTGTGCATGGCCAAAGGGCTGCCATGAACATGAGGCATGGTTGTGCCCTCCTTCATATGGAAATCTTGAACTTAAAGTAGCCACTAAAACATGGGCGAATTACAACAAAGCCATTGTAGTTCAATTGTGGTTGCCAGAGAGGGAAATACAAAAATACAATTTCAATACACAGCCTAAATCTAAGGTTTTGATTAGTCTTGTAAAATTGCATTGGAGCTTATTTTAGATAAGTTAAAGTGGAATATATTCTATTTTAACATCAGTCTACAATATAGATAGATAGATGATCCCAAGCTTGAAAACTCACTTGCAGTTGCAGCATGACATGTAGGACAAACACAATAACTGTACAACACAATAACAATACAAAGAGGAGAAAGCATAATAAGAAAATATACGACATGAAGTGTAATACAATATACAATCTCAAATGCAATGTGTAGTAAAGAAACTTTTAAAATAAAAATTTTAAGTAAATACAAATAAATACAATGCAGTAAACCATTACTCATACAATACTCCATTCTTTACGCATACAATACTTAATTCATCCATTCTATGTCCCCTTTAAGTGTTTAAGCAGCCCTTGGATGGTTTTGATAGCTTCTCTTTCTATTGTGCATCATCATAGGTTTACGAACAGAAGTTGGAAGTTGGAATTTGGAATCCAGCAATTTTTAAGATTGTCAAAGTAACTACAGTGAAATCTATTCAATTCTTTTTCAGGATTCTCACGTTTGCGGATTATGTGGGAGAACTGGGGCACCCCTACCTTTGGGTGCAGAGTCTGGGTGGACTTCAGTTTCCCAGTGACAACCCAGAGGTACATGTCCAGCTTTTCTCATTGTCCAGAGCTAAACTTTTAAAGAAGCATCCATATTGACATAACATCAAAAAATCCTGCATTTTTAGGTATGTTTTGACTTGAAAGTCATGCACATAACTCTAAAGGAACATAAGCTGTGACAAGCCAAAACACAAAGACTTCCACGAGAATGCTTGCTTTAAAGGGTCCTAACCCAACCCAACCTGAACCTTGAAGCACAGCTTGCCATCAGAAAGTTTTAGCAATAACGTCATAGCACCTCCACGCTCTGTGAGGAAGCTGTGTGGGTGATAATTACCTTTGGCATGCCCATAGAGTTGTGATGTGTGTGTGTGTGTGTGTGTGTGTGTGTGTGTGTGTGTGTGTGTGTGTGTGTGTGTGTGTGTGTGTGTGGGGTGCTGTGTCCACACAGAGCGTTGGCATTGGGTGCAAACTGAGTGCCAGTCACATGGAGCACACCATGAAACTGCTGAGAAGCCGCCTGCAGGCTCGCCTGGCCTTGCACAAGCAGTTCATCTCACTGGGTAAGTTTAGAGGAAGATGCGCGCGCACACACACACACACACACACACACACACACACACACAACACACACACGGCTGGTAAGGCCAGTAAATGTTTCAGATTTGTTGTTGAAGTTGATTTATTTGCATTGTGCACAACTGCGTAAGAAAACTGCTCTATAAACTGTGTCTCAAGAGAACCACAGCTTGCTGCAGTGGTGGCTTTATTTTGATGGAGTGAAAATTAGTTTTAATGCATTAGTTTGAGTATGCACTGTAGCTTAACATGTGACATACAGACAAGCTATTACAGCAGGCTGTACACATTATCGTGTGCACAAGGAGATTGTAGGCTCTGTCCCTGAACTGTTTTTTTTTTTCTAACATAAGGGAGTTTTTCCTTGCCCCTGTTGCTCTTGGGTGCTCCCTGTACGCTCTACTGTAAAGCGGCACAATATTGTAAAAGGCGCTTTATAAATATAATTGAATTGAATTGAATTGCTGTTCTGCACGCTGTGAGAATTTAATATTGCTTTTCTCTCCCTATCGTCGCTTTGCTGTGTTAGAGCACAGCATAGTGCCTGTATCTGTCGAGTGCCAGAATCTCTTCCCCGCCAAAGTGATGTCCCGTCTGGCCCGCTGGACCGCCATCACTTATCAGGAGTTTGAGGTACGTTCGCCATCTCGTCTTTCTCTCCACACACACACACACCACACACACACACACACACACACACTCTTGCATATGCTTATACTGTCACTAATTCAAGTCGAAAAAGACTATTTTATGTAAATGGGTGAATGTGAAGCAAACTCTGTAAAGTGCTTTGAGTACTCGTAGGAGTAAAAAAGCGCTATTTAAATGCAGTCCATACCATTTACTATTCGAAGTAAATGAAATGGCGTACTCCCATTTTCCTGGGATGTAATTGTGTGCCTGTGTGTTTGCAGGAAATGCCAATGGTGCAGCATGTGCTGAAGGCGGGGCTGGCTCACGAGACAGACCTCTTCTTCATGGCAGTGATCGAAAGAGGAACAGGTGAGACACAGTCATGTGTGATGGAAAATAATGTGGTTAAGGAAAAGGGGATAAGGTGGTTTTTCACTTCTCTAATTTTGTTTTCTCTCTCTGTCTCTCTTCTCACTCTCTCTCCCACGGCCAGCCCGACTGCAGGCAACAGTGGTGCTGAACCCCCGCTACCCCGACGTCACACCCCTCTTCTCCCTCTCCCTGTTGTGGAAGGGCGAGCGCTCTGGACGCACGGACGACAACCTGCGGGTACGAGAAGGCTTCATCCACATACAGAATATCCAAATTCAGTTGCTTAAGTACTTAAACCAATTGACACCAGATTCTCTTAATCTTGTGGTATTGGTGTGGTGTGGTACGCCTGTGCCATGTCTGGGCCCAGACGCCCCTGGGACCTGGATTTGAAACCGATCTCTGAGCATTTTTATGATCCTAATGGCCTAGCTCATGTCTCTCTTCTACTCGTTTCCTATTGATATGTACTGGCCTATGTAAAAGGCAAAGTCTTCATCCCGTCTTTTGTGGGTTAGGCCTGTTTTCCATGGCCTCATATACACCTCTGTATTCTATCATATATCTGATAAAATAAGTTAGTCAGGCTAAACGGCTTCTTCCTCTCCACCCCCAGGCCATGGAGAGTGAGGTCAACGTCTTCAGGGCGGAGCTTCAGGGACCCCGCCCAGGCCACCAGTTGTTGACCAATCAGCTCCAGCGGCTGTGCGTTTGTCTGGACGTGTACCTGGAGACAGAGAGTCAGGTGTGTGATGGGATGGAAGGACCGCGAGAGTTCCCCAGGGAGAAGATGTGCTTACGCACGGCCAGGTAACATAAACAAAACACATCTTTGCTCATCAATTTTTCAGTGACCTATGAAGCCTTTGTGTCCTGGTCCTGGTCAGAGCACTTTTATGTGATTCTTAATACATTTTAACCCTGTGTCATACCATAGTCAACAAAGGTGAAGTCCTTGTTTTGATTACAAAGCATATTTCAAAACAACAAAGTAGTCCAGATGTATAAATTTACAATCCGAAGTACACCTGAATAAATACGGAATAAGAAGTGCAAGTTATTAGCAGTAGAAGAACAGCACATGAAATCCTAGAGAAGCACTCGGAGAGCACAGACCTCCACCAAGGCAATATAGGGTCACTGACACAAAACTAAATTCCAGACAGTGTTCTGGATCAGCACCGAAATGTAATAATCTGTTCCTTGCCCTTATACCCACATTGTCTGAAAATTAGTAGTACTTTTCAAGTTATTTTGTACACAGACAGACAGGCAAATGCTGACAAAAACACAACCTCTTTGGCGGGGGTAATGAACGCTCAAAGAACAAGAAAAACACAATGACCAAGATAAAACTTGAGCAACAAAGATATATAAATGTGATAATACATTAAAGACAAAGATATATAAATGTGATAATACATTGAGGACAAAGCAACATTTAACAGTGCATATAATAAAATTATTTTTTTTAAAAAGCCTTCGGGGAAAAAAAAACATCTGCTAGTATCAGAATCATAGTTGAAAAACAACTAAATGAAGACATGCTGAATAAAGCCAAGAACAGAATAAAACTTAGGAACTTAGGAAAAAGAATCATTTTAACTTTAACTCAGGAAAAGAATAATTTTAAGTGAGGACCTCGGCCTTAACTTGGTACAATGGAAAACAAAACTATGCCTTTAAATTTAAAATTGTCAGTGGTAGGGGCAAAAGATAATATGGGACAGTAGACTATTCCATAAGGGCAACAACAGTAAAAGCTCCACCACTTGGTTTTAAGCTTTGAGTGGGGGGTAGTGGTAACGACGAGGAGTAGAATTAATGACAAGGAGTAGTAGTAATGATGAGGAGTAGGAGCAGTAATGACAAGGAATAGTAGGAGTAGTAGTAGTATTAATGAGGAGTAGGAATAGGAGTCGTAACGACAGGTAGTAGTAATGATGAGGAGTAGGAGCAGTAATGACAAGGAATAGTAGGAGTAGTAGTAGTAACGAGGAGTAGGAATAGGAGTCGTAACGAGAGGTAGTAGTAATGATGAGGAGTAGGAGTAGTAATCACAAAGAGTAGTACTAGTACCGAAGAGTAGGAGTAATGACAAGGAGTAGTAATAGTAACGAGGAGTAGCAATGACAAGGATTAGTAGTAGTAACAAGGGGTAGGAATAGGAGTAGTAACGATGAGGAGGAGGAGTTACGAATAGTAATTAATACTAACGAAAGTA
This sequence comes from Tenualosa ilisha, assembly GCA_015244755.2. NCBI lineage: Eukaryota > Metazoa > Chordata > Actinopteri > Clupeiformes > Clupeidae > Tenualosa > Tenualosa ilisha. Next base: position 1,935,010 of record PYXC01000677.1, on the reverse strand, counting down.
GTTTTAAGCAAGGTACTCGCAGTCGATGTTTCCTATCTTTTCTGAACTAGATAGTGATCTCAAAGCAAAATGCTATGTCATGCCTGTCTGCTAGAGCACTGACCTCTCCCTTCTTATTTCCCAGGGGTCCAAATCGTCTGAAACCCTTCAAATACAACCATCCTCAGGGCTTCTTCAGCCATCGCTGATCTCCCTCACTTTCCCTCGGAGCAGCTTGGGCCGGATCACTTTCCTACAGTTTATCAAAATGTCTTTTTTTTCCCAGTTACTTATTTTTACACAGCTTTTAATGTAGATTAATGGTTGGAAAAAAGAAAATCTTAATAAATGTTCTTCAGTTGTGTTCTTTTTGTAAAGCGTTTGATGTGTGCCAGTTCCTGGTGTCCCTGTCTGTCTCTTTCCTGTTGCCTGTCTACCTTTGTTTCATTCCTGTCTGACATTTATAAATAGAACACCGAGCGTGAGCTGATTGGTGTGTGTGAAAGCCGGACGGGCTTTCGTCATTTGTGTCGAGTCACCTCCAGACACTGCTGGAAAATACTGATGTGTTCACCTTCACCTTCAGGCTACAGGCTGAAACCAAGTCTGTGTGTGACGCTCTCTGCTCCCCAAGGCGAAGTAGTTGATCACATTAATCCTCCCAATGAAAATTTCACTGTTTTTCCACTATGCTCCATGCTGTAAAATTGAAAGGATTTATTACCTCAACACATTTTCATATACATGCCCCCCCCCCATTCTCAATATTTGAATCATACATCAGTGTCAAGGTATCAATATTGTTTTACTCTGTTTTATAATTGAACAATAGTCTGAACACTTTTTTCTCCCAATAGATTCTATTCAGAATGTGAAAATAAGCTTTGAGCAGGATTCATTGTACTAATAACATCTGCATAAAGCAAATATTGCTAAATGCAGAAGGATACATAACGGCACATGTTTCAGATAAAAATGTTTAGGCCTGTGTATCACCAGGGAAGATCTGGTTTGTTTAAATCTCCAGAACTTTGTGGGATGTTGGATTTACAGCATCACAAGCATTCAATCTCTGACAGAAATAGCCTCAGGAAATAAAGTCTTATTGCTGCAGTCTATGTAATGAAAGGACATCTGTGTTGGATTTGAACAAATGAACATGTTTCTTTCAGCACTCAGGGATGGAGGGATCTCATAAATTTAGAGGAACTCTCCTGACAGAGGCACATCAAGAGGAACTCAGGAGAGAAAAGAGTGTGTGTGTGTGTGTGTGTTACTGCATGTGTGTGTTTGTGTTCGTGTGTGTGCAGTCATGCTGATTCTGTAGCTGTGCCTCTTGTATTATGTATGAGGGCTGATTTGGGAGGCCTGAAAGTTTTTTTCTTTTTTTTTTGGAAGAGGAGAGTGCTCTGCTCCGTAGCCGCATTGCAGCAGAGCCTTTTAACAGCCCAGCCTACCCCATCCAGACTCTAAAAAGGACACTTGCTCCCTCCCTCCCTCCCTCCTAACACATACAAAACACAGCTTTCATCTGGCCCGCTGCTCAGCTTAATCATGCAAATGTGCTCTCTTAACTACAAGCTGGCTTTGATCATGAAATGAAACACTCTTGACAACAGGGGAGTGATTAAATGTTTCTTGGGCCCAGCCTTTATTTATGGATCAACTTTTTTTTATGTGAATTTTCCCAGCAGTATTGCATTCAAGTCGTGGCGTATCATTGCATTCGTGATTCAGTGTGTAAAGTGCGTGATAAACATTGCTTTTGTCTCACCTTGCTTTGTAAATTAGTTAAATAGACTCATTTATTTATTTATTAGTATATAATTAGTAAATATACTTCTGCATATCAACAAATATATTTTTTTATAACACATCACATTCTTAGAGGAATCCTGACCAGCATGTACAGGGTAATAGTGCTATAATGGATGGTGTGTTCATTATTTAATTTTTTTTTTACTTGACATGGATTTTCCCAGCAAATTGGACATTTTAATGCACTTGATAGGACAGTCGGCATGTTGACTGAATTTTTAAGAGCATTCTGCATTGACTACAATCATACATTGAAGCTTATCATTCCTTGCTTTATGAAACTATTGCTTGTCCTTTTCACTGTAAGTGTGTGACACCCTAGTGGCTCAAGGCTCTTTGGTGTTTTATTTCTCTCCCTTTCCTCCGTCCTTCGTACTGCACTCTTGGGCGTGGATCATTTACTTCTTTGATTTGTCATCTGTGGCTTTGGCCTCCTTGGCCTCGGTGCTGGAGGACTTCTCTGCTTTCTCTGTTTTTGACGCCTCTTTTGCGCCAGCGGTAGTAGGGGTATCCTTGGCCTCTGGCTGCTCTGCCTTTTTATCCTCTTTCTTGGCGTCGGCTTTTTCTGGAGATTTCTTCTCGGGCGACGGTTTGGCAGCAGGCTTCGCCTCCTCTTTGGGTTTCTCGTCTGCCTTTGTAGCGTCCGGCTTCTCCTCTTTTTTCGCTGGCGATGACTCCTTGGCAGATTTGGGAGGCGCATCCTTTTTGTCACCTGCCTTGGAGGTTGCATCCTTCTCTCCTTCCTCTTTCGTTTTTTCCACTGTCTGGTCCTTTTCCTCAGCTTCAGCCTGCTCTTCCTTGTCTTTGGACTTGGGAGGGCTCTTCTCAACTGCTGGTGTCCCCTTTCCCTTAGATTTCTCTTCTCCAGAGGACTTAGGCTCTGGGGATTTCTTTGCCGGGGTTTTCGATTCTGCAGGCTTGGATGTGGAAGACTTGCTCTTCTCTGGTGCAGGTGACTTTGGTGGAGACTTGGTCTGAGGTGTTTTAGGTGGCGACTTGGTGGGTGGTGACTTAGATTCAGGTGATTTGGTTTTAGGAGACTTGGATTCTGGAGATTTAGTAGCAGGTGATTTCACTTTGGGAGACTTGCTCTCAGGAGACTTGGTAGCTGGAGATTTAGAGGCGGGGGTCTTAGCTTCAGGTGATTTAGAAGGAGGTGAAGCTGAATCCTTTTCCTCAGATTTCTCGCCAGCTGGAGACTTTGACTCTTCACCCTCCTCTTCTGCAGCTTCTTCTTCACCTCCTTCTTCCTCCTTTTCTTCCTTTTCCTCCTCTCCCTCACCCTCTTCCTTCTCCTCCTCGCCTCCCTTCTCTTCGTCAGATTTGGCCTCCTCCTCTGCACCCTCAGCAGCCTCTTCTTCTCCTTCCTTCTCCCCTTCTTCTTCCTCTCCTCCTTCCTCCTCTCCCCCTTCTTCCTCTCCTCCCTCTCCTTCTTCTTCTTCTCCTTCTCCCTCATCTCCTCCCTCAGCTTCCTCTTCAATGGCCCCATCATCTTTAGCTTGAGAAGTGATCTTTCCCTCCAAGTAGGAGTATGGACTCAGACCTGACACAAAACGAGTTTCCTCCCCCTCCAACAACTTCCTACAGGACACAAAGGGACACACAAAATCCTCACTTTAGACTGTCAATGTACCGCTTAACGTATTCTAGTACCAGTCTACTCTTCCAGGGAGTGCAGATTGTAAAATTAACACTATTTCATCTCTTGATGTTCTGAACACTGTTAGTCATTGATCAAGTCCATAAATGTCAGCCAAGTGTCAAATTAAAACACTTTGGGGCGAGAGTAGATCTACTAAAATTTCCACTACAATGAAATATAATGTCTACTCACCTATAAGCAGCAATTTCAATGTCTAACGCCATCTTCACATTCAGCAGGTCCTGGTATTCCCTTAGCTGACTCGCCATGTCCATTTTTGTGCCCCTCAGCTCATTGTCCAGCTGATGAATGGTTTCCTGAGAAGGTAAGAGCACAAGCACATCTCACCATCAGATCTCGTGGGGAATAGTCTACAAGGAAGCACTAATTTGGGATCTGTAGATTTTGCTTTGTTATAGCTGCACAGTATTCACTTATTCCCAGGTAAATGTAGGTCTGTTTATATTTTCATCAGCTAAACTGCCTTAGACAATATTAAGTAGATAATCGATTTTGTGGCTGGGTCGTTTTACATGCAACCTATTTATAAAGATACACAAATGGAAGAGTGGACGTGGTTGAAAGCTAAAGTCTGTAGCCTGCCTGGAGTGATGCCAGGTCTCCCTGGTGACGGTCTTCAACCTCGCAACGCTGCCGCTCCAGCGAATCCCTGGTGCCCTTCAGAGTCTCCAGCTCCACGGTGCGGCTCTGCAGTTGCCTTCGGTACTCAGACATCTCATCCTGGGCCGAGCGGATTGCGTCGTCGTTGAACTGGGCTGCTTCGGACAGCTTATCCATTCGAACTGAGAACAACACACGCCAAATAATGCCAATGCAGACATTCTCGTTGCCAGCAATTCCATTACTGGAGGAAAGCCAAGATAGACCCTCTTGTTCTCTGCAGAGCGTCTAAAGGGCTACAGGCCCACCTCTACGATATGATAAGCTAATTTGTATCAATGTCAAACAATACGGATAAATCAACTCAGTATTCAGGAAGGCAAGATGAACTTCGTTACATTTTTTTCCGGCATCTCAATCTTTGCGGCAATCCCTGGGCGGCTCATTAATAAATATTTATAGTATATATTCGCTACTCACAACTTAACCATACACTTATTTAAAATTGCACGACCTGAGCACAGGCCACTTAGTCAATATGTATCAGTATCGTGTCAGACTGCCCTCAGTCTTCCCTTCTACCTGTCCTCAGTTCACCCTGCGCTAAGGCTGCAGTTTTGAACTGTGCACGGCTACCCCAGACATGAAGCCGATATGAGTGTGTGTGTGTGTGTGTGTGTGTGTGTGTGTGTGTGTGTAAAGCAAAACATGAAGATATACAATCTATACAAAAATAATGTTCTTTGGTCACAACGCTCTGGATTAAAGTAAATCAGCTTCATCTTTAAACACAGACAGGGCATCGTCTGCATTTCAAATGATCACAGCAGACCTTCGAGGTATTGGTCTGCGGCATTAAAGCTGACTCACTGTTACTATATGGCATGATGATGCAGTGAGCCAAACATCGCCCCCCAAAATGTTTATTAACCCTATAGTGCTTGGCATGATGAGTAACGCCTTCCACGTTAACTTTTACGCCTAATTCAGAACCTTGGAGAGGGACTTTCCCTGTAATTTCCTAATTCCCAGCAATTTCGAATGATTATGCTGATTTATAAAAGTTCTTGCCCTGTTGACCATAAACATTCCTTACCTCTGAACCATTGCTCAGCCTGCGCTGAGTTCATGGACGCGTGAGCATCCAGTTGCGCGCGGATTTCGCGGAGGGCACTGGTCAAGTCAGCCTTCAACTGATCCCGGGATTCGACGGTCACTTGAGTACCCTGAATCTGTGCAAGCAGATCGTTCACCTCGTCTTCGTGATTCTTCTTCAGGAAGGCGCACTCGTCCTGCAGAGACTGCGTTTTTTTGTCGAGCTCTAGACGCGCCAGTCCGGACTCATCTATATACTTCGTCACAGCACGGATCGCAGCTTCAAGCTCCTCTCGGCTGCGCATCTCATCTTCAAGCCTTGCCCTCATATGCTGTATATCCTCCTCAATGTGCTGTTGCTCCAAGAAAAACTGAGCTTTCTCTTGAGTGAGTTGAGAGATTGTGTCCCGCAGTTCCCCAAGCTCACGATCATAATGCTCACCAATGGTAGAGCGCCCGGCTTGACTTTGTCGCAGCGCAGTAGCCTCTGCTTCCAGGTGCTTATTCTGCAGCTCAAGGTGCCGCACCTTCTCGATGTAGACAGCAAATCGGTCGTTAAGCGCTTGAAGAATCTCCTTTTCGCTGCGGGACCTTGTGTCTCCGTTGAAGGACTCCAAGCTGTCAACGGTGAGCCCACCTGTGCGTCGGTAACCGGAGGACACAGAGCCCCGAGACAGACTCGCAGAGTGGAAACCACTTGAAACTGGAGTTGTCCTTGTCCTCATGCTTATTTGGCCCTTACGGTAATAACCGGGTCCGTATAGGTTGTCCATAATGTAACTCATGTTTTCCCGACCCCAATCAGAAGCACTGCGGCACTCCACACAGCCGCTCGGTCTTTTATATAGCGAGAGAAAATAAAGCTCTCGACTCAGCACCATCCAGCGCGCTACAATCAACCCTTCTTAAAGTCATAGGAGCGCCTCACTCCCTAAGTGACGCCGGCTCTTAAATAAACCAAGGCAATGTCCCTGTTCATCCACATTACATCATCTTTATATATCTTACAAAACAAATGCTAGGCTTAAATCATTCAACAGTGCTGGATTAGTTTTTTTTATTTGTCCTTTATTTTACCAGGTGAATTCCCTAAGATATTGAATCTCTTTTTTCAAGAGATTCAATATATTTCAAATATAAAACAGAGACAATTATGGAAACAAATAACAATAATAATAAAAACAATTGTAACTGTAATGTGCCATGTAATTAAGTAAATTAGTCAGTAATCATTGCCCCTGTTATATGACAGTCAGTTATTAACAGTCTTATACTCCCTACACCACCATCACATATCTGAGCTGTCATCCTATCTCTTCAAGGCCTTGATTAAAAATATTCAGCCTGTCTGTGTGCAGTTGCTATCATTGCCATTAATTAGAATGAATAATTAATCACTTGCTGATAACTGATGACTTGGCCTGCTTACGGCATCCACCCTCTTCATTGAGCTTTAATGGGAGATAGATAGCACGTAGGTGGAGTGTTTGGAGCTTGTCCCATAGGCTAGGGGTATGGATCTGGAGCACTGTCCAAGCAAGCTCGCCCTCTGCAGTGAATGTTTTGCCATCAGCCAAGAAGTTATGACAAATAAATTAGTGTCATGTAGGCTTTTAAAAACACTCCAATACCCATAAAAACACTGTTTGTGGCTGACTTTGGCAGCCTGTCCTATTTCCAGGCCCCACTGGAAAAAATGTTACTTCTGCAGTCTGCTATTGTTTACTTTTTAGATTTCTGTTCTGAAACCTTGCAATTTTATACATTTTATTCTGTCACACTGCAGTTCATTTTATGAAGTGAGTAGTCTAAAAAGACAGTGACCAAGGTCAATAACATGTTCATTGGTCAGTGAGGCATAGAATTCATTTGTATGTATGCATAGGTGAACAACTGCTTTAAGGGTGATTGAGGACAAGTATTGACTCGGTGACACACAGGGAGCCTCTCATGCTGAAAATGAGCAAGTGATGAGGAAGGGAGAGAGGAACAGAGGGAGAGGAAGAGGTGGAGAAGGAAGGAGAGGAAAGGGGAGGGGAGGAACCCATTCACCTTGCACACACAGCATTACTCTGGCACCTCTCAGCATGACTCGGCAAAACATCATTATAGGGGGCTATTATATTCCTCTTGTGTGTGTGTGTGTGTGTGTGTCTGTGTGTGTGTCTGTCTGTCTGAAAAAAGGGGTATAACAAAGTTTACTTGAGTATGTGTTGTATTGAGCATGTAGTATAGCCTATGGGTTTTCATTTGTTTGTTTGTTTGTCCGTCAAGGCTTCCTTGGGCCCATATCGTTACTAAACTAACTAAGGCCAGGAAAAAAATAGAAACAAAAAACAGTTGTCGTCGTGCTGTTTTTTTTTTTTTTTAATTCATTATGACTGTTGGTCACATGTTAGCTTGTGAAGAATGCGTTAAACTATGTATTAGTATCTATAAACATTAGGACTATGATTTTACATCAAACACAGACCACTTCCATTAAAAAAGCTGTACGCTACTTAGCACTGCCAGAACAGTGCTGTCCCTCAGGAAGGTGCTGATGGTAGCCCGATATGTGTCAGCAGCTGTTGAGAAGTTGGTCTGAGTCATCCTCAACATAGAAAGACAGTCCCTATACTATAATTCTCAGACATTTCCAACCAGAGGAGCAGTTAAACTGACCAGCTATTAAAAGAGCACCGCAGCATTGCTTTGCCAACCTGTTCGTGTTGATGCTATATACAAGCTAATCGACAGCTGCAGAGGAGAATGATAGACCCTGTTGTGACAACCTCGACACCGCCTCTAAGAGCCTCATCACCACCTCTAAATACATCCTCACCTTCTCAATACCAGACCAGCTCCTGGCAGACAAGGGTAGCTTCAGCACTGAGACAGTGGACAGCTCCCACATGGCCAAGGCCAAGACATAAAAAACACCACATTGGCCTGGGTGCCAGCCACAGGGCAGAAAACACTGAACAGTCCACACCACAGCCTACCATGGCCTATTGTCTACTGGTTAATCTAGTGGTTACATTTACATTTATGCATTTAGCAGACGCTTTTATCCAAAGTGACTTACATTTTGTCAACTATCAATATGCCTTTCCCCCCTAGAGCAAATTAGGGTTAAGTGCCTTGCTCAAGGGCACAACGGTGGCAGCTGGAATTTGAGCTGTGTAATTCACAGATGGGTTAAATGCAAAGACTGAACTTCACTAATACTATACACCATATACCTGACATTCATTACTGTAGGTCTTGTCTGAGGGACAGGGGGTATGAGAGATCCACCATTGAGGATTGTCTCTTCAGACTGAGAGAGAGGTAAAGCTGCAAAAAAATACCAATAAAAAAATGCAATGCACTGTCTGTTTTCACTTAGTCATATCATCTGTTCATCAGCATAGCCTTTAAAAGCGCAGGGCACTTTAGTGTGTGTGTGTGTGTTTGTGTGTGTGTGTGTGCGTGTGTGTGTGTGTGTGAAATAACATGGAGAGCAATGATTAGATTAGATTAGATTAGATTCAACTTTATTGTCATTACACATGTATGAATACAGAGTAACAAAATACAGTTTACCATCTATTCAGATGTGCAAATAGCAGAAAGTGCAGTATGCATATGCAGTGCATGTGTGTGCAGTATGTACAGTTAAGAACAGTTATGTACAAATAAGGGCAGTGTAAAAGTGGGAATAAACACGTGCAGATTGTGCACAAATAAATTATCGTGGGAATAGTTATGTGCAGATTATGTACAAATAAACTATGGGCAGATAGGGCAGTGTAAAGGATGGATGAAGAACCAGAGTGGGGAAACCACAACTACTACAGCTGTGGTCCGTCCATTTGGGTCCAATACAGTATGGACAGCAGTTGAACTGCAAACCTTATGGTGTCCCATGGCAAAGGGACTGAAGTTGTGTGTCTCCACATCTGCCAGTAAAGCAGAGCCACTGCATCAACCGCTTTAATCAACCCCATCAACTGTGTTGATCAATGCAGTTGCGCATTGGCAACCAACTGGTTAGCAACTATGTTTTTGGGTAACTGGTGCCAGATCAGTATGGCATCTGTTGGGTCTTATGACATTCCTGGCATACTTACTGACAAGTTGAGCAAACTGCCTCTGTGGGTCATGTCAACTGTCAAATCTCAGTTGATTGTGAGTGGAAAACTGGAAGAGACAGAGCTGTTCCCTGTGAGTATTTTAACCTAAGATTCGTGTGTAACACAATTTCTTTCTCTCTCTCTCTCTCTCTCTCTCTCTCTCTCTTTCTCTCTCTCTCTCTCTCTCTCTCTCTCTATATATATATATATATATATATATTTATATATGCAAATTATTTTTTAAAAATCGGTGTATATGAATCACAAACTAATCATATGCCATGAATTTGCTGACAGATTTATGAAGGAACTGCTATTCCATTTTGACTCCAGTGAGGTTCGAGACGTGGCCTTTATTATGAAGTACCGTGCTTCTCCTAAAGTTGTGGTGCAATGTCACATGACCAGATGTTGTCATATGATCTGCAGCAGCTGTTGGTTCAAGATGTCTAGCTATGTTGCTTGTAGTGCAAGTTTGAGGAGTTTTGGTTTAATATTTCTTTGCGGCTTTTTGTTGTTTTATTGTACATGCCCCGTTGACGCAGTTATTCAGACTGCCATTGTCGATAAACAGACCGGCAAACTTTCGCTGGTAGAAGGCTATGATCCTGACTATGTGGCTTGGGCGAATTTCACAGATGACATCTCCAGTTCAGGGTAACTCTAAATTGATCTCCTATCAGCTGTATTCATCGGGGTGGCTGTTGCTTTTGTTTTGCAGCGGGTCCGTGTTGTAGCTTTGGATGTGTAATTCCATTTTTAGCGTTCCATAATAGCATGCGCATTCTGCAGCAGTCCGTGAATCTGTGCAGTTTTCAAACCACACTTGACTAACGTTATGTGATATAGTCTGCCCTATTTACACAAACTTCGAGATGTGGTTTTGTGCGCAATCTACGCTGATGAAAAACCAAAACAAACAAACAAAAAAACAAACAAAACAATGTTGTGTTGCTGTGTTTTGGGTGTTCGTTGGGTTTGTTGTTTTCCATTTGGGCACAACATTCACTTGCAGACCCATATATGCCGTACTATTTCGGACAATTCATGTATTGATTGCCTTAATGTAAGGCCATTTCCGGTTATTTTTCATTAATAAATCACCTTTTCTTTTTTCCTTTTAGCTGGGCCTATCTGGAGGTGAGCACTAGTGGGCGCTATAATGACACATTTCAAGCGTATGCTGCAGGGGCAGTGGAGGGTGTAGTCACCTCACAGGTCAGTTACCTTTAATCGAACAATCTGTATTGCCAATGTCATATATTAAATGATATATGATAATAGTTAAATGATATATTGCTGTTCTATTAATACTGACTGATAAATTGGACAGTCACTCTGTCCCACTCTGAATTCAAACTTTGGTAATCAAACTGTGAAATACAGTACAATAATGAAACACAAGGGATGATGAACACACAATGTGGGAAGATCTATCAGTCTGTCTTTCATCACTCCAAGATAAGCATTAGTACATGGTATCTCTGTAGCTAGTCTGCAGTATGGTGAGAGTTGTTTTGCAAGGCTTAGTTTTACCTAACTTTCCGTTAGATAAACAGCTTCCTAAACAAGCATGAGACAAAGTTTCATAAGCTGCTAATTGTAAACTGCTATTGGAGTAACTGAGTAAGATCATACTTTGAATGTTTAAGCATGTGCAAAGCAGAACAAGACTGAACATGTCAAATCAACAGACTTTCACTAAAGCTGCCAAGCATCTGTTGTCATGATGACATTCTGTTACTGGGGACTCCACAGTCTTGCCTGTAAAGAAGTGTCCTGTAAAAAGTTTCATAGTTAAAAAGAACATAGCTTACTGCAAAGTTGATATCTGTCAACACTATACACTCTTAACTGTGATTGATCGAACATAGACAATTTGTCTTTTTAAACTTTATTTTCTTTGCATTGTATTGTAGCTCATCTATAAACACTGGATGAACACCGTTGTTGACTACTGTGGGCCATTTGGATATGAAACAGTTTATTGTGAGAAGTTGAAGGCCTACCTCTCGGATAACCTTCAGTGGGTTGTAAAACAGATAGAGAAAGAAGTAGACTCGGCATACTGGCACCAGGTACGCTGTCCAAACTGCGAGTGAACACTGTGAAATTGCAAAATTGTTGCACAACTGTTTAAAGGAGAAATCCGACGTGAATCAATCAATATTCCTGTTTTTTGACTTTGCCAAGTGCTGTCGGTAGGTATGAGAGTATGACAATTTGCATCAACGTAGATCAAACCTCATACTTATCAACAAGACTATTGACTGATTATTAAAGAAACAACAACAAAAACATTTTGATTTAAGACGGGTTGAAAGACCATTTCAAGAACGTTCGTTGAATGTTTGGTCCACAGGTCCGTCTGGCTCTCTTGCAGCTGAAGGGCATGGAGGATGCCTACAATGATCAGCTGTCCTTCTCTACAGCCATCCCAAACCTCAACCCATTTGATTTCCTGTAAGTTCTCTCCCCTCTTCTGTGCGTAGTGTAGCTGCTGCTGTAGGTCAATGTGTTCTGTTGGAAGGAATTGCCCTAGATGCAGGTAACTTGGTCACTGAGATTAGTTGAAAACATGGCCGGTGTTCCTTAGTACCTGGCCTGGAGTATTCTATTGAATGGGGTCTGGGGGAGTAAACAAAGGTGTACTGTTGCAAAAGGGTCAACAAGAGTCAAAGGTTGCGGCTTGCATTGTTTTCAAATCATGTCATTTAGGAGCAGTAGTCAGATGGTTTCATTTGTTGCATTTGCATACTGATACATATTGATGCCTTTATTGAACACTGAACATGTATTAGATGTGGAGTAAGGAGAGTAAAGATATATTTTAAGTTGTTTTTAGCCTGACGACAAAGCTTCAGTCTATTACTATAATTAGATGCTAAAATTAGTACTGGGCTCAAGTAGCTTCTGTGTTTGTAATGTACCAAACATTTCTTCACACGAAAATAGTTGCATGTTGTTTGGATGGCCAACCATGTCACGTAAAGAACAAGAAGTGCAGCTGACAGGAACAGCTGACTGTTTAAACCACGTGAAATATGTAGCCTATGACCTTGCTTTCTCTTTTGTTCTCTAAATGTATTTTTCCTGTCTTGGTAATCTGCTATGCTCAGGGTGTAAAGCATTTTTAAAAACCATACTTTTATAATACATATTATGAGTCCTTGTTTTTTTCTAAAACATGTTAAAATGATTTTGAGGTTATGGATATCATTTTTCCTTTTTATACCTCCTCAGATGTGGAGATATTTTTTTTTATTAATTTTTTTTGGAAGTTGTTTTACACACACCCTGTCTTCCATCAGGATGTTTCAGATAAGTGGGGATTTGGAGGATCTGGAGTCTGTCCTGGATAAAAGTACCAGGTCACGGACCCTTGGCTCAGGCTCGTGTTCTGCTCTTGTCAAACTACTGCCAGGAAATAAAGAATTATTGGTATCGCATGACACGTGGAATAATTACCAGGCCATGTTGAGGATTATGAAGAAGTATAACTTTGCATACCACGTTTCATCAAAAGGTGCTCAGACACAGTCCGACTCATACACAAGATCTCTCTTTAAACAGTTAATCAGTTATCATGACTGCAAACTGATTATGCACTTTCAAAAAGAAAGAGTTTTAGACTGTTCCCACTCTGCTTTCAGTAGGGTTCTTCAACACTGGTTTAAGGAATGTCATTTTCTTTGCATTAAAACACACTGTGTCCCTGGTCTGATTGATCTGACATGTGTTTTAGATGAGCGGCCCATCCCTGGGGCCATTCAGGCCTTCTCCTCCTACCCTGGCTCCATTTTCTCAGGCGATGACTTCTACATTCTCAGCAGTGGCTTGGTAAGTAGTGGTCTGGTTCACTTCTTTTGAAACCTGTTGCAAGGGAGTGTTCCAGGCACTGTCTGTGACTGAGTGCCAAACCTGGGTAAGTTAAGCTGGAGGTAGTGGTAAAGCCAGTAATAGAAGAGCCTGGAGTCTTCATTCTCTTAACTAAACTGAGCTAGCAGGCTACTCTATTAGAAGGTTTACCACTTCCTCTAGCTTAACTTACCTACATGGAATACTTCCCAGGACTAAGGTGAATCACATGACCTTATGCAGCCAGTTTTTGTTGTTGTTGTTGTTTGTGTTGTGTTTGCATTGTTTTGTATAATCAGTGTAAGACGCCTCTTTGTTTGTCACATCTGTGTTGCTCTTGTGTTTGTTCAGGTTGCCATGGAGACCACAATCGGGAACAGTAACCCTGCCCTGTGGAAGTATGTGGTGCCAGAAAACTCAGTGATGGAATGGCTCCGAAACATTGTTGCCAATCGTCTTGCACAGACGGGCAAACAGTGGGCTGATATCTTCAGCCAGTTCAACAGTGGAACGTACGTCTGTATATGTGACACAGTCAAAAACGTGTACAGTACAGTACACACTCAATATGCTAATATACTTCAACATTGTAACAGGCCACCTGCTGTAGCCCCATATTGAGTTATATGTAGGCGTCTGTTGTCACTGTCACAAACTGTATGCTCGTTGGATATGTGTACTTCTGATATCTACATATGTGGTCTCATCCTTGAAGCCATTGTTTACTCAGTGCTTTCATACCTTTACAATCCAAATAGAGTACAATAGAAGACCAGTTTACCCTGAATGATTTACTGAATTACTTTAGGCCAAGGGTGGCCAAACTAAAGCCCAGGGTCCAGTTGCGCCCCTTTGTTGTCTTTCATGCGGCCTGCCATGAAGTCCTAAAATAAGATGTAATGTGACCCATTGTTACATTAATCTATTATTATATGTTCATCGCACATCATAGTTTCAGTAGCGGTGACATTTTTGTCAATAATATCATTAAACAGTGTAGCATTAGACAGCCTGCAGTCCCTCTTTCAGTTGAAACTGGTTAAAAACTAGACTCTTGATTTTACATTGGCCCTCGACAGCTTAGATTTTTCAGGATGTGGCCTGTAAACTGAATTTATGCCAAAGAGACAGTCTACTAGATTTTAGATGGTAGCCAAAGAGAATATTTGATGATGACATACATTTTTGATATGACACATTTGTGAGGTTAACAGTGTTTTTGTTCAAGTGTTTTCAAGGTAGTAGTAGAACAATGTGCTCTTTCTACTTAAGGTACAATAATCAGTGGATGATTGTGGATTATAAGTACTTCACTCCAGGAAGATCAGATATCACAGAGAAGCTCTTCACTGTTTTGGAGCAGATTCCGTAAGTCTTTGGGATATTATGATCTTTGGATGATGATGATGATGATGATGTTGATATTATTATTATTAGAAGTAGTAGTAGTAGTGGTAGTAGTGGTAGTAGTAGTGAAGTCATTAGTTGACTGGTTTATAAATGATTAACAATAGTTGAAATACTGTTGTGTTCATTTTTTACCTACATCAGTGCTCACAAGGTAAGATAGAACTAAGAAAAGTCATGCAGTTTGTTTTGCCACTGTTTTCTCTTGTGTGTAGAGGTTTCATCATGACCCAAGATAAAACCACTGAGCTTTATAAAACGGGTTACTGGGCTAGCTACAACATACCGTAAGTATAGATACCAGGCTAAGAATGACATGCATGCATAAGGACACTTGTTTTAATTCTATTCATTTACTGTCTTCAAATAATATTATGCACTATTTTAGAGGCTTCATCCCTTCATAAAATATATATTCCGATGTGTTATGAGAAACTGGACCCTTTGGTTTGTGTGATATCATACAAGATATAACTGAATGAAGTGAATCACTGAATTTGTGTTTTGTTTGTGAAATCTGAAGTTCTGCTGTAATTTACTGTCCTCTGTACACACAGGTACTATCAGGAGGTCTTCAATGCCAGCGGATGCCAGGAGTTGGTTCAGAGATATGGATCCTGGTTTTCCTTTGATATGAATCCAAGGGCTCAGATTTTTAGACGGGATCAACCCTCGGTGACTGACCTGAAGTCAATGGTCCAACTCATGAGGTGATCTACACTTTACTCTGCTTGGTAGATACACAGATAAATGGTTGTTGTACTGGTTTAGTGTTTTCTGCTTGATTTAGGTGACAAAAATACATTCCACTTTCTCCTAATTGTGTAAAATCTTGACCTGTGGCATCTGTGTTTTGCAGATACAACAATTTCGAGAAGGATCCCTTGTCCCGGTGTGAGGGTTGCAACCCTAAACAGAATGGCGAAAACGCCATCTCCGCTCGCTCTGATCTGAACCCTGCCAACGGCACGTACCCTTTTGGAGCGTTGAAACAGAGACCTCACGGTGGAACGGACATGAAGGCAAGCCGTCACTGTCGCCTCTGTCTTTAGCAAAAATTTGTATGTTTGCCATGAATACTACTAACTCAGGCTTTCTCTGTTCCTACAGTTGACATCCTTCGGCATGTATAAGGACTATCAGATGCTGGCTGTCAGTGGCCCCGCGTGGGACCAGGTGCCTGCGTTCCAGTGGAGCACATCTCCATACAGTGACCTGATGCACATGGGCCATCCAGACCGCTGGGCTTTTCCCACTGTCAGTGTCAGATGGAGAGACTGAACTCAAAATGGCATAGACATGCAATGCAACATGAGGACATATGCGCACGCGCACACACACACACACACACTCTCACACTTTAGCACATCCATTCTGAACTCTGCCTTTCCAATCATCATGATCATTATGTCTAAATCAAGAGGGGGATGGATGAAGGGAGACTGAGTACTCCAGGATGACTTAGATGGTGAGCTGACTGAACTCAAAGTGGCATAGACATGCAATGCAACATGAGGATATGCACACACAAACATACACACACGCACGCACACACTAGCACACACACATGCATTAGTACATGCATTCTGAACTCTGCCTTTCCAATCATCATGATCATTATGTCTTAATCAAGAGGGAGATTAAGTACTCCAGGACGACAGGTTATAGAGAAGAAAGAGTAGCCTAAGGACTGAAAGGGAAACAAGCCATTGCTTTTCATAAGTCTGTCAGTGGTTTGAGTTTATTACTGTTTTCTGTTGGATGTCAAAATTTTTTACTTTCTTTTTTCCATGAATAAAACTCAGATAACTTGTGTTTGAATTAAAGAAGTATTTTACAATTAACCATTTCTTTTAGTCATAAATTTCTTCTGCTCAGTATAACTTAATCATAAGAAAATGTGTGTACAGTCCTAGGCGAAATTGAATTTGCTAAAAAAAAAATATGTATTCTTGAACAGTTCGATGTTTGGGGTCTATTTCAAACCATAGTTTCAAACTCGGAACTGCTGGTTTGAAAAATGGCACATTAGAAATAAACAACTTTTATTATGATGCTTGGCGGAACAACGTGACCCGGAAAGAATCCAGTTAAATGAATTTCATTTGACACTGACGTTTAAAACAAGTTAACTCAAAAGGCTTGTGAACATGACGGAATCATCATTTCGGATACTTCAGCTAGCTGAGTAGGCTGATTCTCAGCAAGAAGTGTACAGTTTTGAACACATGATTCGCCATTCTTATAGGTAAGTAAATCTTCCTGATGATCGCTGACAGCCTACTAGCTACGTTGTTATGCCATTATGCTAGCTAGTCAAACTCAGCAGAATCGTGAGCCAGCCAGCTGACACCCGTTCAGAGCAGATTTGTGTTAGCATCTGGTCACAGATGCATCTGGTAAGTTACATAATGCGCCATATTGTTTATGTTATATGTATTTTAACATTGTTAATATTGTAATGACTGACAAACACAATTCCATATGCAAAGCTGTAACGTTGTTGCACGTCTTGTCAGTAAACGTGATCCGATTGACAAGCCATATCCAGGAAAATGAAAATATGTTTGGGTCTGTACCTGGGTTGTTCTGTAAGAATGTCCAAACGATTCAACATTGTTGAGACCCTCATTGCGTTTTTCCCAATGCAACTTTCTCGACTTGTATAACGTTACTTACGATCACTTTGAGACTTCAGTGATCGGCTGAATGCTATATGATTGTCGTAGCCACTTGGAATCACTGAAGAATGTATTAGGTTATGTTGACATGTATGGGAGAGAGGCATATTCATGTGTTCAAAATTTGCTCATCCAGGTTGTATTACTCTTGGGAATGAGCTGTTGTTTACGCTTTAATGACAGACAGACCCCTTATTGTCCTACAGGAAATGTAATGTCAGCCTGGACAAGGGAAAACATTATGTTTAAACACAACGCGGTTAAACACGTAGACTATTACATGTGAATTTTTGACTGTGAACAAATTGTCTTTGTTATCATTACAGATCAAAAAACCCTCCCATACGTACAATAGGAAAACTGGAACCTCAAATTCCAGAAAGATTTTGTCTTGGATGCCAGGTGTCAGGACTCTTATCACAAGCTTAAAACTGGTGGAGTGATGTCTGAAAACCCAGCTGCTGGCGGTGCGTCTTCCGTTGTTCCTGGACAGGAACAGGTCCCGCAGGCGGAAGACTCAACTTTGCCCATTAATCAGAGAGATCCTGTCTTCGACACAGACAAGAAAAAGGTGCCTTACATTTTGAAAACAGCTGTTGTAGCCACTGGAGCCACTGGAACATCCATCTAATATTTACTGAAGAAATTATATAAAGATCACATTCTATCACAAAGCCACAGTTCCTCTACAGTCCCTCATTTATTTGTCACCAAATTTCATTTGTTGTTGCTGTTGTTGTTGTTGTTATTGTTTACAGTTCCTGGAAGTGAGTTAGAGACCACTAAATCTGGCAGAGTCAAGGTACTAAATGTAGCTGGTATTTGTATGATTCTTTACATAGCCATATTCATGTGTGTCAGCACATCTTGCCTGGAACTCATGCTTTGAATACCTGCACCAAAATTAGCACAGTGAGACACAGCAGCAGTGAGACACAGCAGTATGGCTATTATGCGTGCAGCCTGAATAGCCATAGTGTTCTGTTTACAAGCAGCTATTACTCATTTTGGTGGAAGCTGTACAGTGAAGTTTGAGTTACTCTGTAGCGGCTGAAATTGGATCTGTATTAAACCTTAACAGTTTCAAGGAGGATCATTTTACAGGATTGTACTGAGATAAGATCCTGTGGACTAATGGAGTGTAAAAAGTATGCAGTAAGCTATCATGTCTTGAACAGGGAATCTGCCATTTAAATGAAGTTCAAGGACAGGCATCAGGCAGGCAAATGAAAGCATCAAGAGTCAAGACAGCTTGTAAATAGCTGACAGCATCCTGAGAGCAGTGCATCTTGTGATTCAGACGCAAGCCATTCATCAGACTTTGCTAGACAATGATAGCACTTTGTTGACATACTTGTTCACTCCTCCTGACCCCCAATCCCCTCCCCCCAAGTCCCTTGATTGGTAAAGGCAGTAAAGACCCTAACTTGAATGAAGGCTTGGGTGAGGAAGATAAGCACCGGGATTGATGAGTCAGCTGAATGCTACCATGGGTCATATTATGACTATAGTTCATACACAAGAACTTTGCTCATCAGCAGACTTTGTGTTTTACCCCCCATCTGAATTGGGGCCATGTGTGTCTGTAACCCCTCATAGTCTACTAGTCTGCACTGTGTTTCACCCAAATGAACACAAAACCTCCACTGTTAAATGTCCCCTACTTTTTTAGCACATGCAGGACATATTCAGTCATTGGTCACATTTATGATGGGCAACCCCCAAATCTAGAATAGATGCGACTTTTAAAGGGTCAGTGTTAAATTGAACATGTTTGTATTTTTACTTCAGGCAGCAACTGGTTTGGATGAAACTTCCCCCTCCTCTGTCGAGTCTTTTGAGATGTTGGATCTGGATTTGGCCGAGTCGCTGTACGAACCAGTCCAGCCTCATTGGTTCTACTGTCGCCGTGCCAACGAGAAAGACTGGCTGCCATTTAGCCGTGAAGACTCTCTTAAGCTCGAGGACGCACTTAAGAACTGTGAGAAGACCCCCACTTGATTATTCCAGCTGTTTTGTAATCAGTGGATTTTTAATATGCAGCCAGTAACATGATTGTGCAACTTTTAAATAATTTCAATTATTTGTATTTTCTCAAGTAAGCTAAGTATACAAGCTAAATGGCCTTGGGTATGTTTCAAGCAAAATTCATTTCAACCATACATTTTACCCACCAGTGAATGATTGCATACAGTATTTAACTGTATTTTTCACATTGTTGTCCCCAAAAGGCTGTTGATATTTGACCATAATAGCCAATTCGTATCACACGCCTCACCTGCAATTGATTGGCAGGATTGCCATGATTATTAATTATCAAGCCACAGCCACAGTTTTTCTTACCATTTTAAAAAGACAGGACTGCACAAACACAAAAATAACTTCATCAGTGTTCATTGTTTATTTACATCAACACTGATCAGACATCCAGAGCACCATAAGGCACGAATCTTTAAACCAGACTTAGGCTATAGAAAGTTGTCGATTGTGCCCTTAATCCTGTTGAACAAAACTGTGAATTTTGTAGTCTTATTTATCTGTTTCCTTCCATGTCAGTGAAAAAAGGAGAGGAGAGTGTGGTTGCCGTGGAGGGTGGCCGCTATGACGTTCGCCTGACTGAACGTCTGCGCTATGCTGTGTACTGGGACCAGGCGCCCTCAGAAGTCCGTCGCTGTACGTGGTTCTTCAAAGGCAACGATGACCCCCGGTACATACCGTACCCAGAGTCTTTCAGTGAAAGCTTAGAGGTAAGCAAGCCATCCCATTTTTGCTCTTAAGGTTAAAGGAGAAATCTGGAGTTAAACAATCAATAACCCTATTGTTTAAGGTCACTGAGTGCTCGCTAAACTGAAACATTTGATATAACATAGATTGAATAGCAAACCAGCAGCTAATGTTGAGTGAATGTGGCATAGGAAAATAAAAAAAACTGAAAGAGAGGTTCTGTGCCCCATTCGATGAGTGTTAGCTGCTGATTCACTATTCCACAGGGCTATGGATTGATTCACACCAGATTTTAAATGCATTTCTTTAAATACATATCTTTGTAATTATAAAGTATAATGATAATGGAGAATGTGTGTCTCCTTTCGAAGAATAAGGCACATGTTTGTGATTACATAATGAATGTTTTTGTGCTTCTTGGACAGGATGCATATATGATCGCCGTCACACTGGGAGAGTGGAAGAGGAAACTGGAGTTTCCGACAGGGGAGACAGTCATTCTTCACAACCCTAAGGTAAAAGGGCATATCTCTCACCAGTGCAGACAACCACTCGGTGCCTGCAAGCCATGAGTAAATGGTGACATTTTGGGCAGTGGTTTAACATTGGGCATAGCCACTGAACTGTGTTTCTCCGGCACTTTTCAACTACCAGTAATATTGGTCAACAAATTATTATCTGGAGAAGTGGGAAATGTGTAGCATTCGTTCAGTCTCAACAACAAGAACGGGTCATGTGACTGTGTCAGTTTAAAGTTCACTGTCATTTACCTTTTAATAAAACTGTATTAAATTGCCCTGGAAGCATTGGTCGAAAAAGAGTGAATCTCTCTTGTGAATTAGTTCTGCCTCACCAATCAGACTGTGATCTTTCTGACTGGCTTTGTCTTTTATTTTAATTAACAGCTCATTATGCAGTACCAGCCAATCATGCTGCAGGATGACTGGGTCTCCTCCCCATCTGAACAGACGAGGCCTCGCACAGTGAAGAGGGGCATTGAGAACATTGCTGTGGACATTCCTGAGGGTGTGTTTTCAGAACCCTCATGGGCTGTATTCCATACAAACATGTTGATGATCCTCTGTACAGTGTTTAACTCTACAGTGCTAACCTTGCTCCATGAAATTATTTAGTTCTACTCAAAGTCCTGTGGTTATTTAGCATCCCCATTTTTTTTCCCTGACTGTGGAGCACAAAGTGGATGTCAAGTTATCCCGTCTGTCTTTGGCTGATGTGGTCATTTGTTGTAGAAACTTCTGGAAACTGCACATTCATGAACTGAAGAAATACCTCATTTCAGTCATTAGCTGACAGGACCTCAATCTTAATCATTTTGTGTCCTGTTTGTGTGTCTGCAGGAGAACCCCAGACTGTGGACCACCTTGTGTTTATGGTGCATGGCATTGGGCCTGCATGTGACCTTCGCTTTCGGAGCATCATTCAGTGTGGTATGTTTAAATAATACCTCTTTGTGTGTGTGTGTGTGTGTGTGTGTGTGTGTGTGTGTTTTTGTGTGTGGGGAGCATCCTTTAACATCACCTTACACCCAATATACAATATAAGAATTAATGTTATTGAAAAACTTTTTTCATGATAACTCGAAGACAAAGCCAAGCCAGCATATGTAGGGGTCAGGGAGGAAACAATGTCTAAAAGTCCTTAATCTGCACATACCTGATGAAACTGAAGGAATACTACACCACCATTATCATGCAATTATTGACTGACCTAAATGAGTACCTTTTCACTGAAGTCAGGCATCCATCACCACTTTCTGTTGTTTTCTCCTGTTGTGTACTGCTTTGAAATCTGATTACCTAATGTGGTTGATTGGTCAGCAAAGACTCAGTTTGGGTTTGTGCCTATGCATAGTCAGTAAACTCAATGCCTCCTGTGGGTGTGTGATCTTGCTTTCTTTCGTCCTTTCTCTCTCTCTTTCTTTTGTCCTCTCTCTCTCTGTCTCTCTTTTTTTTTGTCCTCTGTCTCTCTCTGTCTCTCTTCCCAGTGAATGATTTCCGCAGCGCTGCCTTGAGCCTGCTCAGCTCCCACTGCAGGTTGGCCCGAGAGGAGGGCAAGGTTGGCAGGGTGGAGTTCCTTCCTGTCGACTGGCACAGTGCTCTCCATGGAGATGCCACCGGCGTGGACACGTGAGGGTGCCAATTACTCTTCCAGACAGAACCATTGATTCCAAAACAGTGGTTCTATTGTTTTTTTATGTTTTGATTCTGCTGTAGTTCTTTGTTTTGTCTGTCTGAGAGGTTTTCAACTGTGGACGTTTGTCTCCTCTTATTTATTTATTTATTTATTTTTGAGAATATAATTATAGTTATTATGTACCTGTTGAGGACTGGTCTGTGTTGGTAATTTGAAAGATTTTTTTTGATAACTAATCAGTGTCTGGCCTCCCACAGGTCCATCCAGCGTATCACTCTCCCCAGTATCAGCCGACTCCGGCATTTCACCAACGACACACTGCTCGACCTCTTTTTCTACAACAGCCCCACCTACTGCCAGACTATCCTGGACACTGTGGTAACGGAGATCAACAGACTTCACAGTCTTTTCCGTTGTCGCCACCCATCCTTCAAGGGGCAGGTGTCCCTTGTGGGCCACAGTCTCGGTCAGTTTACGTCACCTTTGTCATTCAGACGTGTTTACACCATTCATATCTAACATGTTTTTTTTGTTTTGTTTTTCACAGGGTCTCTTATTCTCTTTGATCTTCTCACCAATCAGAAAACAGACACTGAGGACTTGGAGAATGAGATGGTATTTTTTTGTTTAATCATTCTATCTGCTGCTGGGATTGATTAAAAAATCCAACGGATTTTAAAGACAGCATATGTTTAATTGTTTGATTGTAGAGTTTTCAAACGTTTTTGACTTGTCTCCTGCATTGACAGAGAAGTGCTTGTGGTGACCCTTTGACCCTTGAAAAGGAGAACCTAGAAGATGCTCTTACTAGACTGGGGCTGCAAAAATACATTCCTGTCTTACAAAAGGAAGAAATGGACCTAGACTCTTTGGTCAGTAGTGAAGTGATTTTAGTCTATAATACTGTATATCACCTATAGCAGGAAATTAAATTTATTGTGATCCTTTAATTTTAAAAAAATAAGATTTATTGTCATCCTTTAATATAAAAAATTAAGGTTTATTTTCATCTTTTCCTCAGTCGCTTTGCACAGAATCTGAATTAGAAAAAGCTGGAATACCTCTTGGACCACGGAAAAAAATCTTGGACTTGGTCAGTAGAAGGAAAATCTTGAAGGTGAGGGACAAACTTTCCCAGAAGTGAATATACATTATGTAATGAAGAAGAAATCAAACACACAGTCATGGTTCTGTTATTTTTAAGTAGTGTGCAAGTCATGAGATTTATAGAATACTGTAACTGTAAATATTAACATTCTTCTAACTTGTGGGACCATTGGATTAATTTACCAGAATTTGGTATGCTCTCACAGGATCATAAAGCACGGATGGCAGCCATGATTCCTCCAGAATATTCCGCAGCCCATAACGACGCTGATGCTGCTGCTCATCGTCAAAGCTACCTGCGGACCCACTCAACCACCAGTGCTGTAGATTATAAATATTTTGATGTGGGGATTGGTCAGGTAATAAATAGATGCTGTATGCATTTGTATTTAGTATTGGTCCTAGTAATGTAGGGTTTGTAGTTGCAGACTAGGCCACTAAAGGATGTAGAGTAGATAACACAGTTAAACTTCTCTGGTTTGACTTTTGTGCTCTCGGGGATAGCTGAACTATGCTGTTGCCAGGGGACAGGTTAGTGGCTTCATGCACTTTTTTCTTTGTCTTTTATTTTTTTTTTTTTTACATTTCTGTTGTGTTACATCTGCTTGGATTTGGTTTGTGCACTGTATTTCACTATACTAATCCCCAGATAGCAAAATGCTGGCGGCCGCCAGCGCTCTGCTGGTGTTTTTGCTCATTAGTTCTCTGGTGGTCTGCCAATGGCTTGCCGCTATTTTGTCATATATGTTATTAGCCAGCGGACCGCCAGCGTCTTGTTATCTGGCAGTTGACTGGGATTTCATAATTCTTGTGCTTAGTCATCTTTCAACTATCCTTTGGTGCATCCTTTGGCTTTGATGGATCATTGCAACAGCTCAGAAACAGGATCCACCCATATAGATTTAGGGATGATTTTCAGATCTTGCAGTATTCTGGCCATTGCTGGGCAGGGATGGGTACAGTAAGAGGGCACCTGAATTGTAACTACTAGAGAGGCCTCTGTTTTTCTAAGTCAGTGCTTCTCAATTATTTTCAGTTACGCCCCCCCTAGGAAAAAGAAAACATTTCACACACCCCACTCTCCACCGCGACTATAAATAGTATTATTTGTTATACTTTATTCTAGTACGGCAAAAGAAAAGCATGTACCCATTGGTCATACGCGCCCCCCCCCCTGGCATCGCATCGCGCGCCTCACTTTTTGAGAAGGACCGCTCTAAGTAGAGAGATAGAAGTCACAGTGATGGGAAATAAGGGATCGGGATGTCAGGCTTGTGTAACGATTCTAATGAAAGTACAAGGAAATGCAAGGAGTGAAGACTGAATCTGTCTTAGCAGGCATTAGTTAGTTAGTAGGCATTTTGTTTATTCTTAAGGAGAGAAAAATTACACACACATTTGAGTGCTAAACATATTAAATGCCACGTACCATGTGGTATCGTTTGGTAAAGGTGTAGCTTTAACTGTTGTAATGGCTGATGGTCAAACTGATGGAAGACTTAAGAAGAAGATACAGTTAATTTGATAGCAAATTTAATGGCATGTTCTCATGAAACGATACTGTCTATCAGTTCCAGTGCTCGCAACTATAAGGATCTGTTCATTTTTTTTTTCTCCTTGTTTTGTCAATTTCAGGTATCCATCCACTACCCTCAGCTATCTTTCCATCCACATTCATTCTTTGCGTTTGGCTCACCTATCGGAATGTTTCTGACTGTCCGAGGCCTGAAACGCATCGATCCAGATTACAACTTTCCCACATGCAAGGCTTTCTTCAACATCTACCACCCTGTGCGTATATATTTTATAGAATGATTTTTAATTAACACAGATGTTTAAAGGGAACGCTGGCATGTTTGGACATATATTTCCGTGTTAAAGGGCGTTGAGCACTGTCAGTGTCCCTTTATCGCGGTTACAGCGAGCCTTGCAAGGCAGCTAAATAGCGTTGCAACGTGGGCAACTTTCTAACGTCAAACTGAACGCTACTGAAGAGGCTACATAGCACTTTCTAACATTTTATATAACATAGCCTTACGACCAAAACGTCATGCCTGGTAAACTCAGTAAACGTTATAAAACAATTTTTAAGCAAGACTTAAGACTTGACAATGTATAACTATGTTTTATTAAAACAATATTTCAAATAAAAGTCTAAATTAACAAGTGAGTACAGTATATAACAACAATAGCAAAACAAAAACAATATCAGTATCCAACATGTGGTTTCCTGCTTTCAGTTTGACCCTGTGGCTTACCGTATTGAGCCCATGATTGTGTCTGATGCTGAACTGGAACCAATGCTTATACCACATCACAAGGGGAGGAAGAGGATGCATCTGGGTAAGACCATTAAAATGCTCTAGGTCTGAGCCAAAAATGTTTTCAAAAGCAAAATGACTATTAATTAAATAATTGATGACAGTTATTCAGAAAAGTAGCTGAATGCACTGGGATTCTTTTCAGAAATTTGACCATTTACCATTGTCATAAAGTATTTATCATGTCCCACCAGCGTGATAAGTATGACGCATAAATACAAACATCATTAGCTTGGCTTACGAGTAATGTTTTCACAAAGATCTTTTGAGAATTTCACATAATATGCTGAATGGTTAGGTCTGCTTGCTGTGGTCTTATTAATTAATGCACATTTTCATATTGTGGTGAGTTTGCTAATCATGAGGTGTTTTCCTCAGTATTCATTTTAGTATTTATATGCTGATTTGCCACTGTAGTCTGTAATGAAATCCACTATACTTTGCGATCCACAGAGTTGAGGGAGAGTTTGACCCGCATGGGTGCTGACCTGAAGAACAACGTGATTGGCTCCCTGCGGACAGCCTGGCAGTCCTTTGCCCGTATACCGGTGGCTGCCCTCCCATCTGTGGAGGAAGCGGTGTGCTCAGGCACTGTGACAGAGACCACAAAGAACCTGGAAACAGAGGGTGAGGACTGGGGACCTAGCACTGGCCTCCAACAAACAGTTCATGGCTAGTCTATACTTGAAGGGAAACTAGGCAACATTTTTATATTTTTTGCATGATGAATAGATATTACGTTTATGTCAAACACAGTGGACCTGGAGAACATTCTCCTAATGTTTCAGTCTGAATTTGATTGTTCAGTGAATGATACAGAGTTTGCATGAAAGATCCCAATGCTTTCATGCCATCTTCTCTGAGCAGTTGTTTATTTAAGCAATAAGCCACGGGAAGCCGTGGGTTTGTGCTGGATTTAGAACAGCTAAGGTGTGTTGTTTGGGACGATGCGAAGCGGAGTCAGGCAACACTAAACGGTCCAACAGTGAGATAGGCAGAGTAATATAGAAGAGACAAACCTGTGTCTTTGTGCTAGATTTACAACGGCTTGGAACGCGATTCAGCCAATCACAATCAAGGAACCGAGTAAACAATTTTAGAACAATAGGCATGAGCTGTGGAATTATATGTGATGCATTTTTTTTGTTGATTTTCAGTTATGTTTTCTCAATTTAATCACAGGAACAGAGGAGAGCGATGAAACAGAGGATAAAGACTTAAAGATTGGAATGCTGAATGGAGGTCGACGAATTGACTATGTTCTTCAAGAAGCACCTATTGAAAGTTTTAATGAGTACCTCTTCGCCATCCAGAGTCACCTCTGTTACTGGTGAGACAACAACAACGGCGATAATATTTTGAATTGACATTTTAGATTTACAAATTACAATTCATGGCATTTTGACTTTAGCTATTTTTCACAACATAAACATTCAGGCATACTGTTCACACGTTCATTTGTAGTCATACAGTACTTCGTTCACTGATTGCCCAGATCTTCACCATCTGGTCATGAGAGGTTTAGCAGTCTAATGACGGATTATACATTTCTGTGTTTTACCTAGACGCGCAGCCTTGTAGTGCTAATACTTTGAAATCCAATTGAATGAATGGATGTATGAATTTCAATTTTAAATATGTTTACATGATTTATTTGCTCTTTGACAGGGAGTCTGAAGACACTGCACTTCTGCTTTTGAAGGAAATATATGAAAAACGTGGTGTAGCTTTTGAACAATCTCCATCATAGGACAGTAACTCAATGGAAGTACCATATGAAAGGATTCAAACATTTGAAGGAAGTATGGAAGTTTTACCTACTGTTCATATATACCTCAAGACTGATTACGTAGTGTGGAATTAGAGGTTTAACATCTTTACAAATATTTAAACCTCTAAGGACCACTGTAGTCATTTTTGACTACAAAACGTTTTTCATATACTAAACACTAACCCTGGAATAAAATGTTTTGAGGATTTGGGTAAGATCAGAATAAGCACTAATTCATGGTAACATGCCAGCTTATGTTAGATTTGTTGCTGAGGCCAGATACTTTGACAGCAGTTTTACTGCCTTTTTGCTGCTATGCTATTAGACTGTAACTCATCAGATAAACATGGTGTGCTCATGTCGTCTTCTCTGTCAAATATACACGTTCTGTTTTATGCCATACAGTTGATAGCTGTACTATTACTCTTACCAAAGATGGTCACTGTACTCTGTTTCAGCCAAAACAAATTTTTCCATCAATTGGGCATGACATGAGAGCAGATATTTGATTGCATGAATCATGCATTTTTTTCCATACCATGACAATGGCAATTAACTGTTAACCCTAAAATCAACCTTCGGTTCCACAGGTTAATTTCATATTACATGTGAGCATCTTATTATTGCATAGCCTTTGCAGCAGATAAACTAACATGGCACTAAAAACTATACAACAACAACTATACAGTAACCATATCCTCCTAAACAGGATTTTCCAAGCTAACATGTCATGGCTGGTCATATTGGATTTATTTGTCAGAGATAAAAGAGACACAGACACTTCACTTTGGTTTATCTGTAAGAGAGAAACAGCTGGTGGAACACATGCTGTTTTTCCACAGCCTTGAAGTGAAGTGCCTAATCTGATCTCATCTGAGTGTTGGGTTTGTTCATATCCTTAAGCCTGCATTTTTGTGCAATATGTGACTTTTTCCTAGTTCTCGCCCCTTAAATTTCCTTTGTAAACAGATTTTTCCAGAAGCACTTTACTTTGGCATGTTCTAATAGTCTAATCAGCCAGTCAGTTGCATCCTTGTTACCTTTCCTACTTTTTGAAAATGGTGAATAATGATGACTGAATTCAGACAT
This sequence comes from Tenualosa ilisha, assembly GCA_015244755.2. Taxonomy (NCBI): domain Eukaryota; kingdom Metazoa; phylum Chordata; class Actinopteri; order Clupeiformes; family Clupeidae; genus Tenualosa; species Tenualosa ilisha. The sequence goes on along the minus strand of PYXC01000677.1, from coordinate 1,906,646 downwards.
TCCAGATTGTCAGCAGCAAAGATTCCGCTCTAGAATCTTTGGTTAGCAGCAACCATTGCTCTCACTCTGACCCCTGAAGCGCACCACAAGGGGACACATTTTTTGACGAGGTAAAACAAGAAGCCCCGTTCCAGTTGTGTGTCTCTCACCCTTCTCTGAATCCCAAGCACTTGTCATGTTACGCTTGTCTGCCTTGTCGATTCACAATAGCAGCACCTTAGGTTGTACTTCAGGGGTGCAAATGTGCTGGGGGGTATTGCAAGTAAGCAGTTGAGTGATAAACTTGGGTAAGTTAAGCTGAAGAAAGTGGTAAACCCTCTAATAGAGAAACCCGCTTGCTTTGTTTAATTGAGAGAATGAAGACTCCAGGCTCTCCTATTATCAGTTTTACCACTACCTTCGACTTTACTTACACAGGTTTGCCACTTAACCACGTACTTTGAATATTACCCCCCCTCCCGCCTGGTGTGGGTAATGTTATCACGGGGCCTATGAACTTTGCACAAATGAAGTTCACATTTTTGCCAATGTGTTCAGAGGATACTCAATTATTTTGTTGCAGCTTGAAGCTATTTGAACCATAGCGGTATTATGAAGTTGATGTTTAAGAACAAAATGTTTTGCTTGCAGTGTTGATTTATTTTTTTGCTATGCATGTGTTGCGAAAACAGAAAGCATCATAGTAGCCCTCTCACAGTGCACTCTGAAATGTTGCCATTTGTTCAATTACCCATACTTGGAATTTTCTACTGCCTATGAAAAATACTGAAATACAACAGTTTTATTTATTTGTAAGTTTTATTTATCCAATTTCATGTATCTGAACAACTGTGTGCAAAAATAAACATTTAACAAATATCACTATTTGAAAACTGACAAAAGACTTGAGTTATCGTACAGAAATGTTGTGTTAAAATAGGTTCAACATTATTCAACCAATAATTTAAAACTACTAATTATATAAGAAATCACCTACGGTCATGGAGAAATTATTTTATTTAGATATAAGTGTTACTTTATTCAGATTTAACATTGTCTTGCCGAGTAACAAAACCACACAATTAATTTCTGGCTTTTACTATGACATATCGACTGTGCCTGAGCCCAGAAGTGGGTGTGTCCACCCTGAAACTCGCCTTTCCGAGGCTCAGATTCAGTGAACTATTTTTTGAAGTTTACATTTAATATAATATACATTTAATTTGTATAGTTACATTATAGAATATTGTATACGTTCTATTGGCGGTTCCTTTTATATATCTGATAGATGTGAGACTTTTGTAATCGAGGACTTTTATTTTGCAGTAGTCCTCTTCTGGTCGCTCACCTCTAGGTTGTTTTGTAAGCCCAGTCGCCTGGTTATGACACGTCCCCAAATGTGTACGTGTGGGAAATCAGATTCTACTCATCCCTAGAAAGTTAGCCTCCTGGACGGGACCCTTGGTACCACTCAGGTGTCCATTTCCTGCACCGGGTTCGCCTTGGAAGCATGGAAGCTGCAGGATTCGACGTGCCAGCCGGTAGGAACATAAAAACGCACAGCGCATTAGCACACCAAAACACTTAGATAAGCGTAGTGTGTGTTGGAATATTTACTGTTACTGTACTCTAGCAAAACGCGTTTTTTAAAAGCACTTTAACTTGAAAATATATATACAGTAACAAATCCGTTGCCCACACGCTCCGTGGTGTGGAAAGCAGAAGAAAGTTCACTCACCTCGCTGTACCTGATAAACCAGAACCTAAAATGAATGGATGCATTGTATCAGGTCCAGGTTCTTGAATTCCACTGCAAGGTGTTATTACGTGCAACGATGGGCATTGCACAGGATACACTGATAATATAAATTATGCCATATTCTACGGATATAGTCTGTTAGCTTTCTTCTGCGTTGTCCACTCAGGTGCCCCACACGTAGAGCCATCTTCAAGTCAGGGAGAGGACAACGATGACAGCGCAGAGACTTCAGCCAAGCAGACCAATACTGTGGCCAGCCCAAATGAAAGCAGAATGAAGAGGCTCTTAGGCTTCGAAAAAGAGGATCTGTCCTCCTGGCATCGTTTTGTGTGTCTCTTGAATCGGCCCACCGACCCAGCGTCCCTTGGCATCTTCCGATTCTTATTTGGTAAGTTGTCCTGATTTAGTTCAAAAGAGGGTTCTCCCACTTGTTACAATCTAATTGGAGGCTATGACAGCCTTTTCCTGCAGTACTGCTGACATTATTTTAATGGGCAGCAGACCTCCGCCTCCGGGTGAACTAGGAAGGAATGTTAAAGGGGACCCTTTTTGGGAATGTGGTCTTCATGCCTTATCAGACAACAGACGCACGGCTTCAGGCTGGTATTTCTATTGATTGCACTGGTGAACTTTTTTCATTTTGGTGCTACAGCACGTAATTTAGATGGACACAACATTTTTCACGGCAGCACAATAGTAAGGGTCAGACCTGACCAGAGGAAGAATATGAATAGGTCTTTGCAGAGGTCTGATCATGGATGGACATGCTTGATGTAAATAGTCATCGGCATATTTGAGACAGACCATGGGCAGAATGAGAAGAAAAAAAGAAAACTCTCTGTATTTGGAAGGCAACTCTGGGTTATTTTTTTGTATGCACTAGTGTAAGCCTGCAAAATCAGACTTTTGGCTGTGCATGCGCCCAAATTGATTGCATGCTTGAGCCCTGTTTTGTTGCTGGTGATAACTGTCATTGTTCCTTGGAAGCAGTAGAATTTATCGAGCATAGTTAAGAAGAGCAATCGTTTTACAAGAATGAACTAGTTCATGCGGTTTAGAGCAAAATCTTAAATTTGGCATGCTAGTGGTTAGAGAGGAGGAAATTATAGCCTGTGACTGACACATTGGAGTGTGTACACAAGACAAACCTAAATCCACTTTTCCATTTTATTCTGTCAAGCCAAACAAGGACAATTCTTATCTGTATTATACAATCTGTTTTATAATCTCAAGTTTTTGGTTCCCTGCAGGGATGGTAATGGCCATTGACATCACCCAGGAGCGAGGCCTGAGTCACCTGGACTACAAGTACCTGGATGGAGCCCCAGTGTGCAGATTTCCACTGTTCAACTTCCTCAAACCTCTCCCCCTAGACTGGATGTACTTTGTTTACGTGATCATGTTAATTGGTTAGTAATGACATGCCACATTTGCACTGAAATAGTTTGTGCAAACCTGTGATATTGTATTGTGTCATATTACACAGTATTATATGCTACATGGACCACACTGGCCAAAGCCACTTTTATTTGTGAGACAGAACAGGTGTTGTATGATAGTCAGTAGTCACTGAGTATGAAAAGGGTTCTGATCTTCACATATTCTCTGACACTGGTTTCACTCTGTCACAAAATGACTCACCATGCCAGATCTTTTCAGATCAGTTTCTTATTTATTAATTCTAAAGCAAATGTGACATGTGTGTACACTTTTTCATGTATTCAAGGTGTTCAGTTATATCCAACTGCATATAACTGAACATTTTGACTACACATGACTTGGATGAATGAGAATCCTTACAGACATTTTTCATGTCTGTTTGTGCAGGTGCAATTGGCATCATGCTTGGCTGTTTCTACCGCCTCTCCTGCCTTATGTTTATATCTACCTACTGGTACATTTTTTTCTTGGACAAGACTACTTGGAACAACCATTCATATCTTTATGGCCTTATCGGCTTCCAACTCACTCTCATGGATGCCAACAGATACTGGTGAGAGACTGAATGAAAGTTGGCATAAACAGTTATTTAGGTATCATAATTCATCGTAAGTTAATAAACCTTTATTTATATCACTGTAGGTCAATTGATGGACTGATAAGTCCAAGAAAGAGGAATGCTGACGTTCCGCTGTGGAACTACACACTCCTCAGGACCCAGGTCAGTCTGGCCTCCAGCTAAATTCCCACGCAGTTACAAAAAGCAATTCATGGAGCTAAATCCATTAGACTGTTGTAGTGAATGTAGTTAAAATGTAATTATAACCTAGATTCACCTGTTTTCTAGATATTCATTGTATATTCCAATGTAATTATAACCTAGATTCACCTGTTTTCTAGATTTTCATTGTATATTTCAATGTAATTATAGCCTAGATTCACCTGTTTTCCAGATATTCCTTGTATATTTCATTGCTGGCATTAAGAAGCTTGATGCAGACTGGGTGGAGGGATACTCAATGGGATACCTTGCCCACCACTGGCTGTTTGACCCTTTCAAGTAAGAAAACCCATTTGATTTCATTTCATTTCATCTGAAACGGTAGGGTAGAGAATCTGATTTTTTTTATCTGAGTTTTACCATTTGCATGTAGGTTGAGCACAGAGAGGATAAGAAAGCAGCCGTTCATGTTGACTGACAAACCAAGAAGAGAAAGAAACATGTAGGGCTTAGGCACTGGAGAAATAGAGATGATTGTAGTTATTACTGCAAGGCATCTGGAAGGTCATCCAACAAGCAAGTCAGAACATGATGAAGAACAGCTTAAAGGAACCGGGCATTTTAGCTAAATATAACTCCTCTGGTCAGTTCAACCCGCCAGAGCCACACCAACACAAGAATTTCAAGCCTGCATCAAAATCAGTTGGTTGCAGGGTTTTGACATGGTCATTTTGGACCTGGGTCTTACTGAAAGCTGTTAGCAGTAACAGTTTGGGCAGTGATACATTTAAATGATATCACAGTGGAATTGCCATGGCTTGATTAGTACTGTCTATCTGTCTGTCATGTGTGGGTTGTGTAAACCAGAGAAAGGGAGAGTAAGATCAAGTCAGTGATTCACTGTGTGTTTATGGGTTAAAGTGCAGTAACTAAGTGTAGACAGAAACTTCCAGTGTAGTGTACCTGTAACTGAGTTCATCCTGTGCAGTTCGGCCCCAGACTTGAACCCACTGCCTCACAGGCGATCAGCATCAGATCGGGAGTCAAATGCACTCGCCAGTCTACTTAAGAGCCCAGGGAGCCAGTCAACTGTCTAGCATGCTCTAAGGCATCCGAAGGGAGGTTTAATAACATTCCACACATACAGTTAGGCTAGCTGGCATCCAAGAACTTTTTAAGTGGTTATACGGCGTATACCTGCATATCACGTAGACTGCAGCCCTGCAAACAGTGGAATTGTAATTAGTACTCTCTGTCTGTCTGTCTGTTTGTCATGTGTGGGATGTGTAAACTAAAGAGAGGGAGAGCAAGAACGAGCGAGTGACTCACTGTGTTCCCAGGATAAAGTGCAGCGACTAAATCATAGTCAGAAACTTCCAGCATTGCACAGTTGCACCATTCTGACTCCACCTACGCAACCACTCTGATCTCTTCACAGGCTGATTCTCCCAGTCGATCTGGTCAGTTTGCTGGTGGTTCACGGAGGCGGCCTGGTGCTGGACCTCTCGGCCGGCTACCTGCTGTTTTTTGACCTCACGCGTCCCTACGCCTTCTTCTTCGTCAGTTATTTCCACTGCATGAACTCACAGCTCTTTAGCATTGGTGAGGAAATACAAAAAAAACCTTAACCAAAAACGCAGACAGCAGACACAGACAGCACAAAACAGTGTTGGATGAAGGACAGCTATTTAACACACACACACACACACACACACACACTCACACACACACACACAGAGCACATAACACATAACATCAATAACTCTGATTGTTATCATTATCTTCTGCACCTGAGACCAAACCCAAATTTTGTTCTCTCATAGTAGTATTATGAGACAAAGAAATCAGTCATGTTGACATGGTGATACAGACAGATGTGTAATAGTTTGGCTGTTGACCTGTCACAAATGTTTAGGTTGTTTGCCTGACTGCCTGACTCGTCTGATCAATTGAGCTGATCTGGACTCTGTTTGTTTGTTAGGCATGTTTCCTTACACTATGTTGGCCACAAGCCCCTTGTTCTGCTACCCTGACTGGCCTAGGCGCTTCTTCAGCTACTTCCCAGAGTTCCTCCAGCTGATACTGCCCAACACCTCACCCTCCTCACAGACCAGCCCCTCGTGTGTTTACCCTAACACACCGTCAGAGTCTACATCGCCACAAGAGGGCGCCGCCACCGCCCCAAAGCCCCCCTGCCCTGGACTGAAGCACAAGTTCTTTGCAGTCTTCGCCATTGTTTATATCTTAGAACAGCTGTTCCTGCCCTATTCCCACTTCATTACACAGGTATGTATGTCACAGGACTGATGAACAGCTAAACTAACTCATTGCCTACCAAAGTCTAATTTTACCAAGCATAGTCTAAATATGGACCATAAATATTTCAGCCATATTTCCTTGCATTCATTTTGATTGTTTCATCAGTGCTAATTCAGGTCTTGTAATATCCTGCTTTAGGAATGTGTTATAATGCTTTGAATTACTTGACAACTACTCCAAATGACCAAGTCAGCATATTCAAATATTCATAGGCTTTTCCATAACCCAGCATAAGGCCTCTGGCATATACTCTTATCGCCAGCATGCACACTTTGCATAACTTCAAATCTGTGACCAAACACAAAGAACGCATTGTGCACATGTAAAGGATGCCAGCTAGCCTAGCTGTGAGTGTAGAATGTAAGTAAACCTCCCTCCCGATATTTCGAGAGCCTGATGGTTCGTTGTCTGGCGGCCTGGGCTTTTCAGACAGCTGGCTAGTGTGCTCCACTTTCAGTCCGACATTGATGTGAGGTTGCAGGTTCGAACCTCGGTTACACACGCATGGATTACACATGAGCAGAATCCCACTCCAGGAGAATAGCAGCACTGAAGGAACTTCAGTTTATGGCCAGCATTGTGTACAATACTCTGTACCTGTTGCAAGTATATGCATCTTGCTACTTTGTCTCATACTCACTCCTCCCTAAATAATGCAAGAACCATGACCCAAGACACTGCAAGACATCTATGATGCATCCATGACATCTAAGATGCCATCATTTTGTTTTCATGTTTTCTTTGTTCCTGCGGAGTTGTTGGAATGAGTGTAAAAACTACGAGATGCATAATGATTGTAGAGTCCTTAAACCTGTGATTCTACAAATGTCCTGTAATTACACTGTTAATCAGTGTCTGGTTAAAATATGGACTCACATGTAATTGTGAAAGTGAAAGCAGGAATCAGAAGCTCTCCCTTGCTGTGTAGCAATACAGACTAAGGTTCTGCCTTATTCCCGCTCAGCTCTCTTTTTTGCATGTTGTGTTACATGCTGAGAACAGAAGAGGACTGTTAGTATGACTGCATGTGTACACTGTTTGCGGAAGTGCACTTGAGCACTCTTAAGGACCATGACACACATTTGATCCATGTGCAGCTGTGAGTGTGAGAGCATGCCAGAGGCCTTAACCCCTTTGAACCCTTCCTTGGATCTTTTGAGCAAAAACAACAAAAAAAATGCTTTCCTCATTTTATATATTGCGCTTGGATATGCCAGCCAAACCCATGTGTTTTGTTATACAAGGCCTAAAGTGAAACTTTCTTGAAATGTCAATATTTATGTTTTTGAGTTTTGTTTTCCACCCTCAGTAGAAATTTTATTAATGAAGTGTGATGTTGTATTAAAATGAAGCATTGACGTGACGTTCTGTCTATAATAACAACATAGTTATCCAACATAATCACATTTTGAGTTGCACAGACATGTATGTGAATAATGTCAAGTGCTTCCCCTGATCATGAAACTACCCATATTTTCTTCTCAACAAGGACAGTATTTGCTTAGTGAAAGTAAACATGGCAATAGGCCGACCAGAAATGTTTGTGTTACTGTGCATTTGTGTGTGCATGATGGGCCAAACCGCCAATCTGCTATCTTCCGTATGTGTGTGTAATGCTAAAGCTGTGGTAGGCCTTCTAAATTATCTTTGTGTATAACAGAACAATCCCTGTAAAAGAGTCTTTGAGCTTTAGCAAGCGTGTGAAAAAAAAGTATTGTGCAAATTATCACTCCTCTGTGCAAATATTTAAGATGTTTGGTAGTCTTACTCAGATTAGTGTACTGATAACCTTACTGCCTGCTTGAGATGAATTTCCCATATCCTAGACTTGTTGAATTTAATGATTAGTTGTCCAGCTCCACTCATAACCATTACGTTATAAGTGTGTGCTGGAATTTCAGGTGTTGAACCTTTGCACAACTGCTGTGGTTCTCCACTGACTTTGAGGTTTGTCTCTGTCTGCCTGTGTATTGGGGTGATATTTAGAGCGATTTCCATCTGTTGTACATAGGGCTACAACAACTGGACCAATGGACTGTATGGGTACTCATGGGACATGATGGTTCATTCACGATCCCACCAGCATGTTAAGATCACTTATCGAGATGGAGTCACAGGAGATGTTGGATACCTCAACCCAGGGGTAAAGATGCTGTTCGTCCCTCTGTGTGTGCGTGTGTGTGTGTATGTGTGCGTGAGTGTGTGTGAATTAAAGTGTGCATTAAAGTTAGTAAATCTATGTAATTTCATAACTGATAAATAGACAAAGGGAGAAATTCTCTCAAGTGCTTAAGCTTCAAAACGCACTCAGCTAAGCACTTTTTAGCACCTGGGAGAATTTCACCCATAGAGAATACTGCATGTTTTTTAAGATATTTAATATGTTAACATTTTAGTAATGCATGAACATGTCTCTAGGTGTTCACTCAGAGCAAGCGCTGGAAGGACCACGGGGACATGCTGAAGCAATACGCTACCTGTCTCTACCATCAACTCCCACACTACAACATCTCTGAACCAGAGATCTACTTTGACATCTGGGTGTCCATTAATGAGCGCTTCCAACAGAGGTACTCACTCATGAAGAGTTTTAGGTGTCAATTCTTTCCATTTTAAATAGCCAGCACTTTCTGACAAATTAAGAAAGTGGGATTTTGTCAGATTATTGTTGTGAAGTAAATTATTCGGATTACTCAAAGTTGTTGTTAACCTAGCTGCCTGATACCTGATATCGCCCGAGAGCGACACCGATAACCTTTATCTCCTCATGTAAATTTTCAGGATTTTTGATCCTCGTGTGAACATAGTAAAAGCTAACTGGTCACCATTTAAGCCGAATCCCTGGCTAATGCCTCTGCTGGTGGACCTCTCCCCTTGGAGGACGAAGTTTCAGGACATTGAAGACACCCTTGATAATCAGACTGAGATCGTCTTCATTGCTGACTTCCCAGGCGAGTCTCCATTCCAGTGTCTGGGACACGTTTGCACAATTTTTTAATCTTTTTTTTTCTTTTTGTTTTTCATGAGGATCTTTTATGGTTGCCTAGTCTGACTATCACACAGCCGTACATTCTTGTTGCATCTTTGTCAGGGAGAATTGGCCACAAAATAAGGTCATAAATTGTTTATGCTGTGTGATATCATAGTGATCTGGGGTCAATCTGCCAATATCCCTGTTCTTTGAGGCTGCCAAGTGCTGTCGGTAAATATAAGAGCGACAGCATTTAGTACAACATAGGCCGAAAATAGGGGCCATAAGAAAACGAAACTTTCTTGCGCTTATCAGTTAGTGTTAGCTGCTGTTTTGCTATTTGGTCTACATCGCACCAAATTCTGTTGTTCTCATACCTACCGACAGCACTCTGCAGTGGTGCAAAAACAACAGGGCTACGGGTTGATTCACTCTGGATAATCCTTTTAACAACGAGCCAGTAAAAGTTAGCTAAGTTAGATTTCGCATTATTGTGTTGTGGCATGTCATAGACAACAAATTACTGGGTGTTGAATGTGTTACTTTACAAGACCCATTTCTTGTTACAACTTCTTTCCGGACCTTTTATTTTCTGGCTGAAGATGCTGGAAATTCATCAGTTACAACAAAATTGCATCAAAATAAAGCTGAAATCCTGTAATCTTACCCAGGCATTAGATGCAGCCCATTTTGTCAAGTTCCCAACAAGGCATACCAACTTCACATTTGTCAGCTTCAACCATTTCATCCATCAATCAAGTTCAATTGATTCCCTTTTAGCAAGCACTATTTATCCGTAATGTGTGTGTATGCATTTATTTGGCAGGCTTGCATCTGGAAAACTATGTCAGCGAAGATCTGGGCAACACCTCTGTGCAAGTACTGCAGGGCCAGGTGAATGTGGAGATTCTAGATGAAAATAAAAACTACACTCTGCAGCCAGGCGAAAAGACACAGGTACTTACATCCCTCAAAATGAAAATGCAAAATACTCTTATGGTACTTTAGGGACTGTCCAGTATAACATATTATAGTATACCTAGGTATACTACAAAGTATAATTAAAGTATATTGGTACATAATATCATTCCGTATGGACATAGTGGAGCAGCAGGAGGCTAACGTCACTTCCTTGTGGAGAACTGGTTGAGATGGGTTTGATTTCTTATCCCAACGTCATAAGTCACTTTGGAAAAAAGTATCTGCTGAGTATCAGTCAGCTTTAAAATGCTGTGGATCTGAACCTTAAAGGGGTTTTGTGAGTTAAAGAAAAGCAAAATGGCAGAGTGTCGCCAGTTATTTTTGCCCCATCTGTTAGTGTTAGCTTCCAGTTCGCTAATGGCTTTATGGCCCACATTTTGTCATTCCTTTTCTTACTGACAGCACTCAGTGTGATGGGGAGACTTATCCCAGGATATTCCTTTAATGTGCACAATTGTATTTTCTTGAAATTAAATGAAAATCAGCACCTGTCATGTGTGTATGTGTGTGTCTGTGTGTGTCCATGCATACGGAGAGCAGGTACCAGCTGGAGCCTACCATAAAGTGTACACTGTGTCCGAGGGGCCCTCCTGTTACATGTACGTCTATGTGAACACCACAGAGGCAGCTCTCCAGCAGAACTTCACCAAACTGTCCGAGCTACAGGAGCGCATTCGCAATGGAACAGGCAAGTCAGACATGACCAGTAAACGACAGTGCCCTCTCTATTTCTCTCTGTTCTCACAAACACACGCACACCAGCCTCATTTCAGCATACACATATTCAGTGTTGTGGTAATGGTGGTAGGTGTGGTATTTTACATTGCACAGAGACAGAGCCTCTGCCGCCAGAGCTGCAGCCCCTCATGATCGATAACGAGGATGGCCTAGCAGAGGTCAATGCCACAGACCCCATCGTCCAATTATTCCTGAAGAGACAGCGCCGCATGAAAGAAGTGAGGAAGCGACGTGAAGCTTCGGTCCTAGAGAGGTTCCACCGATTCTCTGTGAAAAAGTACTACATGCTACGACGTGGGTGAGTGTGTGTGGGACTTACGTCTGTTTAGAAGCTCTCTTGGATGACAAAAAGTTGCACCTCTAAGAGGTAAACTCAAGCCTCAAGTGAACAACTGTTGTAAATTTCAAATGACCGCACACATATGGGGTAAATATTCTGTAGGGAGAGCCCTGTGTTGACTCAGAAGATGGTGTGTGTGTGTGTTTTCAGGTTCCTGATGACGGCAATCGCCATGCGTAATCTGGCCTTTGGACTCCCACCCCTGGAACAGCTCCAGAGAGAGGTGGCATATGCCAACATGAAAGAGCCTGAGGCCCAGGCCTCTCATGAGGAGAACTTAAAGGCCGAGGTGGGTCACGACGAACTCTGAGCCACGCTGCGCAAACAGAACTTTGTTTGAACAGATCAGTGTTACTGATGATGCTTTTACTGACTGGTCGTGGGAACGTGGCATTTCAGAACATTCCAGAAGGTTCAGTGGAAATTGTTTTGCTTTTCCCCAGATAAGCTTGTTGTGATAAAAAAATGGTTCTTTTTTATGAATGACTGTTAATGTGATGCACAAGGAATTGTTTTTGCCAAATGTTTGGGAAATGGAACATGTTACTGAGGTTCTACATCGGTTTACCTAAATGATATGCAAAATTTGTGCAACCACAAAAGAACATTAGCCTGGCAGTTTGGTCAGTGTTAACGATGAATCTGGAGGAAACTGAAAAACATGTAAACATCTGTGGTTTTGACCACGTTACGCGAGATGCTGCTTAGATTGGGATGCCATGCCATAATGTAAAACTGTCCCATTTGCAGTGTAAACTATAGCATTCCATTAAAGGTTGCTGAACTCTTAAAAATGTTCTGGATAAGTTATGCATTAGCAGAATAAGAACTGGCTTGATGACTTGGATGATCCACACAGTTCAGGTAGAGTTGTCAACAGACTGTTGATTTTATGGACCCACATTTCAAGCCAGAGCAATGTATTATATTGACCAAGATATTGGAAGTATGACTAATTGCAAAGATTAAAGCAAAAGAACAAACAAACCTCACCCTTTGTTTCATGATTTGTATTTCTGTCGTACTAATTTTCCCTGCAACACTTCTTTTAAGTTTATTTATCTTTGTTCATTTTCATTTATATCTTTACTAGTTATGCATCAAGTGCAGGTATTTTTGCAGTCTGTATAACCAACACTGTCATTTTGACTATTCATACCATGCATTATCCACAAAACATTTCCCTTGGAATCGGGTTAAAGGCTTACAAACAGTCAAATTATAAAATGAGAGGAAACTAACAGCAATTATACGTGAATAGATTTTTTTTTTATTGCTGTGAAGTTATCATGGTATTCACTATATAGTTCACATGATACTGTTCACTGTGACAAGGTTAAAGTGCTTCAGTCAGATCCAACTGGGTCAACAGCACCAATCACTAAGACTTCTAGATGGCATGACACACAGTACAAAGACAGGGGCCCATCATAATCCAGGGCCTTTTTGTTAAAAAAAAAAAAAATTGTAGTGAATTGGCTCAGTGTTAAGTGCAAATCTACCCTTCCATCTAAATGTCAGTGCTGAATGCAACACATTAAGCACAAAGTGAATGTAAAAAAAAATATATAATGTGTCACTGTTCACTTTTCGTTTCATTTTAACAATGCATATGAGTTCACTATGACAAAGTTACACAGTTCGACATAATAGACACAGAAATCAACTGTAGGAAAATGTCTTTTTGTCACGAGTGCTGAAATGTCAGCCCCAGTCCTTCAGTAACTAAATAGTCATTGCACGGTCTCTCCACCATGTCTTTCTAATTACACACCTTTGTCAAGCCACCTATTAGTGTCTTTATGTTAAAAGAAGTGGGTGGAGAATGCCCTCATTCCTTCATAAACAGTACATTTTGAGTTTATGTATGATCAGTTCATTTTCCCTTTATCATCCAAGGCAAAATGCACCCCATTTCTAAGGGCACACAGTACTTCATATAAATAAATCATAACTAAAGTGTGAATTCAGCAAACATAAAAACAAACACCTCACAGCCTACATGAAACCCTCTTAAGCGTTCAACACTTTCTTAACTTTCTTCCTACCCATGACACCAATGGTTTTGAGGTACAAGCTGTGAAATGTAAATACCTAGAACTAACTTAAGGTCAGTTGATTTGTGAAGGCCAGTTTAGGGAGAGGAATGCATTTCCAAAAGGTATCTATATGTCCCTCCAACATGTTAGTGAGTTCTCAAATAGAGGCTAGAGTTAGTGTGTACTTTGTCCTTCATGGAGGTCCACCACCAGAGTTCTTCATTCTCGGGTCTACCTCGGCTGGACGTCTGGGTAGAACATTCCATGAATCACTCCTTCGATGACAACATTTGGAAACGTGTCTGTGTAAGGGACAACACATGGAAAGGGGTCAATGTAAAGATTTTTTTTTTTAACGCGGGTTTACATTCTCATTTGGATGAACAATAAAAATTTCATTACGCATAAAAAGGCAAAAAATATGAGTAACCGTTGCAACCAATATCTTTACAAAGTTAGTGATGAAATCATTTAGTGGTAAGACACTAAAACAAAACTTGTACCATTATTAAGATGTGGGGAAAAGGTAGTACGTGACGTAAAGGATTGCAGGTTGGAGCCTGGCTCCTTCTGACCCTGTTGACTGAAATTCATGTGCAGGTTGGTGTGCCTTGCGTGGTAACCTTCACCATCACCCACACTGTTAACCACTTATTTACATTACATTAGCATTTAGCAGAGTACCAAAGCATACAAAAGAAAATCAACAAAAAAAAAAAAGGATATGCAACATAGAACTGGTTAGTGAAGTGCACTTTGGGTGCACAGAGGAGAACGAAAGAAATGCTACATGTAATGGCACGTCTATATTTGTTCCAACAAAACTTTACTTTTTTGTCATGTTTGGGTTATGTTGTTGGCTGGTGAAATAAAAAAAGCTTAGCAGCATACTGGTAATCACAGAGTAACTGTGAACAGTTCTGTGAGAAATTACGGGCAGTTAGCTTTCCTGATAAACAGAAATGTTCGGCCCATCTTATCTCTTTCTGCATTTGTCCACACTTTCAACGTTAGGTGGCTTGGTAAAGATACTACAAGCTCTCTGGCGCAAATATTTTTAACATAACTTAACATATTTTAACATCTCCATTGATGGAGCTGAAAGAATGTGTCTTTTTCTAGGAAGCTATACAATCAGAACATAAATTAGTCTTGATAAACATACAAGTTCTTAAGGTACTTATACTTATTAAGTATCTTTGCTTTGTTAAACTATAATGTACAGCAACGCAGCAGTAAGTGAATCTGAGAGATCTAGTGATTGAAGCATGTTGGTGTGTCTTTACATTCATACATACCTGTACATACCACTATACATATATTTAAATTTTATATATTTTATATTTTTTTAACCTAAGTGCATTAGGTTAAAAAAAGTTTCTTGTGCATGGTGTCACCAGCAACTCCTTGGAATTTGGTACCTGAACAGAGAGATTCTTCATAACTTGTATGCGTTACTTAAGAAAAATAAATAAACAAATTTAATATATATTTCCACCGAAAACACCTCAGGGGATGTGGAATAGCTATTAAAAATACTGAATATATACTATACATCTATACTAATCCCTTCCTCCATGCACACAGATGAATATAAAACTATTAATATGTTCCTCCCTTTCTCCACACACACATAATGGTGCTGGGTCTTTTACCATGGTTATCTGGGAGCACATAGGGGTCCCTCAGGAAGAGGAGGGCAGGCTGATGACTCAGCTTGCTGGGGAGAGAGAGGAAAGTTGTCAGCAAGTTTCTGCTTAGACGTAAGCAGTATGACACCATAGCATACTTTCAACAGACGTGTTTCTATTTCTTCCATACTGGTCTTGTGTCTGAAAACACTGCTGTGTCAATGTCTAATGTGAGAAATACTGCATTTATACTTATACTTATACTGTAGTCATATTTATTTGTTGTTATATAGTTATGTGATTATACTATAGTTAGTTGTGGAAGGAAAAAAATGCTTACCTAGACTCTTCTGATTCTGTGTCAAATGACCTAGAGGAAAGGCATAAGAACAGCACAAATGACAAATAGAAATATTGTTATGTACACCTTGGTCACAACAGACCAAAAAACATGTAGTTCAAGACAGTTCCAAAGGCCGGCACATTGAGTTCACAGTCTGTCCTCTTTTTTTTGTTTCAAGAGCACCAATTTAACAACCTTACCCACAACTCTCCGTTTTTGGCAGTGATGGAAAATGGCGGATGTTGAGGAAATCCAGGAATATCTTGGGGAGAACCTCACTTTCCGTGATTATAGTCTAGAGTAAATTACAAAACCAGACAAAAACAGCAGGTTGAAAAGGAAGGAAAAGCATTTCTAGGAAGAAGAGCCTCACAGCTTCATTTTCCATTTCTTTATATGTAAACAACAGACAATTTTTCACTTCCAAATAGGCCTAAATCCTTCTAACCAAAACAAAACAAGGCTGTAAAATAACAATGAGTTTTGACAACAGGCGAACAACAGGGTGCAACCAACACACATCAGACAGAATTTTACAAGTCACAGTTAATTGCACTGCGCACAGTACAAGACATGCACAGCAATTTGTGCTTTACAGTTGAAACAGATTAATCTAAATTTAGGTAGTAGAAAATGTGCTGTCGGAAATGAAAAATAATGTTTTGGCATATAAATGTCAAGGGCCTGGTTTTTCAAAGCAGTTTAATTTGGATCAAAGTGATCTGTGCTATCTGTGTTCAAGGGGCCCAGTTGTTCAAAAGTAATCCTTGATTACACATTGCAAAATATGGGATGTAAAAGGATAGCAGAGGACTGTGGGACCGCAGAGATGAGGGGAGTCTACCTGAAGGTAGAGTTCCAGTCCATGTCTCCTCTGTTCCAGCACTTTGGGGATCCAATTCCTCACATGTTTGGAAGGAATCTCAGGAACTTTGGTTATTTTCTTCAGCTAAAAGGGGAACATTCAGAAAGTGTTTTAGCATCCTCTTTACAATTAATCGCACACCTCATCTAATCTCAAGTGGAAGTACTCTGTTCCCAAACTCATACTGTAGACCATTTGACCATTTGTCACAAATCACTGTAGCACACTGTGCGTATTTGTCATGACTGTGCGGAAGTCACTGCTCATCTTTCCAATTTGGGTTGCTCAAACATTACCCCAATAAATCATCATGCTGACGTATTATCAAAGAAAAGGAACTGAATCTCAGTGTACTCACCGCTTTATGCAGGGCATGGAATTCACTATAGCGTTTCTCAACAGTGTGCTGTCGGCCGCACATCAGCACCTCAATCTTGAAGACCTTGAAAATAGATGACAGGGAAAAAAAAGTTTGTGTGGTGCTCAAGAGCAGTCATGATGCAAAAGAATGGGGCCAAAACAACAACAAAAAAATATATATTAAAAGTAACTTTCACTTGAATTTTTCACAAATGCAAGATGCTGGATATGTTTCGTCCACAAATTGTCTTATAATTCTACATCTTAGAATTAAATGTGCAGTCTACAATAATACAATACTTTGTTGCAAAATTCAGTGAATTCAGTAAGTTGTTTCTCATGTTCCTCTACTGTTCGTTTTGTGCGTGATCTCACACAACTCTGGCATTTGTACAGGTCATTGCTGTGAATAGGAAACAAGTGTCTCTGACTCATGTTGCTTCAGGACTACAGATGACAGGGGTGTTATTTGAATGGGTGTTCATGAATCATTTGGCTGACTTTCCATGCTGTAGGCTACACCCAATTTGTGATTGTGGATTAAAGGAACACGTTGAAATTAAACTAAAACATAAATATTGATACATCTTTAGTCAAATCAAACAGGAAATCAACAAACACATGAACTGAACTTTAAAGAGGATCTAAGCCTCTGAAAGGGAAGAGCAAACGCAAAATTATATATATAGATCTCTACTTGAGTCAGCTTCATAGTCTAAACCCGCTGACAAGCTTGAACTTTGATTGTCTTGTTTGTTAAAACTGAGAAGTTCAGTGAACTGGCCATAGCTACATTGTGATCTTGTAGAGTCAATTCAAGTTCAAACTGGTAATTACACAACTTGGCATTAACTGGTATTCATATAGGCCTGCCCCATCATGTGCAATAAAAAGTTGTATTATTATTATAATAACTATATATTTTCATTGTTGTTAAACTTGAAAGGTGTTACATAAAATCAAGTTATTCTTATTATTATTATTATCGTCATTATTTATTATCACATCACAATTATATCCCAAATTTTATGCATACATTGCCTATCAAATATTCTTGTTTGGTCACTCATGTTTCTCCAAGGACCACTAACAGCAGAGAATATTGTGAATAGACAGGCTATTCTTCCAATCACAGAAAAAACATGTTCTGGTTCTTTAGTCATTTCTCCAGGATCAAATACACTGAAGATTAAAGACCACTGGTCTGAACAGTGATAATGCAAGTCATGAGAAATTAACAGACTACGTACTTTTACATTTATGCATTTAGCAGACGCTTTTACATTTTTGTCAACTATCAATAGCTCAGGGTCAGCCTACCCTAGAGCAACTTAGAGTTAAGTGCCTTGCTCAAGGGCACAACGGTGGCAGCCGGGATTCAAACCCACAACTTTCCGCAACGCTACCACTGCCTATGTAGATGCATATTGACCACGAGCGAAGTGCCTGGCATTGAACTTGAAATGGGTTCGGTTGCTATTCAGCATGGTCAGTCGGGCATTCCATTGTTTCTGTTGATCCGTTTCCCATACCGGTAGGCTATTCTATCATTTCTGCTGATCCGTTTCCCACAGCACTTGCATCAAGACCACATGTGATTAACTCACTGAACACATCTGATTGACCGCACATTTAATAACAACCGGTAACCTAGGGAAGACTGACACCTCTAGGCTTTTTTTCTGAACATAAACACACTGTAATGGCAACGGCAGACAAATAATTTCACTAACTACGTCTGCTTTAAGACGGGACCATCAGTGATACAATTGAGGGAACTGAATCAATGACAAAGGTAACCAAATGAATACTATTTGCTACAAAGGCAGACATTCCATCACTCTGTGAAGTTCCACCACTGCATCCGCTTCAACAAAATATTTTTACGACGCAGCCTATAAGCTATGAATGCAATAAATCGATATCATTATGCCACTGAGTATGCTTTGGAGGCAGCATTTGCCCACCAACCCATTCGGCCATCAACACGACCACCTAATAAATAAAGGCACATCACACGGCGTAGGCTGGTGGAACACGATCCGCTGTTTTCAGTCATATATTTGCAGAGATCAGTCGCTGTAATATTGCCCTCAGTCAAAATATAGCCAGTCCTATCAGATACGGAGGTGAAATGTCCATATCCATCTCGTAATAGTAACGTTAGCTAGAGAAATTTAGTTGTGGACAAAACTATCCATAATCTTATATACTCTGAGAATGAGTCTATAGAGTTTTCTCGCACGGATACAACACATACAACACGGATTTAACGTTTAACAGCCATTTATTATTGGGTATCGAAATGTAGCAATTCATTCAGTGGTCGCGTTTTCTTACCGTATATCCTTTTTCCAGGGCATTGTCCTCGGCTCGGAAAGAGGGAATAGAAACCATTAAGGGATGCATCTTGAGAAAGCAAAGTTCACGTTGGTAAGCTATGACATAACATACTTAATGCGGTGTACTTTCATGAAGCAAGCGACACCGCTTAGGGGCGCGGTGGAGAGAAGGGGGGTGAGATTTGCATTCTTTCTTTCGTCACTTCTCTAACAGGAAAATGGCTCTGTGAACTTTTCAAAATAAAAGCGTACATTTCCTCATGTGGTCTACTTTTCATGCAACAATCACTTGTAAAAAATTAAGAGTCTGTAATCTTGTATTTTAAACATGCCCCGTTTAATTTTTACATAGGCCTACAAACTGTCTCTTCTGACATTAATTTGACAAAAAACTGTTAGTCTTTATCTAAGAGCAAGCTTTTAATTTTCCCGTTTTTTAAAAACCTTCAGAGACAGAGTAGCCTAACAGCAGAGAGGGTGGAAAAGGTAGGCCTATTCAATGATCTTTGGTATCTGTATTCCACCAAATAAGTGGTCACAATTCGCTAAGATCAATCTTCACCATTACAAAGCCTTATTGCATTTATCTACCTGTTTTCGAACTGAGATGTATGAATTTATTTCATATCACAAATTTTGGGACCCAAAATGTGATACAGCCAGATGACAAATGTGGCTGTGATTTTCACTGACCGACAACAGTCATTCCTGCAAGTGAATCAAGATATAATTTGGCGAGCATCATGACCTTATGTGAGAAGCACTCCATACATGTTTCCATAATATCATTTTCACAGTGTTTTTTTTTTCAATGCTTTTAGGCTGATTTTCAGCTGCAGCCCTCAATCAAAATGTTTTGAAAACTAGTGATGGACCAGCTGTTGAAGACAAACTCTACAATCAGTGGGTTGGGCACATGGATGTAATTTGTCAGGTAATTTTAAACAGATTTTAAAGTTTGCTGCATATATTTGATGACACATAAAGGCTACAAGTGATACAAACACAAACATTTCAACGATTTATTCAAGTATATTTCAATAATACATAGTGGGTGTGCAGCAAAAAGCTATAGTGTATAAAATTAACTCAGAATACACAGGAACATGAATAATTCTATAGCCTAAGCACTAGCACTGCATTAAAATAGAATTATGGCAATTTATTTTGTGTAAACTTTTTGTCTACTAGTGTAGCCTGGTAAAGGGCACCCTTTTACATTATGTGCTAATACAAAAGACAGAATTGAAGCTGTGATTCAGTGTGTAGTTTCATATGCACAGTTAATGCAATAGTTTAATGATAAGCAATGAAAATGCAAAATCATGTAAGTATGAGCAGTTTTAAGTAAAAATAAAAATCAAATAATCTTCCAAAATATTTTTGTCTTTAACACAGTGGTGCTTTTATACTGTGCTTTTTCCAAACAGCCTACAAGGTCATACAATACCAGTATTTAACATTGACATTATTATGATCAGTTCATGGCTTGATCACTGTCTTGACAGACCTTCATTTGCTTGTAGTGTATTTCGGTCTCAATATCTGAAATCAAATGAAACGTGGGGTAAGTTTAATTATAAGCATACTGTATATGTTAGCATACACACACATATCAGCGAGAAAACACTATCACATTTTCACATTTTTATTTACAGTTATGTGCTTCTGTGTTATCCGTTGTCTATAAAAACACCAGATACTTACGGTGACACATGACAACCAGACACATAAGCATAGTTGCCAGTATACCGAAGCTCGCAGCGAACAATATTGTTGTTGTAGTCAGATTCTGGGACCTGGTAGCTGGGGTTCACACTAATCTGCAGTATGAATAAATGAACAGCACCCTGAGTAATCAGTCCTCATTATCACGCCCAAACACAAACAGTAATCTGGTTTCAAAATCACACCCAAACACATACAGTCAAACAACCTTGTTTTTGCTACGTTCTGTAAACAATACAAATGACATGTCAAACAGGAAACTTATTTATCTTCAGTGCTTAATTTCCAGCCATACACAGGAAAAAGACAGTACATTCCAAGTTGCAAATGGTTGATTTCCCACCATGGCCTAACCTGTACTGTCACTGAAAGTACTATGGTACCCAAAAACCTCATAGCGTATAAGCTTTATAACACTGCAAGATGCAGAACAAATATATTGGCATTGAACAATTTCTAGGTGCTTCAGGGGGCTACTAACAAAAGTTGCATTTATATGTCAGGAGGACGTATTTCTAATATTGACTGGTGGTGATTCTTTATCTCTTACCATTATATGAACCATGATGCAGTTAATATTTGCTCCAAAGATGTATAATATAGAATATTTTTGTGTGGTCGTGCTGTGGACTGTGCTGTGTGCTTTACACTACTAATTCTTCAGATTAGTCCCTCAACACATCTCAGACTTGGCATCTCAGACCCTTTCCATTCCCCACATGGGTTAGAAGATATGTCAACAACTGCAGATAGGCCTATTCAAAATATCTCTCAAAAAAATTTTCCCCAAGCTAAGACACTTCACCCTGTGAACCCTACAGATTAAATAACAGAGCAAATGTGTCCTCATGCAATCCAATGTAATTCCACACAGAATACAGTAGCACAGAATTTTTTCCTGTAGCAGGAGGTTAATGAAACAAACAATAATACAAACCTTGAGTATATAGTTGCCAGGTTTAACATCAGTGATGTCGATCCATTGGCAGTCAATGTCAGCATTGTAAGTGTCATAGCAACCTGGACTGAGCCCCTGAAACAGCAGAGAGTGGTTTAAGCCATAGAAACCATATGGTCTGCATCACTGAACATACAGCATGACATTGTGATTTACACACAGAACATCTTATAGTTCACGGCTACTGCGCCCCTCCATAAACTGCTGAAATCCATCTGGCAGGCACAGAACTGTGCCTCCTCACACAGGCCCCACCTCACACTTGCCTGTAAATCAGACACAGTCAGCATGTCTATGCCATTAAAATGAACATAACATATGAGAAATATGGGAATATTTATCATCAGTGTGTTCTTATTTACTATTTGCATTTGCAAAAGTGTGTTATAAAGATCGAAATGTTTTGACCAACAGACCCAAACTGTGTGACGTGGAGGATGCGGATGTGAAGTGTATTTCAAAACAATTGAAACTTTATTGGCCATTTCATATTGACTCTGGCCCTTTATCTCCCAGCCCACCATAGGGAACAGATTATAGTAACCTACCATTCACCTTACCATCCCTTTTCCCACGCATAGTTGGTGGTCGTGATTCATTTGCCTGACTTTCCCTGCTGTAGGCTACATCTGATTTGTGATAATGAATTTAGGTAACAGGTAGAATTAAAAGTATTTAGCAATTTGTCACCTAATTACACAGTACTTATACATAAATAAATACATTTATATAATTATATAATATAGCTTGTAAATTAATTCCCCAAACATCAAGAGGTGAATTCTGCTACTTAAGTCAATATACTTAATAGTAATAAAATTTGGACACCAGATGTCACTGTTTTCTAAACTGGCAACAAAATACACATTTTAACAGGTAGTCACATTCACTTTTTAACAAATTGCTCTGCACAGTCCACAATCTATTCATTCAAGTAGTCAAAGAAACACAGTCTTTGTGTCTGTAAAGTCTGTAAATAGGGAAGAGGCATAATGACTCAAGCCATTAAACAGTTCCAGACAATTAATGTGTTGCTTCAAGGTACAGGTTAAAGGTAGAATTTATATTATACAGAGGTAAGTGTAAACAGCCTTTTCCCAGAATTCCTAGATTACTGACTCCTGAATGCCTACTGCACCAGGGTGGTCTAATTAAAAAGGTAGCAGCCAATCTTTATGATCATTCCTTTAAAAAGCATTTGCTTAAGGGGTCTTAGCAGTCTATGTGCACTGAAGACCAGTGAAAACTTTACTGATGCTGAAGTATGAGTCTGGTACTTGCCTCCCATCTCACACTAAATTATGTGTACCAAGTGCACCCATTTTAGACAGTTTAAAAGTAAATTGTAGTGACATTTCACTCTGAGATAATGACTCAATTCTGTCTAAATTGCACTTAAATGATACAGTGAGTAAACAGCTGCAGTGTAATTACCTGGGTGTGTGAGGTGCACGCAAATCGTCTGTAGAAGCCGTAGTCACAGGACGTGTCCTCCAGACAGAAGCTGGCCTTGTGTCCCTCGGCAACTCGGGCGTGAGAGCTGGCATCCAACAGGTCATAGTGGCTGAACTCATCCATGCTGTGGTAGTGCCTGGAATCACAGGGAAAATCCTTTTTTTTGCAGCGGAAACCTTGAATACATAGGGGTGTGAATACATCGCTTGCACACGCAGAAAAGATGTGAAACAGAGAAAGTGTCTGTAGAGGTTTAATAACAGATGTGGGTCCCGTCCACAAAACGTATGGAAGCTTTTATATTTTTGGCAGTCATCTCTAGAGAATTACAAAAGCCATATGTATTAATGTGATGGGATGAGCCATATAACATCTTTGGAGAGAAGTGGTGCACGCTTCCTTTCAAAATACTACCACTCTCAGAGGCCTGAGATACAGGCCTAGCGACCTTCTCATTGCCACTATGATCCTGTGTGTCTGCAATGTTGTCTGTTTTTAAGACTTAAAGGAGAAAGCTGGTGTGAATCAACCCCTAACCCTGTTGTTCAAGGTCACCAAGTGCTGTAAGTAGGAAAAGAAGCCAGAACATTTGTTACAACACAGACTAATAGTGGACCTGCAGGTAGCACTAACTGAATGGGGCATAGACACTCAGTTTCAGTTTTATTTTCCTATGCCCCATTTAGTCAATTTTAGCTGCTGGTTTGCTATTCGGTCTATGTTGTATTTTATTGTTCTTTTTCCTACAGACAGCACTAGTGACCTTAAACAACACAGGTATGGATTGAATTACACTGGATTTATCCTTTAATAAAGTACCTTTGATTTCATGTGAAGCTAAAACACTGTACAAATCTTCTCCCTCTCACCATATAACATCTTTAACATCATTGCATTGGTGTGCATTGAGCATATTTTGCCTAATGATGGTACTTCAGGGAACCACTGCGGTGTTTCAAAGAAAAAAGAAATAGTGATTACTATTGGCAGAGGCCCTGCTGCAAGTTAAAATTAAGGTTTGCCTTCAAGGCTCAGTCTTGTTTCTGTGAGTGAGCTGTGAGCTTTCTACTGATGTTAACTTCACTGGAAAATATGCCTGTGTGGTTTTGACTGTCAGTGGTTTTCATGAGCTGCCAACACAATCTCATCGAGAACAATGGCAAGAAACAAATGAAATGGATAATCTTTGCACATGTCCTTGGCCGAGAACTAGACGACCAGAGAATTTAAATATGTTCATCATCAAAGGTTTTGAGGTTAAAAATACATGCACTGGTGGACACCTCAAACAGAGCTTGAATAACTTGCCCTAAGTGTCAAAAACCAAACAATTCCTTTTCCAAAAGGACTTCTGCAGTTTTCTCCAGTCATGACATTTCAGGGTTTTCTACGACTGATAACGGCATGAGGTCACTGTATACATTGGAAAGGAGCCAGATGTACTCCAAGTGTAGTAACATAATGTACCCCCCTACATCATGACAAAACTATGCTGTGAGACATTACCATGAGCTGGTTTTGTTGGCACTACAGAGCCACTTTGAGAGCCAGCTATGTGTTTTATAAAAGCAAGCATTCAGACCATTTTCCTTGGCACTGAAAACTGTAACCGCATGTAACACAACTCCAGAAACAGCATTAGTTAAGAGCTAATACCAGAAATCACTGTGTCGCACTGTCAAAGGCCTAAATGGCAAACACTGCAATAAACTCTCAGACAGAGGGGGCAGACTGATGGTGCTAAATAGTTGAGTTGAGTATCTCACCACCACAATGAAAATCTGTCTCAGTCCTTACAAGAGTCAAGCACAGTGGTTTAATATTTATAGAGAACGGTAACCTTTCAACGGGCCATTACAAGTCAGTTCCTGAAGGATGACAGAAAGTTAGACAGACAGACAAACAGACAGACATCTGTACAACTGGAATCACTTCTGAGGAGTAGGTTAAGCAGACTGGGGAGCAGGTAGGTGTGCATACTCACTGATGACAGCTGTGCCACTCCCAAGAGTAGCGAGGTCTGCTTGGTAAGAAGTCTGAGGTGCCTTGATTCTTCACTCGCTGCGGAAACCTCAGGAGCATGCGTGTGTCATAGTCTCGAGCTCTGTAGGCTGAGCTGTTGATCCAAGATGTAATCAGATCCAGTGAATAATATGGTACTCTGTGAAAACTCTCTGAAATATGCGCAATGATATCATGCTGACAGGAAGAAAAAAAGCAGATGTTTTTTTTCAAAATTCACTGTTACATCCTAGATTAAGTTCAGTTTCAGCAGAGCACTTTCCCAGAGTGAATGAATAGGCCCTAGCCTACTTAAATTATGATGTATAAAGACCCTTCACTAAGAACCATTGATTATTAAATAATTGACCAGTTAAAACAATAATACTATGTGTTTTTGGAACACACATTTCCACAATTCTTAATGATGACATTATAAGAGCATTTCACAATGAATGAAATACAGTCTATCCAGATTTTAAAGGCAGTCCTTTCTCTTCACTATACCTTGCCAAGCAGTTTTCCTCGGCTGCGCATCTAAGGTTATACATGGGCATCCTTTGGACGTACGTGGAAGCTTGGATATAGTAAGGGTCTGGCACGAGATCAGGCAGGCCTGTGGAGAATGTGTATCGAGTGGTTTTCATGTAGTGAAATGATCATGGCCGTATATAATGAACAAATCACTGATGTTACCACACGTCTTTCAGATAAGATAGCATTCTTACCGTGTTGAAAGTACCTTGTGCCATATCCTGGGCGCTGCTGCCTACGTCGTGGTCTCTCGTATGTGTCATAGTAATTGTAATACGGGTTCTCTTCGTCCACAGACTTGTATGGATTGTAAGGGTCGTCTCCGACCATCACGTCTCCTCTTGGTAGATTAGACAACGGAGGGGTTCGACTGGCTTGATCTTGCTCGGCACGAGACGTGTCGTTACCTGACGTGTCATTTCGATTAGCCGGATGAGGCGAAGTGTCATTTCGATTAACCAGATGATGCGGGCTCCTGGTGGGTCCCCGATTGCGCCTCTGGGTTTGAGATTGTAACCAACGTAAGCCGCTGGTGCGCCCGCCACCAGGGACGGGATTTGGAGAGCGCGATGAACTGGAAGGACTGTTCGCAGAGTTGACATTGCTCACGATAGTTATTGGTCTGGCTTCAGACTGATCCTTATTTTGTCTTTGCCTGGGTGGCTGATATTCCGAGCCGTGGCTGAGTATTCTAAAGATCTGGCCATTGTGCTGCCACTGAAATGTTTGCCCCGAGCTAGAGGCAGGACTCGCTCGACTTGGTTCACGGAGGCGTTGAGAGAGAGTAGTTGGCAGTATGCAACTGAGTAAACATATATGCGCGCTAAAGCAAATTAGAGAGTCAATTAGACGCATCTGCATTTTAATTGTCAGTATCTTAAATAGTTTTGGTCAACGAATGGACAGGCAGTGGATTTTTCTTTTTTTTTTTTTTTTTTTTCAAAAAATCCCAAAAGCATCGAATTAGAAAACTGATAGGAAAAATTTAAGATATCCTTTTCATTCTTTTAAAATGCCTATATGACCATATGCATAGTCTCTGCGCAGTCTCTCATGTCTCCACACTGGAGAGCTCCCCAAGTTTGCTGTTCAGTGGAGAACTTAAGTAGGAGGAGTTGAATCTCTAAAGTTTCTGATTCCGTTGTTATACAAGTTTCCCGAAACCGTTTCCAAAAATTGTAAATAACATTTGTGTCCATACACTATTTGCACATTTCAATAGGCTAATATTGATGAGACCAATGCTTATTGAATTGTGATGAATGACTCTTGGCATTGCATTTAAATTCCCCAAATGTTTAAGACATCAAGAGAGAGTAGCCCACTAGCCTACATTTGTGCTTGCCATGGCATTCCATTGGTCACATTCACTTGATCTGTATTCCATAGTTTAAGAAGTCTAATCTTCGATTACATGAATACAGGATATTTTGCACACAATATGAAAATATTGGATCAGCTGACATAATCTGATGTCAGCTGCTTTAAAGCTTTACCAATTACTTCACATTGAAAACTAAAACTTTACAAATACAAACAGCAGATATAGGGGTACATAGTTTGTTGAATAAAACCCCTATGGAAAAACAACTGAATCAATTTTGTGAAAAATAATGAAAATGTGATACATTGGTTTTATAATGTCTCGCAGTCAGTCAGACACCTGCCTTCCAGCAGCTAGCCTAGAGTCCATGCAGGAGTATTGCACCAATTGCAGGACTGGCAGGCAAATATTATGTGTTGAATTAAAATGTATTTTACCTGGACAAGTGCGCTTGGCCATACACAAAGACTTAGTGTCTAATTAAGACAATGTAAGATAGTCACTGCTAGAACCTCTAGTGTCTTGCACATAGGTACAAAGCAACCAGAAAAATCTAGACGACAACTTCACTGAACATTGGACCATGTTCCAGTTCTCTTTGGACATTCTCTTTGTCTTCCACCTTCTCTAATACTATGCTTTTTTAATTTTAGGCAACGTTAGGTTGACCACAGTTTTGACTTGTCCTCTTGTTGACACTAGATGACCAAATGGCAGCTTGGGAAACATAATGAATGGCTCTGCTCACTCTGAGCCTACTTCTCATTATAAACCACCATAGCCTCCCGTATGAGTTTCATACAAAGTGCAAAAGGTTTGCCTTTTGCAGTGAAATGCATGACAGTAGTTTCTCTTTTCATTAAATGAACCACCAAATAACACAACAAATTGTAAAGATATTCTCCACGAGTTAACCTATTTGTCTGCCATATCTCCCTATGTGTGTGTACCTTAGAGTGTAATCATCATCAGGTGGGACACATTGTGTTTTTTTTTTCTTTTTTGAGGAATTATGCTCTCCTATGTACACTAGGTGGCACTTGTTTCACAACCACAGAGCATTTAGAAACCCACAGATATCTTCCTACGGCTGTCTAACCCACCACCACGCTTTCAGCATCTCTGCACATTTCCTTACAAAAATCATTTTGCTATAGTTGATCAGTGGCCTATTGCTCTGCGCTGTTCAAAACTGAATAACTGACACATGCATGCAACTTTCAAGATGTAGAAATGAAATGGAATATGAGGGATTGCAACAGCTGACCACAAAAAGATTTTAATTGTAACGTTGCATTTTTTAACTCTCTTTAGTAGCTCCACAGTGCTACACAAATTATAGGCTAAAACTCATAGATCAGAGCAGGTAATCAATGTAGACTATTTGTGTTATGTCATGTAGAGAAGCTCATGTCTTGTATGACCAGGCCTATTCATTTGGAATGTAATACAGTCTGGTACAAAGCCAGTCTTGGCAGCTTTCCTGACCTGGCTCTTATTTAGACATACAAGATATCAACTGCTGCTGAGACAGCTATGTGATAGTTACTCCTATTTAACTTCTAACTTTAGATCTTCTAAAAATATCATTATGGATACGGCAGTATGTGCTGTTAGCACCATATTCTGTTGTGCATTTTGGTATTTTGCATTGCGCATCATATTTTTTTTGCAGGACAATTTAAGGTTTCTTATATATCGATCCAAGTACTGTCTGGCAAAGCACTAAAACGGGGATATAGCCATTCAGAGAAAGTAGCTTAATTTACTGTTCAATTTAGCAGCATCACAAATGTTACGAGTCTACAGGGAGGGATGATGTGTGGAAATCAATGATCCCTTGTCAGACCAATCACATACAGATTCTTGCTCTCTCTGTCTTATCAAAGCATCTAGCAGCACCACAGCGCCATATCCAAGTCTTACTCAACTAAAGAAGGAAATGCCCACGTTTTCGTTCTTATGTCATGTGACCCTGTTGTACAGCGCTTGTGTAAGGGAGAAAAACTGCCAAGAAAGAGCTGTTATATGATGCCTGAGAGAAGTTCTTGGACATTCAGAGAACTATGATCAGTTGCAGACTTGGGACTCTGTGTGTTTATAAAATCCAGTCAGTGACTTTAGACGTTTGTCTGGACAGCCCTGAATTGCTCACATGCATGCAGTGTGTTATGGTTAAAAACAGCCTGACAGGTAAACTTTTAGACAGATTAGACTCCTAAAGTGTAGCAGTTGTCACAAATGACTTTTTGCCAGTCCAGATGTTATTATGTTCAGCATAAAGTCATAAATCTTATGTGTTTTTCATCCTTTAAAAAATATAGCTGGAAATTTAGTAAATATAGCTTAACGGAAGTGTGGTCTGCTCAAGAGAGACTTCTGTACGTTCATAGCACTAATGGGACACAAAACCTGAAGATACAATTAAAACAGTACATAGTTCAGGCATTAATATCTCCACCAGATTCCTTTGAAATTAATACATTCAAATATCTGAGATTTGTTGCATACCAGACCATCAGAACCATGTGTACTAGGTCAACAGTTCTTTCTTTTCTTCATCTACTTTTGATCCCCCCTTTTCTCTCTCTCCTCTCTCTCTCTTTCTCTCCTTTTCTCTTTCCCTCTCTCTCTCTCCGTCCTGTCTCTCTCTCCCTCTCCTCTTTCTCTCTCTCCTTCTCACCCCCTCTCTCTCACTCTGTCTACCACATACACATTTTTTCTCTCACTCTACTTTCCCGTCCTGTGTCTCACTAGAACTGGCAATGAAAACGCAGTCTCTCTGTCAGACAGTGGAAACACATCTGCAAGCAATTAACCCAGTTCCTTATGTCCACGTTGCTGGAATTATCCTCTTTTGATATTAGGCCAAGAGACTGGCAGAAGGGAGAGGTTTGTTGTTTAGATTGGGCTGGTCTGGGCCTGATGAGAGAAAAAGGACCAGCATGGCGAAGAGAAAGTCACTGATGCTCACGTCACTTCAGACTGGACAAACTGATGTAGCACGTGTATTCATAGTATTTATTTCAATTTAAAATGAAAGAAATACCTAACACTAGAATACAACTGAATCACAAACATAAGATGTATAGCTTTGTGTTGCTCAAATATTAGTGAGTCTCATAAAGTGAAGACAGAGAGCAGCTGAAATGACAGCTTAAATAAAAAAGTGACTTTTGAGACATTGAGAAAATAGTCAATTGATTTGTACAGAGAATACATGCTTTAGATCAAAGGGACAGACAAATGCTTTAAAATGATGCAGGTATCTTCTTGGTTGAGTCACTCTTGGCATAGGTGTTTATTCAGATTTGCCTGAAATTTAAATTGCATTAGTATGATTTTTGAAGTGGCTGTGCTGTTTTAATGTGTTTTTTTTACAATTGATTAATTTTATATTTTGCTACATGCCTGTTCAAATATGAAAAATTGACCCAATAAAATACTGTGATTAATAAAACCCAAGTACAAAAACATTGAGACTAATAGAAGCCATTCCAAAACATTGTGACCAATAAAAGTCATTACAAAAGCTTGTGCTGAACTGCTTGCACATCCAGCCTTCATTCCCCTTCACAGATGCTTTTCCTGAGCAAACAGAAGTTTTCCATTACTCTCAGACTCAGCTGACAGGTTGCTTTCTCTCTCACTCTCTTCTTCTCTTCCTTTTTTTCACTGTCTGTCTCTTCGTCCCTCTCACTCGGTCCCATTCTCCCTCCCTCTCTCTCTCCCTCCCTCTCCTTTTTCTCTTCTTCACTGTCTGTCTCTTCGTTCCTCTCACTCGTTCCCTCTCTCTCTCTCCCTCTCTCCATCCCTCACTGTCTGCCTCCTTCTCTCCCTCACTCACACACACTCTTACGCACACACATCAGCCTACGTGGCAATCTGCACGTGAAGTCCGGGTCCAGATACCACAGAGTAAGAACAAGAGGAGGAGTTCCTTGCCTCAGTCAGTCAGTCAGAGTTCCTAAGTGCTTACAAAACAAAAAAAAATAAACATTCTAAATTCTTCCTCTTGCCATCATTCTATGTTGTCTTTTTTTCAACATTTTAAGATGGGAGGATCTTGGGCTTAGAAAACTAACATACAATAAATTCATTAAAAAGTCATCATTCTCTCGTTGTTCTTTTTCCCTTTCAGTTTCTTTGGAAAACATAAAACACTACACACTATGCCAGAGGACCAAATGACAAACTGCATTCAATAGTCCACAGACACCATGATTACAAACAACACTGCATTTGCCTGAACGAGAAACATCTGACAGCTGCAAAGGAGCCAAAAGTCCACACATCCAGATGTGAATCCTCCCAAATTCTTGGACATATTCCGCAAAGTTTTGGCCCAAGTTCTCCACAATTTCCTTTGTGATTGCACATGATTGAGGGATCCATGCCTGCACAATGATGAATTATTGTTTGTTTTGTGTAAAGGGTCAGTCTTGCCTTCACAAAAGCACTAGGGATATTCTCTCAGCTTCGTGGGAGGTCTCTTGGTCTAAGACTGAGGTAAAAAACACAAAAAGTCCATGATACTAAATGACATGACCTTTTGACCTCTGTCAGATATAATGGTGTAATTTGACATCAATGATCAATGTCATCTTCTGGTGAAATTGAAACTATGGTGGTGAAAACAGTGAAAACCAGTCAGGTTACATTCTGTTTTGAGATGTGATTTACCATGAGTTTATTTGCTTAAGAAAACGTCTCTTTCAATCATTCCCTGCAGGCCACTGTCATAAATATGCACTGCTGGTCACGTCTACTGTCAGACGACCACAACTGGAACTTCCTGGAAGGTCTAAGTCTATATGTGCATCTTTGCAAATACCCTTTCCAGCCCAGATGCGGTATGTGTTCAAAACACTTTGCAGTGAAGTCTAATATTTTAATTCACCGACTATTTACTTCACACCATTTTTGATATTCAGTAGGCCTTCAGAGAGGCTATTTTCACCAAAGATCGTTTAGAAGACCATTTATCAGCCATCACTGTTTTCTTTTGGCTAAAATCCAATCGTACTCCACTGAACAAGAGTTATCCCCTTAAAAATGCATTTCAAAGGAAGTGCAAGGAGACTGTATGTAATGAGGACCCAGTAAAGCTGACTCCCATCATGGGTGGACAGGGTTGGAGCAAAGACAGTAAAAAGTTTTAAGAGAAACCTGCAAGACCCAACGGATTAGGTCAGTGTATTCCCAGCTCTTAAAACTACCTTGTGTAACCTAAGGACCAAGAAGGACTTCTTAATTATCCCATGCTGTTTTTTTATATGACCAGTGTAAGAATTTTGAGATGTCTGACAACACAGTTCAATGCAGCTTACTTCTCATTTGTAAAGTGATATTTAATACATGTTGTCCACTGTGCACAAATGAGGAAAATGACCTCATACCCATCTAATATTACACTTCTAACATTGTGACAGATGGAACACTGTGCTCAGTTCTGTCAGGAACCATATGCTATTTGTAAAATTATTTTGCGCCTTGTGCACTACACATTAATATTATTGCAGAGTAAGGCTTAACTGACAACTCCTCTTCTCATGAGTGGGCCTTGTGCATTTTATTATTATTTTTCTTTCTGCCTGTGCTAGATTAGCCTATAACTAAATCTGCTGAAGGAATTTGTCGTTCATGTCCCGACGCATGAAATTGGCGCCATCTAGTGGCTATAACCATAACTGCAGGAAGACATGGTAGGACTACTCTCTGGATTAGGTTTTGTCTTGGTGGAAGTACAGGATAGGGAGAGGGATACCTGCTAACCTTTACTGTTTGTTTGTCTCTAGTTGAGCAACGACAGGGCTGTCACAGATGGGTGAAAGCTGCAACCAATGGGGGAATTACTCCATACTGGAAAGTGGTGTCATTGAAGTTACTGTGGATGTACCAATAGCCATTCTACTGCCTAGGACTACTTTTGTTTACAGTGTAAGTGCAACTGAAATGGAGACTTCTGACACAGAGCATGGTAGGGGAAAAAAATATATATTTTCTGAAACTGGCCTATAGCAGCCTACATAACCCCTCACTCGCCAATGTCTCTACAACCAAAATTAAAGCCCAAACCAAAATCTTTTAATTTTAAGGACAAATCCTATTGTTACTCATTATGGGTCTAGTAATAAACCTATGATATCTAAAAATGACTGGTTGTCCGACTGGGTGGGACTTTTTTTCGTTAGACAAATGCCCATGATGTAAGCAACATAACTTACTTTTGCCCAATAAAAAATAAGCCTCATTGCACCCCACAAAGCATTACTTTAAGCCAGTTGCCAAACAGATAGCCATCTCAAACGAGCGTAAACCAAGCTCAGACGTTACTCTATTCTGAGTGAGGCCTGCAGAATAGGATTGATAAATTGAACCTCAGACCTAGAACAAAATAATGTCTTATGATTTCAAAAGTATTGTGTATTTCAGAATTAAGAAAGTAAACAATTCTGGCCTACATAACTACCAATCTTTATTTACACCACAAAATAAGATAATACAAAAAGTAAGTATAAAAAAGAAAGAACACGTGGACATCAATACATTCATCTTTCAGTGCAAATCAGTCAGCAGTCTGTCCAAAGAAAAAAACATTTCACCCAAGTGAAGCACACTAATCCAGACACTGAGATTGCCAAACGTGCCAGTTTGTCCCGTAAACTTCTGACAGACTTATCATATGGGTAAGTGACGTTGAGCAAGGCTAACAGCTGACGTTAGCAAGCTAGCAACTCGGCTCCGGACTTTTCGTGCTATTGATAGTGGCTTTTTGAGAGCAAAGTTTCAAGTAAGTTTTCGGATCCTCTAGTCCTGGAAGATGGTGGACAGTAATGTGTTTGCAATTCTTGAGCCTTGCCGTTGTGCCAGCTTGTGTCATTATTTCAGTGACTAGATACTCCAGCACACCAGCCATGAAAACAGACGCTCCAGCGCCTATGTGCTCAGCATAGTTTCCTTTACGGAGTAGCCTATGGATTTGTCCGACAGGAAATACAAGTCCGGCTCGACCACTGCGTGAAACTCTCGCTTTTCTAGACTTCTTCATATTGACAGAAAACAAAGTAACTGTTCTCTCAAATCACACCATAGCATAGCTGACAAGGTGTTTCCTTTGCATGTGTAGCCTAGCTACTTGCTTCCTTCCACTACCTCAACAACGTTGCTGATAGACGAGCGCACGCGCAAGACGGCTCTTCCTGTTTTCATATGAACCGCACATTGAAAGCTGCTCTTCGGGTGAGGGCCTAATCAGAGATGGTTCAATCCAAAGATTGAGCGTGGTGAAAAATTCGAGGCAGGTAGCTTGGTGGATCCCTGCAGTTTTTAATCACGACACCGGAGACAAATTACCCACACAAATCCTACACAAGGTGTTCCTAGTAACTAGCCCATCTTTTGGGAGACTTAAATTCCCTTTTATAACCCCCAGGATACACATCACATGTTGTAACACAAATTGCAGACCCCCCGCCCTTCTTTAGGAATTTGACACCTTGCCCTTCTTTTGCTCTAACTTATCTAGGTTCCATCGTCGTCCACTTTTTCTTAATTCCCGGTAGAGCCTATCTCAATGTCTATCTGATTTTCACCAGCACATTCTGTTACCCACATTCCTAACCATATTTTGCTTATGTGGAGAAGTTTCTTGCAAAAACCCGAAGTAGCAGAGAAGTTTGTCTTGTTCAACCAAGTCTTTATTGCGTTCACCGAGAGAATGGTTACAACAGCTGCAGATCTTCAAACCATTCTAGTCTTACACCTCATCTATCTATCTTAACTACTCCTTATTGAAGGTGGCGTGGCTGGCACAGAGCCAATCCCACACGAGACCTCAGTCTCTGTCCTTTTACCATGATGTTCTAAACATGGTTTCAAAATAGTTTTTGGAGAGGAATTCACTGGCATGCACATAGCTCTCTTGCTGATGCTTACACTCTCTTTTTATGGTATGGCAAACTGCCGCATGCTCTATTCTATTTCTGTATACACACACATACGTTACTTGTTCTTACAGAAATCTCGACATTTGGTTGTCTTACCTCTTTAAAATAAGGTTTTACACATGGCATACATTTGTACCACATTACAATTCTTTTCTTTGCTGATATTCATTTCTAGTATATTACAGTTTTCCACCATATTTCCGCCTTTTGGTGCTCTATA
This sequence comes from Tenualosa ilisha, assembly GCA_015244755.2. Lineage (NCBI taxonomy): Eukaryota > Metazoa > Chordata > Actinopteri > Clupeiformes > Clupeidae > Tenualosa > Tenualosa ilisha. The sequence goes on along the minus strand of PYXC01000677.1, from coordinate 1,871,649 downwards.
AGCTCTAATTGAGGTACCATATGTTATGCCTATCTATATACCCAATTAACAGCAGTTCAAAACAGCATATTCAAAAGTACACATCACTTCATAGGAGATTATTTAGGACGCAATAAGCCAAACAAGACAGTATGCAGATTAGATAGGTCACAATACTACGAAGAATTCACTTCAATCCAATTATATATACCCAGTGCCAATTTACACACACAACACAATAGTCTTGTTACGCTTCACAGAAGTTAATCCAGAGCACCCGAGAGCAACAGGGGCAAAGAAAAACTACCTTGTGTTTATTTAAGTAGAAACCTTGGGCAGATCCACAGCTCAAGGGGCTGACCCAACTGCCAGGGGACATGTGGGACATATTTGGTTAGTAACTACTCTTGGTGATAGTCTACAACTTCCTCCCTAGGTTGGGCTGAGCATTAAGCTAACTTTCTGCATACTATTTCTTTAACATACATGATGTTAATATGACATCATAGAGTTAGATTTCTATTATTTAGCAAATCTCCTTAATTTCATTTTCTGTTTTTTTTGCTAAATGGATATTCAGAGTATAGATACAATAAGGTTTTACACATGGCATACATTTGTATCACAGTACTATCCTCTTTTGCTGACATTAATTTCACAGTGTCAACATTGGCACATCTCTTTTGACGCAATTTACGTAAAAGAAAATATTACTTTCTGTTGGCAGAAAATTTTAAGAGGCAAGATGTTAGAGCTTTGAGAAAAAAAGGATTGGGACTCTCCATCTTTGTGGCAAGGTAAACTTTTTCCAAATGTCAACAAACCAAAATGAACAACACATCCCAATATATGATAAAACAATGTCCAGACACGAAGACAAAGGAATGCCCCAAAAGGACAAATCATTTCAGGGTTCAGCATTTGGTCTTAACAACTTTTAACTAATTATGCTATACCATTCCATTTCCTTTGCACTGTTGATGAAGCCACATGTGGATAAGAATTTTAGATTTTCAAATGAAGATGTCAGACCAGGTGACAGGTCTACTAGTGCTACAGCGTAGCTTTACTTGTAATTATGTCGGCTATGTTAATGGTCTCAACTGCATGCTTTAATTGGTACACCTTTTCGTAATAATCCGGATCTGGAATATCTTGAAAGTATGCCACTACACAATGCAAGTCCTTAGGAATTTCTTTACCTCTCTGGACTGAGACTGGTGAAATTAACACTTACACAAGTTCCACAGAACCATAACCTATTCATTTAGGTGATTTTCTTTTTTCTTTTAACAAAACGAAAAACTAAAGACTAAAGATCTCTTTATATCAAACATTTGCTAAAATTTAAACTGTAAGTTGCCCATAAAATCTCAGTCCAACAGCTTTTTCGGGGCAAACAATAATGTTTCACTTTTCCCATCCTAATTCTTAGTACTGTCCTAACTTTAACAAACAGAAAAGAAATATCCCCCAAAAAGACAAGATAGAGAAGCTGAGGGTCTTGATAAGGATGTATTGATAAGGCTGAGTTGTAAATCAAAAGGGTCACCACAGGGGCCACTGAAACCTCCCTGTCCATGAGTTAGAGACTACAGCAGTGACGAACGACCCTTGTCCTGCGTGTACTCTTGGTCTTGCAGAAGTGACAGGTGGTTCATTTCTGCACATTCTTATGTCATTCCTTTGGATATAGGTTTGTTTTCCCTGCCTCTTCCCTCACCACCCCTCCACCTATTGCCACCCTTCTCTAGAAGCTGTTTTGGTGGTACTGAGTCCCGGTTTATGAAGTTGACTTCCTCTGCTTGAAAATCTTCATCTGATCAACTGCTCAGTCTTTCCACCCTGCCCCCCCTGTTCCTTTTTGCTGGTTGGTTTGCTGGATGGTTCCTGACTTGCTGTACTGATGAGGGGGTAATGATGAGCAGCAAGAGGGGGTGCATGAGATAGTTAGGGAGTGTGTTTCTGGTGAGGGGTTAGAGACCGATATGGTGGATACACCAGTGTCCAACAGTGTTATTCCAATGTGCCATTCAGGAAGGGGGCTGATGGCTTCAGTTTGCTCGTATGTGCATGCACTTCCACAGTTGTGCTTTTGCCTCTCTCATATACCCAAACCTTACTTTTGTCCTCTCTCCACTTACATTTGTCCTCCCTGGCCTTCTCCCAGGATTTCAAAGGGATCTCCCTCCCGTCGACTTGGTTGGGTTCCTGAGCCTTTGGTCCTCCACACTGAGCCTCAAAGAGAGGTACCCTGCACGCGGCGCCACTTATGTGGTCAAAAATTCAAGGCAGGCCCTTGCACTGCAGTCTTCAATCATGACGCCGGAGACAAGTTACCCACACAAAACCTACACAAGGTGTACCGAGTAACTAGCCCATTTTCTTGGAGACTATGATTCTCTTTTATACCCCCTAGAATACACATCACATGTTGTAGCACAAATTGCAGACCCCCCTGCCCTTCTTGGGAATTTGACTTCTTGTGTAGTTTCCATTGTCCACTTCTTCTAAATTCCTGGTGGAGCCAAATATCTACCTGGTTTTCACCAGCACATTGCACACTGTTACCCATATTTCTAACCCTATTTTGCTTGGTTGGTTGTCTTTCCCCTTTAGAATAAGGTTTTACACATGGCATACATTTGTATTGCATTACTATTCTCTTTTTGCTGATCACACACACACACACACACACACACATATATATATATACATATTCTCTAGTCTCTTTTCCCTTTGCATCCCCAACAGGTGAGCTGAGCTGAGCACAGGCGTACTGCATTCCGCATTGATTGCTTCCTGGTTTCTGGGGCTTTAAAAGCGCTCCAGACCTGATGACGGGTGTCCACGCTTTTCCTCCTCTCTCGCATCCCAACTCAGCACCTGTACTGACGATACTTAACCTCCATTGTTAAGTTCTTTGTCATTAGTAAATATCTTTATTTTGTGTTTTCACTCCATGTGTGGCCTTCCCCTCTTTGTTACATAGCTCTGTACCAGACAGAATGTCAGAATATGTACATTTTGTATGGCAAAGATAGTTTAGAATCATCCTGGTTTATCAACCATCTCTGGTTAGCGGCTGTCCAGCCAATTTTTTAGAAAGTCGCCTAGTTAATCTGCTAGATTCCTGTCCTTTCAGCAACAGCATACGTATTTTTCCTCAATTTGACATGAATGTTGTTTTATGTATAAGGAAAACAGACAAAATACATTTGATTTAATTTTAGTAAAAATTTATTGAATTAACAACACAGTAAAAAGAATAACAGTGCTGCAGTGATGTAACATGTTACTGTGTGCAAGCATCAGTGAACTTTGTTCTTTCAGTGAGATTTTAACCTTCAAAGCATAAATACATAGTATAGAGAGCAAATGCATTTCACAGCTTGTTACACTTATATCAACCTATACAGCACATAGGTACAAAAGCATAGGAGCAAAACATACTTTTTTCACTTTTTTCAGCACTTCAGTAGTTAGTTAGCCTGGCCTTGCCTTCCTACGCATGTCCGCTTGATTATCATCTCCCTATCGTTTCTTACTACCAAATGTCCAGACCCTCTGTACAAAACAAAGTGTAAGTATGAGGGGTTGGTTTTATCACCAGGCTAGCAGTTATTATAATCAATTTCGAATTCTCAGGCGAGCTAAAATAGAGTATATTCCTTACAAAATTCAAGTTGTTTGTGTCCAAAATACTGCATCTTGCAGTACAGTGCAGTAAAGAGCAGTTTATTTGCAATATTTTGTATGAATGCAGTTTTTTCATGTCCAGGATATTGCATTTCCTGCAGTAATACTACAGTATACAACAGTAATACTGTAGAAAAATTACAGTTTTGACACAGCAGGATTTCTTCATAAGGGATATATCTGTGCCATGTTTAGTGGCCAGGCTAGCACTGTCGTAGTAACTCAGCTCAATACTATATTTCACAGCACAATGTCAGGGTACTCTCTGGTTTACTCTAGATTTTCTAGCAGCCAATCAGTGAACTAAAATTAAAGGCTGAGCCAATAGGTTTAAAGTTCAAACAAAGTGCTCACCCAGTGCAAAGTAAGCATATATTTATCAAGAGTGTCTAGACTCTTTGTCTGAGAGTCTGGTCCACCAGCCTAGTTTATAAACAGAATGTAAACAATTGCAGCAGTGCCTGCTGGCTACAGTTTACAAAAAGGCCCAGCCATGTATGCTTAAGGGGACAGCAAGCATGATAGAGTATATAATAAAGTGCCTATACAAATGTAAAATCAGAACAATGTCTCTTTTCTATTTCACATTAAGTGTAAAAACAGCATACGTAGCTTTCATATTATGTTTACATGCCTCTGTGTATATGTGTGCATGTGTGATATTGCAGTGGCATAATGTAGATAGTACTTTGTTGCTCCTAGACTGTGAAGAGAATGTGTCCTGTAAAGAAGCTCTCCGAGAGAAGTCCAGACCCCCCTTGGCTAGCTTCCAGCCATACCTCATCCCCTAACCCCAGCTGCACCACCGTGTCCCCAGTGTAGTTGATCCGGTTGTCCGTATACGACGAGAAGGTAGTCATCACCACCACCCTGTTGCGCTTCAGCTGAACGCTGCCCACTGACCGGAACGCAGTGCAGAAAACCTCAAACTGGTAGACGCCTGGCACGTGGCATGTGAACTTGCCCGTGCTTGTGCTGTAGTGGTTCTGGCCGTTGTAGGTGACACGGGAGAAGCGGAGGACTATGCTGGAGGAAGGGATGGTGCCCCCGAGGGTGACAGAGAAAGCGGAGTGGGGCTGTTGGCTGTTGCTGCCGGGTGGTCCAGGGGGGCCTCTTAGCCCCTGCGGCCCTGCGGGACCTGTAGAGGTACACAGAGACCAGGTCAGTTTAGTTCACAGCTCAGTACTCAGTATCGATAAAACAATGAATCAATGAACACAGAACATATGAAGACCTCAGATGCAGTCCAATTGGGTTGTTTTGTTTTGAATATTTTTTTTTTACTTATAGACACACACACAAAATGGATTTGACAGAAATAACCTGTTAACAATAAACACAATAAAAACAAATTACTTTATGCACATTTTTGAAGACGAATTTAACAGGTTTTTGCATCTGAACTCCTCATATCGGGTCTCTGAAAGTCATTTAAAACAGTAGACAACAGTGGCATACATATATGAATGAATGAATGGATGGATGTCTAGAATATAGGTCACCTTGTTCACCAGGTGGTCCACGTGGTCCGGCAGGCCCCGGGATCGGCTCTGAGTCTGGATCTGCAGAAATTATGCAAATGCTTAGACGTTTTCCTGTTTCTGATGTGTCAGAGCAAATCGTTATTTGAAAGATTGATTTTATTGTTAAATCATTGACAGAAGATGAGATAAGAATTTAAAGCAACACAATACTTTGTTATTTTTCTTTAAAATAACGACTTCATATCTCAAAATGCCAATGCGTGCCTGGCATGTTTGATTTTAGACTATGTAATGAGGTTGTTTGTGCAGGATCAGTGCACTTAGCTGTTTTTTGACTAATTCTGCACCATGTTTATCTTTATTAGCATTGAATATTTATCCCCTTGGTGTCAGTATGGGTATTTCATTGTATTGCTTTAAGGAAAGCCCACCCATAGTAAAAAGATGGAGCCCCATTCCAGTCACTGAGACATATAGGATGATTCACTTCATGAAATTGCAGGTTCATTTTAGCAAAACAGTAAATCCTCTCTAACCTCATTTCCATCGTTGACAATGTGATTTTCAACACTACCTGGAGGGTCAAAAGAGCTTAATGTCAGCCACCAATGTGCTCATTGACCACAGTCATGGTATTTACAAGTTACTCCATGTAGCTTTCTCACAGAAGGAGCAGGGACAGTTCAAATGAAAAGGCAAAGAGTGATTGGACCCCTCCTAGACCCAAACCCAAAGTTTTTATATGGTGTAACATCCTTGCATAAGCTGCAAACCCATTTTAGGCCACCACCGTGTCTACTGCTCACCTATGTCCAGCCATGGGCGGAGGTCAAATGGGGGGATGTCATCACAGCTGGTGTACCCTGTGCCACGGGCTCTAAAGATGAAGGGGTTGCTGGGAACATCACGGATGCCAGTGTTGTCACAGATAATGCGGGCCATAGAGGTCGAGGCCAGCGAGTCCCTCTGTGCACGTGTGAACATGCCATGGTTCTGCCACCACAGCCTGAAAACACACACAGACACACACACAAATTGGAGGGCACCGTTAAGTGATGTAAATAAGTCAATACACTGAAGATGGCTAGAGATCAATAAAATAGGCAAGAGCTACAGCTTGAGAGCTCATTCACCTTTGATTCAGTTATCCTTTTTTTAGCAACCCAAAACAAAGCTTTTTTGGAGTTGAGCGTTTCCAATTTTCTCATCTATTAAAAACGAAGGGCTGATTCAGTCAACACAAGTATGCGAAAATCAGACACAAGCTCATGCTCATATCTTTAAGGCACCTTGAACTCGGCAGTAGGGAGAGGGTCTATGTTGATACAACATAGACCGAATAACGAAGCAGCAGCTAAACGAAACATGTAAACGAAACGGAAAGTAAGTTACTGTGCCCCATTCAGTTAGTGTTAGGTGCCGGTTCACTGTTCGGTCTATGAAGTATTAAAATTCACGTTCTTCTCCCTACCGACAGCATTCTGTCACCAGGAACGACCGTGCTACGGATTGATTCACACCGGATTTCTCCTTTAATAGACCATCCACACAGACGCTGTCCCACTCTCCCCTCCATCTCACCTGTCCCCATCACGGATCCTCTGGAACTGTGTGGCAATAAGGCAGGCGAAAAGAGGTCCCACGCGGCCGCCCCGGACAAAAGGCTCTGCTACGCCGCCAAGAAAAATGTCGATGTTGTCAGGGGAGCCGTACAGTTCCATAAGCTGACGGGCCAGGTCTGAGTTACCCAGGACATCAGCCAGCTCTGCCTCTGTCTTGGGAGTGGAGAGACCGCAGAACTGGCGCCATGCATTATATCCTGAAGAGAGAAGACAGAATAGAACAATTTGTGTAGGAATGAATGAATGAATCAAAAAAATCTATCTACAAATGTGGAAAATTGCCCTTGGTTTCACCATAAAAACACAGAGAAAACCAATGGTCTTGGTTGTGTCACGTTGCCAGGTTTAGCACAAAAGACTTTTTACACAACACAAAAAAAAAATCACAACTTTAAGTGCAGTACCTGGTAAGCCATGATCTCGGCCACGCTGGAGGTTAAGCGAGGCGAGGTCCAGTGCCAGGCGACTAGTAAACTTGAAAAGCTTATCCCGAATGGCATCTACCATCATGTGGTCCTGGGAGTTCAGCTTAGCTGGTCTCCCCACCAGGCCCCGGATCAGAGGGTCAACGCCACCTGAAGTGAGGTAAACAGGAGGTTGATGAGATTTTAATGCATGTGAAGTCAGCAGCTTTTTTTTTCAACAGCAGTCTATATGACTATAGATTCAGATATAGATACAGATTCAGATTTGTGAAACTTAATAAATGAATAAATCTGCTGAATAAATCCCTGTGAACTCACTAACCCAAAGCCCTAAGTGCTCAAAGAGTCAGCTGACATAAGTCAATCAATGGGCTCTGTGCACGGAGGTTGAAAAGTCCCAGAAGGAAGTTTGTTTCAGGGTGGTCACTCTTTTCCGGTGAACGTCTATTTTTGTGAGGTACAGTAGACTAGATTGATATTAGGCATAAGCATTAGTTGTATAGTGTAGTTATACTAGTTTACTATCCAAAATAAGCCTAACAATAAACTCTCCATGTTCCTTGACAGTTCAGGGTTCATTTCGTAGTTAGCTCGTAGCTATAGCCTCATTCCAATTGTTTACCAATGTAAAAGCTAATTACTGGAAACAGTTGACCATCCTGACACTCCCCGTGCACATAGGGCATTGTGTCCAGTCAAATCATGGCAGTTACGCAAGTCCCTGAGGGCACAGTGTATAGGGCCTAGCAGGGATAATAAGATTCACCCAGTGAAATATTACTTTTGAGAGACTCGCACTGACCTTCAAAGATCACCCTCCATGTTGTAAAGAAGGTTTTGAAGAGGGGCACGCTGGGAAACTGGGGGTGATCACTGTAGTTCTCGTCCAGGCGGAACATCAGTGGCTGGATGGTATTGTGGGCAAAGCGGTAGGCAGCAGTGGCGAACACGTTTGAGATGCTTGGGTCCACGCTGTCGTTGTAGCCTGAGTATGTGCCCAAGTATTTATTGTGTGCCTCTGGGCCAATGATGTGCAACAGGTAGTCACGGTACACAAGGACCTGAGATAGCACAAGTTCCAATAGAGGAGAGAGAAAAAAGAGAAAACGGTGAAATTCTGGACCATTCAAAGAAGCCAAAGAAGTACAAATTGTTAGTGTGTGGAGAGAAGGCACACACAGGGCTGAAATTGATCTGGCACTGTGTCAGAATTATGGCATGGGATGTAGTAATGTAAAATTACTTTATGTTTCAGATAACTTCAGGCAAAGACATGTTTCTTGCATCAAACCATGCAAAATCATGCATGTGTGCTCAGTAGCCCCACCTGGTGGTAACCACCCATGATTTTGCGGGCCTCTTGGTATAGTGTCTCGCTGCTCCAGTGGGGGTTGAGCTGGCGTAGCGCCCGGGCCAGACGGTTGTGCTCCCGCAAGAACAAGGTGTGGAGAGATGTCAGGCCGATGTTCTCATTAACACGTGCATCACCTGTGAGCAACCAACACACAGAGAAAAACGGGTGGAGCTCAGTGACCTGAAAACAGTTAAACATGAAACTACTCATGGAGGAGGGAGAGCAATGGCTATGTGCAAATTATATAGAAACTGGAAGTAGTATTTGAATGATTACCTGCCACAAAACAAGGTACTTCTTCTGCAGTGGTGTCATTGGTTATTCGTTGGCGTGTAGCACACTCATTTCCCTCCATGCTTGAGAAAGGCAGCAGCTCACGGTTGCCTGAGGGGTCGCGGAACCTGCGATTGACGCGCAGCAGGCCTCCGTCATTGGTAAGGTCACGCAGGTCACGAGCCTGGATGTGTTCTGAGCCATAGACCTGGCCCACATCTACATAGGCTGTCAGAGAGTTGATCTGCTCACGCACGTTGGGCTGCCCGCCGAACATGAAGGCGCTGTTACCGGAGCCGCAGGCCGGAGCCGAGCGGAACACTGGAATGCAGGCATCACTGGAGAGCCGAGGGTCTCCTGCTGGGGCCTGGGGAGGTATGAAGGCAAACGCAAGCATGTAAGTGAAAGAAAGAGAGAGACAGGCAGACAGACAAAGAAAGAAAGAAACTAAGAAAGAAAAAGATGGATAAAGGCAGAGTGACTGAGTGAGATGAGAAATCAGAAAGAGAGAAAGGGAAAGATGAATACAGTGGGAGGGAGTCAGAGAGAGAAAGAGAATGAAAGAGGAAAATAGAGAGTAGGAGAGGGAGTCAGGGAGAGAGAGACTGATGAACAGACAAACAGTAATGTAGAAAAGTAGTACGAAAATGGGAGGGGGGTTGGATAAGTGTACATTACGAACCGGAATAGGGAAACAGGGATTGGACTGCTCACAGCTGGTGTCACAGTTCAAGCCACTGCTGAAGGATCGGATGCTGGGCGAGTGTGGCGAGAATGTCAAGTCATGGTCGTTCCACTGACCAAAGATGGTCACCAGGTATGAGTACTCGTTGTCACTCTCGACGCCATTGTCAGTGGTGCTCATGATGCGGTTGGACACCTCTCTCACCTGAGAGCAGAAAAAAAGAAAAACTATAAGAATGAAGATTCCACCATCATCATCATTATAATTATCACCATCATCATCATCATCATCATCATCATCATCGTCAACATCATCATACCAGTGGGAGCAGGAAGTTGTTGTAGAGTCTACTCTGGTCCCATCCCTTTGGCTGAGAGATGCCATCTTCATATTCAGCTGGCAGCCATCTGGTAAAAGGTGTGTTTGATGCCCCAAGTCTTGGGTTTTTCCTGGAGAAAAGAACGAGGAACACTCACACTGAGATCTCACTCTGGTATACCTCATGTGCACTGGCTACTGGCTACAGGCTACTTTACTCAACCTCTCACTAACCTGAATTTCTGCTAAGGTTCCTATAAGTCTCTGTTTATTTGTGCAAATGCTGAAGCCTAAACAATTTAGATGTTGGTACTCTTGCAGGAAGTCCACAGAGATGGCAAAAGTACCTTCCGTATTCTAGTGGAGGTAGAGATACTAGAAAATACTAGTAAAAGTTGACTCCTTCCTTACTGAAGTCAAAGCAATAAAGTATAATCTTTAATTTAAAATGTACTTAAATAAAGTATAAGTATAAAGTAAAAGTACTCTTTTGTGTTTGAGGGAATATTTTCCTGGTTACTGTAGCCTGCAAACACATTTGAATTTATTTTACCCTATGGTGTTTTATGAGAAATTTACCTAGGGTGAACATTGTAATTATGAAACGTTCATAGGCAGAATAGGCCTAGTAGGAAAATTATTAGTAAGTTTTTTTTTCCTCCTCAATGTTTTAACAAGGAAATGTAAATGACATCTGAACATTGGATTCAACAAGGAAGTTTTCAGTATGTATGTAACCACTGTTTTTGACATCCCTGCATATGTTGCAATGTCGCTATTGTTGTCCCATCCATTTTGAATTGGCCATGATAGGGAGGCTCACAATTGAATTACAATTAAATGAAAAACCAATTACAATTAAATGAAAATTACCTCCCTCAAATGTAACACTAGCCTGTTTTGCAGTACAAAGTACAGATATATTAAAACAAATAAACAAATACTCAAGAGAAGTATAGATATATACCCCAAAATGCTGTTTAAGTACAATACAGTGTTATTTAAGTACAGTATTTAAGTACATTTGTAGTTATTTTCCCGCCAGTTATTAGTCTTTGGAAATCCAGTGATATGGGACTGATCAGTGGCACTCACCTGTTGTTGCAGACACTGGTGGCGGTACGGTACTTGTTGATTAAGGGTGTAGTTCTGCAGGGCGGGGGTTGGACGCGGGCAGCGCAGCCTGTGAGTTGCTCAATTAGTTTAAGTTCCTCTGCTGTGATGAGGTCTGAAAGAGGAACGCACAGTGCGTTGTTTGGTTATAATAAGGGAACACCAAGGACATCTGTTTTGGTGATTCTTGAAATTCCTGTTCAAAGGGACACTGGAATTCAGCCAGTGTTTTCCAAATGTCTAACCTGTGGCATTGATTGATCTCTTGTGAACATGGTGAGCCTTCTGGTGGATGAGTCCGAGGGCGACTTCCATTGGTGTCGGCAGCTCGCACCGCATTGCGGGTATCCCGAGCTGGTTGCTTCGTCAGTCGCAAAATATCAGAGGGACTGATGTCTGCCCTACGCACTCTTCTCAGGCTCCTAGAGAATAGCCACACAGACACAGGAGAAAATCATGTCAGGCGTTTGTCAATGTCAACCTGAATTGCATCTATATGGAAAAGAAGAATTTATACAAAATCTGATTGTCAATGATACATAGGACAATACTTACTCTTCACGTGAATACTTGTAGGCCTCATTCACAACCGTCTTCGCCTCCTCAACAGCTTCAAGTATGAAAGGTCGACCAGGGCTTTCTGCTAGTAAAGATAATGTAAGAACTTAAGAACCTAACTAATGTTGTCATGTCATATCTGAATGTGAAACTGCTCATGCGTTGTGTGACCAACAGGGCAAGAGTTAACCAAAGTTAACTATATCTTTACTTAATAATAATAATAATAATAATTATTATTATTATTATTAGTAGTAGTAGTAGTAGCATTTATTTAGCACTGTTCAAGACACCCAAAGCACTCTACAAGTAGGCAAGATAAGACATTTCTAAATAACCCATTTCTTTTTAGCCTGAAAGAGCTCAGGTTTTATATTTCTTCATCACAAAATAACTAACCTGAACCATCACACCAGCCCAGCAAGAGGCAGAGCGCAGTGGCTGACAGGAAGATGGATAGCTTCATATCTGAAACAAAACAATAATAGGGCTTATGAGTGGCAGGGAGAGACACAGCTGTTTTTGGAGTTGAGAAATGCCTGCAATAAAACGTGCTTACACTGACAGGTGGACGTCACAGTTCATCAGCAGGTTAGTTGCTTGAGGCAGCTGATGCTATATTGCATTGGGTTATGCTGAAGCTATAGATTTGATCCTGATAACAGGTATATGATAACCAGGGCTGTAGTCTACGTGATACGCTGGTATACGCCATATAACCCTTTAAAAGCCTTTGGGTTTGTGTATGTCCAGTAAAACACAGGCTGCAATACTGACAACACTGTAATAGCAGTAGCTGTGGCAGCTCCTTAGGCGGCCCTCCCAAACAGTATACCCACTATAGCAAACTAGACTGCAGCGCTGATGTTAGCCTATATATGTGACACTGGGATAAAAGTTCTCGGTCACCACCACGGAATTCCATCAGTTGCCCGTCTTCAGAAATGATTAACTGAACTGAACTGAATGAACTGTGGCTTTTATTTAGAAACATATCTTGACGGTTCTTATGCTCATCATTTGCAGAAGGAAAAACAGTCTTGTATAAATTATTTGTATAAATGTTTTCATGCATCATACATCTGAGCATTTAGGGATTAATTAAAACTATTAATCCTTTCAGTGTTATATTCTGTGAAAGAAATAGCCTAGAAAAAATGCATCTGTTACACAAACCCAATTGTAGCCAGATGAAGGGGATATTGCTTAACCATATTGCTAAACATTTGCAGAAAACATCCAAAAGGTGCCGCCAGTAGTATGTTCTATAGTATTTTTTTTTTCGTATGTAGTTAACCTACTAAGCAGTTGAATGAGACCGATAACCTGCTCTGATGAATGCCTTATGTTAAATCAAATAATGTATAATGATTTTTTTTTGTATTCCCACCTATAGTCTGGTAAGATTATTTACCTGCACTGTTTCAGATTATTATGATGCTCTGCTCACCCAAAAAAAAAAAAAAAAAATGTATGTGTATCTGAGACACTTTACTTTACTTTACTTTGCATGATTTCTAAAAACCAAATCCAATACGTCCCACTTTAAAGACAAATCTATACATTTTGACTAAGAACATCTGTGACCGTATGCAAACTGCTGGCATGATGGTGGCAAATGATACAAACATGACAATGAAATCCTTATTCAATAACCACAATGTCTGAAATATGTTAACATATAAAACACAACAAGCTCAGATGCTCTATGAACACTCCAATCCACCACAGGTTAATCTTACCTATGCGATCTTCAGTCGAAGTAGAGTTCAGTAAAGGTTAAGACTTTTGTAGAGTTGGATGCTGAGAGTATGCTAGATTAAAATTCTCCCTACCTTTTTATACAGTACAGCCTCACCCGCCCCCAGCACTCTGCGGGAAAAGGGTGTGAGTGTTGCGAGTAGTTCCTCCCTCCTCCCTTTCAGTTATTTACTGATAACTATTTGCAGGGTCATGTTTACTGTGTCATTTCCTTAAGATAGTAGATTTTTCCTCATTGATGATCATAATTGGTCTATGCCTGTTTCCGTCTAAGAACATTTTACTGCTTCAGCATAGGCCTACTGATTTTCACACCGCATCATATTAATGCTGGTTTATCACATTTAGTAACACAGATAGGGTGCAGTGCAGTGTCATGATAAGTCTTCTCACTACTTTTAGCAGACACTTTTATCCAAAGCGACTTACATTTTTGGTAACAATGTTACAATTGTTCAGGGCCAGATTCCCCTAGTGCAACTTAGGGTTAAGTGCCTTGCTCAAGGGTACAATGGTGGCAGCAGGGATTTGAACCCACAACTTTTCAGGCTAATTTAAATGCAAGCCTAGATCCTTAACCACTATGCTACCACCGCCTATCTCAGTTCACCTATTCCAAATATAAATTTCCAGAACCGAATGACACTTAAAGGAGGAATTCGGTGTGAATCAAGTTCTTTTTCCTTCAGACAGCACTCTGTGACCTCAAACAACAGGGCTATGGCTATGTGTTAAAGTGTCATGCCTTTGGGTAAAGTGTTACCGGCCTTGTTTGTGAACAGGCAAACACTTTGTGGGATTTTGACTCGATTTTTCTGAGTGAATCACACTCTTCGGATCTGTCAGGTAGGTTGAGCGGCTCAGAACATTCAACAGCTCAGATTTACTTGAAGAAATGTCACATTTTTGTTGGCTGTCTTGACGTGACATTTACACATGCAGCATCAAATGTATGAGTTACCATGTTGTATAGGGCTGGAAAATACAGGATGTCTGCCTGGTTTCAGAGAAATGTTTTTTGTCAGTACCAGAATGGCAAGAAACCTGTATTATTGCACAACAAAGCAGACTGTCATATCAAAATAATAAACTGATTAAGTGTATTACACAGGGTATTTCTTTCTTTGCAGGGCATGACACCATTCTTCCTAACCCTGAACAAAAAGCCTGTATGCGTCATTACCTTTGAAAAGAAGCTGTATATCCAGATGCCCAAGATAACACATCACATCAGACGTGTCAGTGTGAACCCTTGTTGTTTTCTATTTCTAGTCTTTTATTTTCTCAAATATCTATTTTAAATATCATGCATATTGCATAATGCATATTTCATGCATTTTGGATTCTGGTGTGATAATGATTACTATGTTTATATTCTATTCTTATTTAAAGAAAGCAAGTGCATGCAAAAAAATTACAATTCCACGTTACAATCATTAGAGGGCCAACTTAGTTAAATTCACACATAGCCTCCATACTTTACACATTTAGTATCCATCTCTATTAGCCTTAAAACAAATCTTCATTGCAGGATTGTATTTTAGTTGGAATGTCTGGGTAAGGCTGATATATAGGAAATTATAAACAGACTTCCTTATAATAAGTGGATGTCAAAGTCTGGTACTGTTGATTAACCCGTGTTGTGTCTTTATGGCCAATGTCAGTAATCTATACAATTTCCTGGTTTCATGATCCACACACAGTGCCCGTAGCTAATGTATAATCTGTTGTTTGGCTCGCCCCTGATGGTGCTGAATTGCTAATGATTTATTTCCTCATAAGATAGCGACTGACTACAAGTCATATATTATTTGACAAAACAAAAACAAAATCTTAAAACCAGGAAATTGCCTCTTTTCTTTTTTTTTTTTTTTTTATCTCAGGATTGAAACAAATGTTCCTGGGTTTCAGTACTTCAAAAAGATATCTGTGGGATCATTGAGATGATGTTCCTTTTGTGAGACATTCTCATCCCTTTATGATGTGTCAACTGTCATAAGTTTCATGTAATTACCAGTGTGTGTGTGTGTGTGTGTGTGTGTGTGTGTGTGTGTGTGTGTGCCTCTAGTTATAAAGCTCCTACTGTGTTGCAAAAAAATACGATACATTTTATCGTACATATTGCTGACTGAGATCAAATGATCCAGTAGTATCAGCTAATGATTTTTAGAAGTAGAAAATTAATACATCCTTGCACACACGAGTCACATTCACAGATGAGACAACCTACATGTTCATCATACGTTGTCCTATTGGTTCTATTGTGAATCAGTCAAAATAAAACGAAAAAAAGAAAAGACCATATGTACACCATTTACTTCGCTCAAAAGTATCCCAAATAGTGATTTTTATTAACGCTTTGTCCTGCGTTTTGACCACACGTACAATTAAAAATTTGGGAGCTACTTATGTGGATATTGCGTGAATATTCTTTTCTTTTTCTTTACTCTTATATACAGTATGTGTGTCAACTTTTTAGATGTGCATACATTTTTAAAAAAAAATAAAATGAAACACACACAGAGTAACCAAAAATGTTGTGCATTGTGATCACTGTATAAATAAAAAAAAACAAAAACTTTTGCACATTATTTTTTATTTATTTTCAAAATAGAAATGACAGTACAATGAAGTCAATGAAGACCATCACCAATAACTGCTGTACCCAGTTCCTCTTAAGTGCCAAATGTGGTCTGAATACGGAAGTGGCCCAATGCAGGAAGTAAGTATGATAACCCTCAGATAAGGGATTGAAGGGATGGAGCATAGGAGAATCGAACTGAAAGAAAGTTACTGTGCCCAATTTACACTGGAAATCCCCTTTGACATTAAATACATGTATATCTTGTATCTGAAATTCTGATAAAATTTTCTCCTTGTGCAAATAAGTACACACACATGATCAAATATATGAGTAAGCTATGTGTGTAAGCAACAACAATGAAATCAAAAGTGTACCCGCAGCATGTCTTCGAGTGAGTTGTTGATTTGTATTTGAATCTTTTTTTGATTGAGTCTTTGTTCAGTCTTTGTTCAGTGTGTGTCATTTATTTGTCTGAAACACAAACAGGGTGGCACACATCTGCAGCCTGAACCAGTGCAATGTGGTCCACAAAAAACAAAACAAACAACAACAACAGCAAAACAGTAATTATTAAATTGATCTTAAATTGGCTTGGGCTGAGAAAAGAGGAGTGCTGTTTCTTGGCCCACGTTCATGTCAAGTTCAACATTTCTTAAGATCTAGAAATACTTTTAACTTTGTTGCCACACATCATATTTTTTCATCACCTACTTCTCCATACAACTGGACTGCTATTTTTGTGACAGTTGGACAAGTGGCAAAGCTTATTTCATGATTTTTTACTGAAAATGAATGCATCCCCACATTATTTGTACCTTATATTTTATTTGTTCTAAGCAAAGGTATTTTTAGCAGGATATTTTCTCTTGTGATAAAGTCGGTTTCAAACACCGATGCATGATCGCCAGGGATGACCTAATGCCCTACTGAGCTATAATACTGACTAATTTAGTCCAGGAACTGGGTGGTGGATCAAGGGTCAGGGCCATTTTTATTGTTCCGTCAAGGAAGTAGGCCATAGTCTCATAATCAGTCTTGCACGTGAACTAGTTCTGCAGCAAGTTTTACAACAGTTGGAGAAGGTATTGATGGGTAGCTAACAATTAAGAGTGTTTATTTGAAAAGACAAGGACTGAAATTTTGTTTTTCCACGGTTTTCCTTCAGTTTAAAAATTGTTAACTGAACTGAATTATTTCTCAATTGGAATGGTGAACTATCAACTTGAATTAGGATTATTTTTTGTCTGTATGAACTTATTCATGTGAAGTACAAACATGCAGCACAACACTACCCATAAGCGCATCCACAATGTGATCTGCTATTAAATCAACAGAACTAGTCATGGAGGGACAAAAGATGCAAATTTAAATGCCACAGAAAGTCTAGATCCAACTAAAATTTGTGAATTGAGTTAATTAGCTACTAAACTAAAGCAAAATTCTGTGGTCATGCAAAATTCGACCAAAAATGGTTGACCCCTTCAACGTGATAGTCCACAGTGCTTCCAACCAAAGCCCTGTAGTTCAAGGTCACCAAGTGCTGTCAGTAAAAAAAAAAAATTTGAGACTGCACTACAACACTAACTGAATGTGAAACTCCTTGGCCATCTGCCATAGTATAAAGTTATTCAGAGAAATGATTTGGGAAACAAAGACAAAGACCAGACACTCATAAAGACATTCCTGGAATTAACACATGAGCAAGAGCTACTTTATGTAACACTTTATGGTGGGTCGGGTCAACACACCCACACATGATGCTCGTATTTCCTGCCAACCCAGCTACCTAAATCTCATCACATCAATGTCAAATTTAATTCATTCTAACTGACTCACACTAGATCAGCAGATAATTTAACCCTAACCCTAATTTAATTAATTCTAACTAACTCCAACTATATTAGAAGATAATTTAGGTGTCATCGTTTATTTTTCTGAACATACCAAGTCACCAAGTCTTGTAGATTGACATTGCACAATATCAAGATCAGAACTTCTCATCATCTCAACTTATTAAGTTATGTTTTCGCTGCCATCAGTCTGTCTGTCTGTGAGCAAGATAACTTTAAAAGTACTGCATGGATTAAATTTTTGGACAACATGGCTATTAGTACGAAGGACAAATGGTTACATTTTGGTGGGGATCCGTAACACCGTCTGGAATTTATATTGAGTCAGTGACCCCTATACCGCCTTGGCGGAGGTCTGCACTCTCCGAGTGCTTTTCTAGTTTTACATTCAATGGTTCTATGGTTTAAAACTGCATTACTGTAATCAGGACCGTAGCTCGAATTTTTTAAATACCTTGTGACCGAAAACTGGTTGATGTGATGTATTTCTCAAAAACGTGTGTATAAAGCAACTTTACAATGAAGAATGGTCTGGCAAGAATAGCAGGCTGTATAAATATGAGTATGTATGTGATTGGTTGGTCAAGATAAAGGAAACCAGTCAAATATAGAGGTGGTGTAGAACGGTGGTTGTCAAACTGGGGTATGAGTATCCCTGGGGGTACTTGGATCAATTCAAGGGGGTACACAAAAAAAGTCTGTGAATAGATTCTCAGGTCTCACCAACATGAAGCCACTACATGGCAGCCTGTATATCAATATGAGTTCACATTTTGTATATGCAGCAATAACAATTGGAAAAATATTAATTATAATAGCAAGCTGTCTATGGTGCAGGGGGTACGTGGTAGGACATAGAATGTCTCAGGGGGTACATGGCAGTTAAAAGTTTGGGAACCACTGGTGTAGGATAAACATGACCAATTCTGGACAGGATTGTATGACAATTTCAGTCTATTCTGAGTTTAAAACAACCAGTGTTGGCATGGAGTTTATAAGCTCTACCCTTAGTGCGGTAGATTGCTTGCTTTCATGACTTCAACCCATTGCATGAATAAAACCAGCTGGACCATCTTCAACCCATTGTTGCCTTGACAGGTTCTTTGAAACCTTCTTTGAGCAGCCTAAATTCGACACAACATTGACAATACTCACCTATTGGGAATATTTCTGACATGCAAAAATTGGAAATTGAGGGGAGTGAAGCCTATAACCTAACCTGCAGGGTTTGAAACCTATAACCCCCTGACTGTGTGTGTCTGTGTGTGTGTCAGGCCACCAGACACAAAAATGGTCATTTCCACAAGTCACTCAATTGTAGATCATGATTTAGAGTCTGAAATCTACTTGGCTGGTGCCAGTTTCCATTTGTGTGTTTTGCTGTGTGTGCACGTGTATGTGCTGGCAGGGGGTCACTTCTTTCACTGACTTTAAATAGATTTAAATATTCTGTAGCCTACCTGCAGTTATGTGGCAAAGTACAGGCCTACAATGAAATCTTAATGTGCAACATGCTGCTTTTTGTGTGGGCTAAATACAATATAGTGCAATACAGTTTTATTCATGCCAAAAAATATACTGCATTTCCTGCATTATAAGCTGCAAATGATTCCTCCAGTATGAGGCTTCAGACATCTTAACCAGCAAAAATTATACTGGCTTTAAATAACATGGAAGAACTGTTAAACTCAGTTGTCATTACACCAGCCCCAGGCAATGGAAATGTAGGGTAGCTGTTTTAGCCTATTTACACAGGCTACACTGTGCTGCGACCACACAGGGCGAAATGTGTAGGCCTATCACTTTGTTTGAGCTGCAAGAAACTTATGACTGATTAATAGTCTGGTGAGAGAGAGATATATAGGTCGACTATAAAGGTAGGCTACATCTGCAAAAAATACTAAACAGCCCAATCAAAACTCCTCTCACTGTTATTCTCTCTCACTCTGCGTCTGTGACTCGCCCACTTCCAAAAAAAAAAATAAAAATAATAATGATAGGCTGTGATTTGTGGTGAAAAGGATCTGCAGTTTTGACAGTTTAAGTTAAGAAGTGTTTAGGCTATCTTTGTAGAGTAGGAGAAGCAGAAGGCCCATTATATCTTTGCTTCACCATGACAAATGCTACCTGCTAATTTGTTTGTGACTTTGAGTTTGAGTGTATTGAAGTTCATGTGAGCGGTGATGGATCACGCGTTTAGAGTGCTCATTCTATAAATTGCACATATCCGCAATTTTTTGCCAACATGGATGCTCTTGTTTTGTAAACACCTGTAAAAAGTAAGTCTATGAAGTTCCACTTTTCTGGCCATACTACACTTGCAAATCAATTCGCACAGCTTGGTTGTGCAAATAACAAAGGAAACACTTACATGTGTCAGCCTGGTAGCTTCTGCGGTATTAGGGGAGCATGCACCGGTACCGCCGGACTATTATGCTGTGCTTCCTTGATTGACACGTTCGCTAGCGTCTCGTGGTGCGCAGTTTGCGCGATGGTAGCGCCCAATTAAGGTGATTTTGTGAATTTCATATAGTTACTGTTTGATGTTTGCTCAGCTATGTGTAATAGCTTTCCTGTGTCATGATTTGTGTGGCCAGTACTATTTATGCCCTGTCGCTACTTGTGTGAGTGGTATGGTCCACTGTGGGCGGGGTTGATGGACCTCTGTAAAAAAAGGTGGTTTTGCCATTCTTAGGGAGGCCAGTGAACAGACCAGACCTGATGTATGGTGTTAGGCCTCAGTCTCAGTGTGTGAGACTTTGCGTTATTGGTAGTTGTCATTATTTTGCCGTTTTGCATTTTTGTTATTTTCTTTAGTATTTTATTTCCCTTTTGAAGCTCTTTTTGTATTTCTTTGACCATCGTGTCGTAATTTATTTTGTTCTTATGTGGTACACTGTAAATATTGCACTTGGGTGCTTATTGGCGGGAAGAAAATAAAACGGCTGCCTCTTGGCCTCAATCCACTGCGTCATCCTCTGCTTAAAAAGACCACCGGTCACGGGTACCTTTTGACACAGCGTCTATGGAGTCTCTTTGCTCTCCAATCTCTACTGAGATTTTGCCATCAGTCCTATCAATCAAGTTTCCAAGTTATGTAATAAGAGTATTCTGCCTCCTCCCCATAGCTCCTGGTGACCAATGTTTGAAAAATGTACATTCTACTGAATAGCAAAATGGAGGTATTTTCTGTTGGAATAATTCTGATAATATTATTTTACTATTTCTAATTATCATTTGATTGCTTCCTACTGCTTCCTTACTAGTCTTTTAAATGGTTCATCAATGCAACTGATGCCCAATTAATGAAAATAGCCCTACATATTAAAGTTATAAGTTGTTACTTTTAGGCCTCGGGAGTCAGTCAACCCCAAGCCCTGTTGTTCGAGGTTGCAGAGTGCTGTAGGTAGGAAAACGAATGAGAAAATTTGGTGCAACACAGACTGGATTTGCAAACTGCCGACTAATTCTAAATGAACAACGCACAGGGAAAACTAAACTGATGCAGTTTCGGTATTCGGTCTGCTCTCTCGTGCTTGTTCCGACACTCGGCAACCTCGAACAATAGGGTTATGGGTTGATTGACTCCAAAATTGTTACTTTGAGTGTACACACACCAATGTAAGAGTGTGGACCATATTAATGTGAGTGTATATGTGTATTAGTTCATGACTGGTGGAATCTTGTCAAGAGAACTCATGCTGTGAAGAACGATTATGTTGTGTTTTCTTGAGATAGAATGTTCTTTTCACCTACTCAATAAACAACATTGGAACTAATCGATCTTGGTGAGAATTCTGTGTAATGCAGAGCAAAACCAGTATGGGCACAGTGGCCTATGATCAAGAAGTCAAACAGGGAAGTGAGTGTAAAAGTGGTGAGAAGTTGCATCGTAATAACATCTTGTAATATTCCTTAGATTGCACTAATGTTGGACACATGAGAATAAACAAACACAAGGCATGACCGAAGATTACCAAGGATACACTTTATTCAATTAATTCATATAGCCACCCATCAGGTCAGGACTGGATTGCAATAAAGAATTCTGTAAAAGATTCACAAATATTCTCTGCCAGCAAACACACCAAGTTCAAAGGGCCTGATAAACACAACAAAAGGTAATGCACATAGGCCTACACACCATCCCGATTAGGGCACTGCACACACAGAGCACTGCAATATATAATTTCAAAAACCACCCATACAAATGCTGGAGAGCAATTTATGAGAAGGGACAGCCTCTTTACATAACCAACCCCAGCCACCAGGACCGGCCGATTCTTAAAAGAGCACAAACAAACAAACAAACACAAAAAAACAAGATTAAAACGTAGCTTTCCCCAAGGCGCGAGACCCTCCCCTGGGGTCTGAGCTTTGACGCTGGATGGCACTTGGAGGAATCACAACACAGTTGAACACCGATCCAGCGCTTCTGGGAGGTTCCACGATTAACGAACGTGGAGAACTCCTAACTAGGTAGCGGATCTTGCCTCCTATGGATCCTGGCCCTACCTACAGCAGCCCTACCTAACACAGGAACCTCGCCCTGCCATTCCTAACTATCTTCACCTCCAGCAGCCCTAACCAGCATGTGAGCGGCTCCCACTCCCTCAATGTCAGCGCTAACGTGTTGAGCAGGTGTTTGCACTGCTTCCCAGAACCCCTCTCCTAGTCTCTCCACCATCCCTTAACCATTCCCCCCGACTCATCAACCATCAGGTGGCAGTAATCAGTCTCATTGACTATCCCCCATACACACACACAAACAACCATCAGGCGTAGGTAGCTAGCCTCATTGGCCATCCCCAATACACCCGCACACACACTTCATTACAATCTCTTATCTGAGATTGCAATAGGCCAGACCTGCCAACCTGTATGCATTTTGCGTAACAGCCATGCATTTTGACACTGAAATAAGTTGATAAGCATTTCCACTTAAGTTTAATTACGTATTTGGTTGCGATTTTAGGCCGCTATTTTTCCGGACAATAAGGTGCTACTCCTTCAAAGGTTCTTCAAGGTTGGCAGGTATGATAGGCTCAGAGCCCATGGTAACCCATGTTCTAGTACACTCTGCTGTATTTATTAAAGCTTCTTCCCATCTCTCTCACTCACTCATTTCCTTGCGAGGCAGATTGACTTCCAAGGAGGCCTTAGATAGCCCATGCAAACAGTATGATCAGAAAGGGTAAAAGTGGAGCGAGAGGCACAAAACAAGCTAGAACTGGCCCTGCATATCAGAATAGTATCAGACTTTCAGCA
Organism: Tenualosa ilisha; assembly: GCA_015244755.2. Taxonomy (NCBI): domain Eukaryota; kingdom Metazoa; phylum Chordata; class Actinopteri; order Clupeiformes; family Clupeidae; genus Tenualosa; species Tenualosa ilisha. The sequence goes on along the minus strand of PYXC01000677.1, from coordinate 1,848,676 downwards.
GTAAATGGAGGATGTTGTGCACAAGAAAAAAACTAAACGAACCAAACTAATATTAAACATATTGCCAATGTTTCTGCGGAAGATATTCAGATGTAACTGAAATTGTATTCCTGAATATTTTCTGAAAGTTTCATTTAATTACACATTCTCTCAAAGTAATGCAACTGATGACTGTTACTTTTATTTTGTAATTAAATAATGTAATTTCATTACATGGATCTCGTTACTCCACAACACTGCTTATACCTCGGTCTAACATGCTACATGAGACAGAGCTACAATGGATAAATGCACAGTGCCACGCAGCCATTCATTTTCAATGAAGATGGGACATAAGACAGTGGTTCTGCATCCAGTTAGGTGGGAACAAAATAGATTTCTATTAAATACTATGCAACAACAAAAAAAAAAAAGACTGCCAGTCTGACTGAAACTCAACAGTTTCTGATCTGTGCCCTTATATTTCGTAGAACTTGGTGAGAAATAAACACTGTTGAATCTATCGACTGGGAAATACATCTGTGGCCGTGATGCATGACGTGTTTACCATCCACCTTCCTTGTTACAGCAAGTCAACAACAGAAAATCAGGTATTTGTAGAAGATTCCCAGGCCCATTCCACAACCCTGACCATATTTGCAGTATAGTCTGTGGTAAGTCTTTATTTGAGTTACCACTTGTGTATGATCTTTAGTAAGTAGAGCCGTGTCGAGTGGAGTAGAGTAGTGCTAGAACGATGCAGTGGAAAAGCCCTATTTGTCAACACTTTAGCAGGGTTTCTTGCCATTGTGACATCAATGGCAAAAGACAAAGACGTGATGGTCAGATAAGAGTTTAAGACGTGATGGTCAGATAAGAGTTTAAGAGTTTCTAGACATTCAACTGTCATGTCAGTGTAAAAATGCAAAAATACATTTTAGTGACAGCCACTTTCTTCAAGTGTCCGTGGGTATGTGTGGTTTAAGGTTTAGTACCTTTCAGGTTTGAACCAATTTTGATACTAGTATAGCGGTCTTCTCTAAACCTGACACATTACCAGGTAGCTGACTGAAAATGACTTCATCACAAAAATCTGTGGAGAGAGTCCTTCAAAGATGGTGGCAATCATGAGGAAGAAGGCAAGTAAGCCTTTTAATGACACAAACGGTCCTTTTTATAACATGCACACACAACAAACATTTGTGCTCCGCAGTGGTCATTTTGATGTTCCAAGAGAGAGCTTTCAATAAATGAGGAAGACAAGAAGCAGTTTGTAACCACACTGTATTCTTTCACAAATCTTTCTCACAAAGTCCAATAGCTATATCAGACAGAGAAGTTACACTTGACATTGCCTCATCATTAAACCGACCATACAAAAATGGTTCGATGAGTTACTTGTTTTCAGAGACCCAGCAAAAAAAGCAGAAGACAAGGTCATGTTTTTCTAAAGAAAAAACAAACAAACATGCAGCATGCATGTTTAATATGCACTGCACTACCTTACAACACACATTACATAACTACAAGAACAAGACATGGCTTGCACTGACCAATCACTGTCACAATCAAAAGAGTGCATGGTACATAACAGGAGGAAAACACGTAGTAAGTTCTAATGAGGAAGTAAATTAGGGTCCTATTCATGCTAAAAATCCCAATGAAGATGTTGCACTTAGGACCATGAGAATGGAAATTAGGATGATTGCACTGAGGACCATAGGAATAGAAATTAAGATTAAGTTACTGCTTATACACAGGACTTCATGCCGTTATTCAGATAGAAAAAGAGACTGATGGGAAACAAGTGTTAGAAAGAGACACAAAATTATTTTCTGTCTTAGGGCCCAAAATATCTTCCTCGTGTAGCAGACAGACCCTGTCTGCTTGCTCTGCTCTATTCTTTTCCACACTGGCCCACCTCTGTTAATGAGGGGGTGGAGCTTTTGAGCTCAATCAATCAGGTAATCAGGGCAGCACTACTTAAGAGAGCGGGTCGCAAGCAATAAGATGCACTCCACTGGTCAGCTTGTGTGCTGTCCCGGCTGCCATGGCTAAGGTCATCCACCCAGTTTTGTGTACTTGCTTCAGGTAGTGGAGCGCAGCCCAGCCTAGTCTTGGCTGCTAGTGTGGGTCGTGCTGCTGTCTTGGCTTAGTTTTGTTTGGACTTTGATTTACTTGTCTTGCCTTAGTTTTGCCTTTGTTATCTTTGGTTTGGCTGTCTTTATCTTCTTGTGTTGTAATCTTTTTATTGGTTCATTTTGCAGGCGGCGATGTTTTGAATCACATTTTTTTTATAAATCAAACATAATAAATACTTGTATTTTTTAACGTGTTACGTCTCTTTCAGGTTTCTGCCACTAGCTTTCTTCTTGCTTAAACTTTATATTTATGGAATTCATGTTTCAGTTGTGCTTTGTTCGAACCTGTGAAGGTCTGGTTATGTAGAAATTGTAATCTCTGAAAGATTCCCTGAGGCATTAGGACCCAGGGTGGCATAGTCAGGCTTTTCCATTACCGCTCTGCTACACTCAGAATCACAAAAACTGTCTTTATGGACTTCCTGTTTCAAGAAAACAGAAGAAGATGTCAGGGTTCTTTGAAACCACCTTAAGCAGTTTGTGACTACACATCACATCTGGGCTAGATGCCAAGTCCAGTGAGTATGTCACAGTGAACTTAAACCCATTAAATGATGTGAGGTGTCTTTGTGGTGTGAGTTGTGTTTCATAAACCATGTAGTTATGACCATGTAGTTATAACACTGTTTCCCAAAATCATTGCCCAACCAAAATCATCAGTGTTGATATCCAAGGCCCTTGGGGGTGCTGAGAAAGAATTCCAACACAAAAATCATGCCCCTAAGTAAGTCAAGTTATGTAAGAGGTCTTAAGGTCATAACCCTTTTGGTGAGTAAAACTTGGGGTGTCAATTCCTGGATTTTACACCTTCCACTTTACACATCCTAGAAAGGCAATAGTTAGGGGTTTAAAAAAATATTTTATTTGATAACAGGTTAGAAAGGTAAAAAATAGTGGAAAGGATGAAAACAAGAGTGAGAGCTGTGGTATCGGGCTCTCATCCTGCCATCAGGAAAAAGTTAGTCAACCAGCCTCAGTCTCCCCTACTCTCCGAACACTTCCGAAACAGCTGGACACAAAGGTGGTACAGATCAACGGACAAACTGCTATCGTACCATGTTGGTTGGTGATTTTTGCGAAACAGCTGGACTTGAGCTGCTATGTTGTTCAAACTTACATTGCACTACAGTGGTTCAATGCTAACATTAATGGTTGTATGAGAAATGCACCCAAGGGAGATAGGACAGGTATACATCTTCAGAGACAACGTGACCAGATCCTCCAGGAGGACCCTCCATCTATGCAATCAACAGCAGGTACTCAGCCTCACAATGGGTGCCTGTGCTTAGACTGTTGTGCTCAGAGGGCAGTGGTAGTGGTAAGCTTAGAGGGCATCTCAAAGTTGGTGCTGGTTCACATGATGTTCCCACGGCCATATGTTCCCCTGTTTTATATGATAACAAATGGCAGCATGATAAAGGTACCTATGTTCCTAGGGTCCTATGTTCCCCAGTTCAAAGGTCCTATGTTTCCAGGGCCCATTGCTCCTTGGGCCCTATGTTCCTAAGGCCCTATGTTCCCCAGCTCTATAAAGCACAGAATAGTAAGTACCCGGAAGAGCCAATATGCAGAATACCCATCAGAATATCACACACATATGCAGCCAAGGTCATACTGCGTGGTACAGCCCCAGGCTTGAACCCACAGCCTCACAGCAACCTTGGATTGGGGTTTGAGTGCGCTAGCCAGTCGACTGAAAAGCCCAGTCTGCTAGCCAATTGACTAGCTGGCTCTTGAAATGTCGGGGGGAGGTTTACGACCCACATCCACAGCTGGTCTAGGTGGCATCATACACACTGGCACTAATACACAAACACAAACACACACACACACACACACACACCTCGGATTAAGAGCTGAGTGTGCTAGCAGCTGAGCTAAAACTCCAGGGGATCTTGTTTCATTTACTTGCACATGTTTTATGGCACTGGATGGAAGACTTACCAGTGCACATGCTAACAGGGTGCCAGATTCACTTCTCATGAGCTGTCAGGAGGGAGGTGTACATAACAAAGAGCCTAAGGTCCTGCCTCTTCCGGTTGGTCCTGTCAGACCTATACTTAAAAAAAATATGTATGAGAGTTACTAGACAGAAAATAATTATTTTAGCAAGCTGTAACTGTTAGTTAGCAAAAACGGTAGCTTTCTCATTTTCAAAGAGATAGTGACGTTTAATGTCTCAGACAAGACAGTAGTCTGCAGGTGTAGTGTAGTGTAAGTGGCTTCACACAAACCTAACATAATTTTTGAACAGTTGTTTCTCAGTGTGTAAAATGATGTTTACAGTTCCCAAACAGCACATGTGAAATTTATGACACAACACAAACCAGAAAGTATTTTTTATCTCTCCATTGACTCCCATTCATTTTTTTTGTCAACATAGGTCCAGTGGACTGGAAGCAGATGGTTGTATAGGTCCCTATACACAGCTATCTAATCAGCTTGTGACCATCAGCTTCAGACCTGTTTTCAACTGGTAACTATCTGTGCTATATTTGGTGATTTTTTTTTTCAACAAAATCCATCCATCCAATGCATGTTCAGTGTTGACCTAGGGTGTTCAAGGCGCAATTGAATTAGCTCTGAATTTCACTGCTGTTTGCTGTTTTTTAGATCGTTCTATGAGTTGCCATAAACCCCCATGGCAGAGCAATGATAATGAAAAATGGTAGAAAAATAATTCTCTCAGACCACTTGAACTTCACGTCTTTGCAGAGAAGGTTTGTCAATGGTCAATTACCACAGCAAAGTTGTGGACAAGCCTGAGATAAAGTACCCAGATTCCAAGATGATCTCCATTATGAGGAAGATCCTGACCCATCTGATGCCCTACGAGTCGATTATCCCCTGCCAATCTCACACCTTGGCAGGTTCACAGCCGACTGGGCCTGCTGCCACGCTGCAAAGCAACGTGCTGGTGGTCAGCTGGTACTTCTGCACGTTGGTTCTATGGCGGGCTGCTGCTATTTCACCATGGTATTTTCCAGGTAGCAGAAGTGTGTTGTAACAGATGGCATAGATAAGCAATAGATGTTGAAATAGCTGCAGTCAGCCGACAGACGAGCAAAATGCTAGCAGAGCCAGCTCACTGGCAGTCTTGATGACACATGTTCATCCAGGGACACCGCCGGGGGGTGGGGGGGCGGGGGGTTAGGATAATTCCAAGGGCCTGGCACTTATAGGGGGCCCTAGAGAACATTTTAGTATTATAATCAATGTTTGGGAGGTGGTGGTGGTGTAGTGGTTAAGGAACCTGGCTAGCATACTAGTAGCCTTGAAAATTGTGGGTTCAAATCCTGGCTGCCACCGTTTGTGCCCTTGAGCAAAGCCCTCAGTTGCTCTAAGGGAGACTGGTCCTGATGTAATTGATGATACATATCTAAGTTGTTTTGATAGGGAGGTGGTAGCGTAGTGGTTAAGGAACCTGGCTAGCGTGCAAGTAGCCTGAGAAGTTATGGGTTCGAATCCCAGCTGCCACGGTTGTGCCCTTGAGCAAGGCACTTAACCCTAAGGTGCACTTTGATGATTTGAACAATTGATAGTTGACAAGTTGTAAGTTGCTTTGGATAAAAGCGTCTGCTAAATGTATAAAAATAACAATTTTGCATGTTATTATGAAGTGGCCTTTAGCTGTTTGTGTGTGCCAAATCACAAATGCTAAATGCTGTGTGTGTTTTAGTCTAGTTATCAATCGGAGCAATGGAATACTGTTTTCAGACTGGCTAACAGGGTGTTTGTTAAGTCCGTATAACACACACCTATGAAAAAGATCTGGTGAAAAAGCAAAGATTGTAGAGTGGAGGTGACTCCACTCCAGATTTTGTGTCATGAAGTCCTTTGCCTCCACCTTGTTCTTTTCCATGTAATTCCATATAATTCCATATAACAGCACACATCGTTGCCTGTTATCCCTTACATTTACCACAGACATTCTAGAATGTGCAATTACTGTAACTGTATTCCGTGAGTTTAAAACCTCCACACTTCTTCAGTCTTCCTCAGGGTGGCAATATAGACCAGGGAAATAGTTTTGTCTTCACATAGGGAACAATGGGTTATTGAGAGTTGAGATATCATGTTTATTGATCATGCTATCTTGCTTTTCACATGGTGTTGAGCGTTTAACATCAGATCATTTAATGCCTTGTCATCTCTGTGTATGTCACAAGATGGTTTCATGTGTGACAAGATAGATCAATAAAGAGAAGAGAAGAGAACACTGAGATTCACAGCATTTTCCTCACTTGTTCTTGTAAGTAGTTAGTGCTATGCAAGTAAGTGCCTTATTGTTATTAAGTGGAATGTAAAATAGTATACTTTAGGCTACTCCACACGTATGAGTTTATTGGTGTGACAGTCATCTACAGACTGTACAGTGAACATATACATATCTGTCTGTATGCCTAATTTTCTTCATACCAAATATAGGCCTATGTTATTTTATGAACAAATGTTGTAGATATTGCAAAATGCCATGTGCTGAAAGGTTTAAAATAAATCCTCTGTAGGATCGATTTTTTTAATATCTCTCCCTATTTATAACTAATGAAAGAATCACAGTATGTTTTTTTTCTTTTTTCATCTTTGTCATGAATCATGAAGTAATGAGCTTCCCCCCATACCCTTTCTCTCTTTCTCTCTTCTCTCTCTCTCTCTCTCTCCCAACATTCAGATTTAAAGATCAGATATTCTCTCTTCCTCTGCTGGTGTCCTGACAGTAATGAGACCCCCAAGTGTCAGAGAGGAAATGACACGCTTCACATGTCGAGGGCCACCGGTAAGAGAGAGTGAGTGGTGAGGTAACCCCCCCCCCCCGTAGCGCAGTTGTGGTGAGTGGGGGGAGGAGAGGCACCCAGCGCGGCTCAGCCAACAGAAGAGAAAGGTTAATGAAGTATTAAGCAGCGACAGGCTGAGCTCTTGAATGCTTAAACATGGTTATTTCGGTTTCAGCCTCTTCCACTCCTGGTCACCACCAGCCTTTGCCATTTTTACTCATCCCTTCATTTCTCTCTTTCAATGTTTCCTCCTCCCTTTGATTTTTATGTGAATGGTGTTGCTCACATTCACGCAGAGTCCTTCCACAATCATAAAAGACAGAGTACATTATATATCCTATTATAGAATACTATATCTACACTTATCTACACTATACATATCTACACTGGTTTGTATAGGGTTCAACTGTCTGCTCAGAAACAACAGCAATAACACTTTCTCTCACATGCACATATAAGTGGCTGTGGCTGTGTCATGTGTGTGTGTGTGTGTGTGTGTGTGTGTGTGTGTGTGTGTGTGTGTGTGTGTGTGTGTTCACAGGGGGTATCATTAGAGAGGTATGTTTGGGCAGTGATGGGGCAGAGGAGGCAGATGACAGCTGCACTAAATGTCACAGGAGGAGTACACACTGTGAGAAGACCATGCACACACACACACACACACACACACACACACACACACACAATCACATATACGCACAGAGGGGAAATCATTTTTAACCAGCAGGGAGCTCTCTTATCCTCTTCATTATTCAAAAAGGCCACAGCAGATACACACACACACACACACACACACACACACAATCCCAATCTCTCACGTGAGCTCCTCACATTGGTTTACACTCATGGATATTTAAAGGTTTTATGGCGTTGTTGTAATTCACAGGGCCAGTGGCCATAAAGGGCAATTTCTCACCCTTACGGGAAACCATGGCTCCTGTGAGCCGTAATGGCCACTCACAGAGAAATGGTGGCATCCACAGTCAACCTGCAATGATGCATGATGGGGAAACTAACCACACAGAGCCATAATGGAGTCCAGTCAAGAGGGCTATGAACATTTAAATGGTCACTCAGTCTCTGGCAGGAATTTGGTTAATGTTTTCAATTATGTAATCATGTAAATCAAACTCATGCATGCAGACACATATTTTACAGCAATGGATGACAAAGCTGTGTGACCAAAGGCTACTCATTGTTGTAACTCCAACCTAATTCTATCCAAGCTGTTGGTATCTCAGTCCCTGTACACACAGAGCTGGGTATTTATGAAAAAAGAATTTTTTTCTCCACTTTATTTAAAAATAATTCAGTCTACATGATGCTCAAAAGGAACTTGGGGAAAAAAGGAGCTTTCAAAAACATGTCAAACAAATAGGCAGCCAACCAGAGATCTGCAAAAACTGTGTTTTCCCTATCCACATGCAGTTACTGGAGCCAGAGTTTTCAGAGCTCTCCACTTTGGCCGGAGTTTTCAGAAGTAGCTGGTTTCAGTGACTGAACTTAGTTTGCTTATGGATGATAAGCGAAAACGCATAAAAATGTTTTTGGTTTTATAAATACCTGTCTGCAAGTGTACAGGGCCTCACATCATGTGCATCATACAGTTTGGACTGTAACATATGGACTGAAACATATGAAGAGCTCTTTTCCAAAACGCTATAAAAGCTATTTAAATTTGTTGTCTGTACCCAATTAAAACAATAAAACTGTGATTTCACTGATATTAACTGAGAAGCTCAATAAAAACACATAATTTTAAAATATTTTTGAAAATCAAGATTTTCTCGATTTTCCCGTTTTGGAAAAGAGCTCTAGAACCTTTCAAGTGGTTATACGGCACATACCTGTGTATCACGTAGCGAAACTGCATCGAGTTGTGGGTGCAGCTTCGCTAATTGACATGTTTGCTATTGAAGCAATTGATGCTGAGGTAGTGAGTCTATGGAACTCTGCGTCTTACGGATGTAACCATGCCTACAGGAGAGGAGCAAATGGGAGGGGAGGAAGGGGCACGCAGGCAGGAATGTATCAGGGCGTGAAGCTTGTCTGACACCCACACGGATGGTCAAACCAGAAAGGAGAGCACACTCTCTTCTTATTCCCTCCATCTGGAGTCTGCCAGAGAGGTGAATGGGTCTGAGCGAGTAAGGTATGGAGTGATAAGAGTGTGATTGAAGAAAGGAGACTGAAACTGACCTGCCTTAAGAGAATCACATGCCTCTAATGCCACAGAAACACAAACACACACGCTCTCTCACTCTCAGATACTCGTACAAAAGGGCAATGTACAAACCCATGTGTACAGACTCTCACAAATGTAACCCACACATAAGGAAAAACTGTTCACCTGTTCCACTCTGTGTGTCTGGAAGATATTGGCCACTTTCTTGTCTCACATTTTTCAGCCTTTCTCACAGACCTCCAAAGGTCAAATAAATCAATAGCTCTTCAGTCTGCTATGCTCCATGTGCAGTGGATGAATGAATCCACCTGAGAACCCATCTATACGTAACCTTGCCTTCCTTCTATTATACAGTATTGTCTCCACTACAAAACATTGGTCTGTGAGACTTCACTGGTCTGTATGACTTCATAACAGCTAATCGGGGGGACATTTTCATGAATTCCTGAGGACATTCATATTTCTACAGTCAATATCATTAGAACAAGTAATATTTTAGCTGGTCACCCTTTTCCATGATACAGTATAGCCTCTTACAACATTGGTTTGCATGACTTCATTGGTCTCACCCCCCCCCCCCCCCCCAAAAAAAAAAAAAAAAAAACACAAAACACACATACATACATACATACATACATACATACATACATACATACATACATACGTGGAGGTATATCCTCACACTCAGAAAAGGAACTTTGCTGTTGCCACGGTAACGTGCCTCTGTGGGAAGTCGGCCATGTTGTGTCAGGGATCGTGACACTGGGTCAGGAGGGGCGACACCGCTGTCTCTCAGGACACCAGGCACTTCTCAGCATGAAATCCTCTTCTAAGCTGTCACTTGTCTCCACATCCCACCACCTTCTGTTCTGGCCTGCAATTTTCATGGTCACAGACTCTTCTTGCAGAAGTTAGAGAGCAGGTTACATATGTAGCTCTGTGTGTGTGTGTGTGTGTGTGTGTGTGTGTGAAAGAGAGAGAGTGCCATTTGGAATAGGTATGAAATTCATTGTGCATTACACATCTCCATGCTTTCATACGATTGTGTAGTGCCTTTTTCTGTGTGTGTGTGTGTGTGTGTGGTTTGTGTTTTCCTCAGTGTATGCACTAGCATATGTCTCGCTCCTCAGGGCGAGAAAGAAAGAAGCACAGATGTCTTGTCTCATCCTGCTCCTCAGTCTCCTGTTCCCACCTGTCTCATTGTCTCCTTCATCAACTTGTCTGCTGCACATGCTAATCCTTACACAATCACACACACAAGCTCCACACATACAATTCTGAGGAGAGACTCTTCTTAGTGTTCAGGGGCGCTGCCAGGGGGGGAAAAGTTAGGATGATTCCAAGGGCCTGGCACTGATAGGGGGCCCTAGAGAACATTTTAATATTATAATCAATGTTTGGGAGGCCCAAAATAATTTTCTGTCATTGGGCCCAAAATTTCTAGCAGTGCCGCTGTTCGTGTTGGTCAGTGTGGCCATCAGATTATTATAATAGTGACATTTGTTTATCTAAACGATTATATTCCTGTCGTGAACAGCCATTTAACCTCTCTGAAAGATTCCCTCTTCAACAATTCTGTTCCCTCTTGTCCTGTTAAAGCAAACGCTCTTGAGCTTCCAGAGGCACTGCACTTATTGTAGTTATTTTGTTGGTACCAGGCCAGACAGGCGTGGTGTTCGTGTTACTACCAGATGTTGTCAGACAGCAATAGTATCTCCTGTCTCTAAGTCATCAAACTCTTGGTTGTACTAAAGCAAAGGCATCACTGACAGGGATTTTTTTGAGTCTGTAAAAGACATGTTTTAAGCTTGTGCAAGGGATAGAGAGTAAACTGATTTTCAAAAAATCGACACTTCAAGCAGCATATGAACCCCTCTTGAGTCGGCCTGCCCACACAGACTGTTTAGGTTTGTACAATGAACCAGTGAACACAAGTATTTTTAGTCAGGTGGGTGACTAACAGTGGGTGGAATATGCTAGAATGTCATGAATGTTAGAATTACACATTAATTCACCTAATTGACTTTTAATGTCTACATGAATCTCCTTGGATTTACATATCTCCCATTTATTTAGGTAGGAACTTGACCTTGTTTACAGTTAGAAATAGAGGGCATCACCAATATGGATGGCAGTGAGACAGACTTATAAAGAAAGTGACGGTCCAATTTGAAATCCAAAGCCCATTCAGAGGAACAGAGGAGAGAGAGTCAAGTCAGTGGAGAGGAGAATCCTTCTCAGCGTGACAGATCTTCATTTTTCCCTTACGGTTTTCTGCGTTTACACACACAGATGCTCAATTGGATGCCAAACTGAATCTTGCTGCAATAAATCATCTATTGAATTTTGCTACAGCTCAAGTCATGTGGGTGTATCTGTCTGTGTGTGTCCATGGACAAGCCTATATGCTTTTGCATATGGATGTATGGGAGAAGTTTCAGAGTGCACAAAAAGGTCAGCAAGTCTGGTGGCTGGTGATTTACGGTCAGACAGGAATACACAATTAACAATGGATTCTGACAGTATTGACTGGATGTCTAGCCAGCTTGTGTGATTGTGTGTGTCTGCATGCTATGCCATATGTTTGTAAATATTAGCACATGTGTGTGTGCCTGTGTGTGTATGCCGCACAAAACCTGTGTTTACATGTCTACGGTATGTGATTATTTTTCTAGTTACTGTGTATGTCTGGCACGTATCAACATTACATGCGTGGTAAACAACATTGTTAGTTGTTTTGTGTCTGACAGCAGAAAAATGGTTTGTATGGGAGAGGAAGAATGTGTGTGTGTGTGTGTGTGTGGTGTGTGTGTGTGTGTGTGTGTGTGTGTGTGTATTTATGGTATGTGTGTCCATGTCCCGCTTGCCTGCTTAGTTAATAAATTTGATTTGCTCTGGGAATTTAGTACTGCTTCCGTAATGAGCCCCTGTCTTGCATGCCCATGTCTGCAATCATCTTTCTTCCCTGCTTTCCCTTCTCTCCCTCCCTCTCTCTTTCTCTCTCTCTCTTTCTTCCTCCCTCACTCCATCCCTCAGTGTTACTTTCCCTTTTTTCTCTGCTGTCTCCATCCTTTTTTTTTTTTTTTTTTTTTCAATACCGGCCCACCCTCTTGGATGCGTTGAAAAGCATAACAAACAGCAATATCAACAACATGTATCCAAGGAGTAAGCCAAGGTCATCTCAAGGTCGCTTCCATCTACTTCAGTTCATCTGTCTGCTCCCAGAGTGCCTGAGAAAAGACGAGCTTGAAACCATGACTGCAAAAGAACACCCTCTAATGGGATCAGCTCTCTTCACAAACCCCATACACCACACAAACCATTTGCAGTAGGTGTAACAAGACACTAGCTAAACTAATGAACTGGCACAACTTGAGTTTGCGCTGATGAACCGAACAAACAAATATTTTTGGTGAGACACGTATAGCAGTTTCATACCGACACGTGTGGGCAAAAGACGTGTGTGTGGGGGGGAGAAGAATATGCTGTGTTAGAAAATCAGACATTGGCATAGTTGTTAATGTTAGTGCAATTACTGCAAAAAGCTGATCCTGCATGTGCAGCTAGGTCATGCTTCATGTAGCATGTCCTGGCAGAAGAGTGTGTGGGGAAACGATAAGCAAACTCTGTGTGTGTGTGTGTGTGTGTGTGTGTGTGTGTGTGTGTGTGTGTGTGACTGAGGTGATGCGATGAGAAAAGAAACAGGGAAAAGTCACACACACATTTCTACATACAGTACAGTTCTATCTTGCAGGGCTGATGTTTCTACAGTGACTACAGTAATTTGCTCTCTCTCTCTTTCTCTCTCTCCCTGCTTCACTCAATCTCTCACTCAGTTCCGCCCATTTTTCACCCTCCTGAGCACAGTAGTTGGCATTTGGAGTGAAAGCTGCTGACAGGCTGCTCAGAAATTTCTGCTTTTCCATGATATCGCAATGATTTCCCCTGCTATGTCAGGCTCATACCCCCCACGACCCTGCCCCACCGCACACACACACAACACACACACACACACACACACCCATACACACACACACACACACACTGCAGTCTTTCTGTTTCTCCCTCATTCTCAGTCCAGCACCCAGAGTGCTTTGAGCGACTGTATATTTCCCGTCGGAACGGCCTCCGACCTCTGAGCATTCCCCAAGGACGCCCAAGCCATTACTGTAATTAACTGGATGGGGACAGAGTTGAGGTGGGGTGGTAGGAGGGAGAGAGAGCTGGACAGAGAGGGAGAGGGGGGGCGGTGCCATGGGGGTGGAGAGCTGAGGGGTTGAGGGGGCTTTTCTGCAGAGGCAGCAACTCAGTCTGGCCTGCCCACCTCGTTGGCTGCCCGTAGTTAATCCCTGAGTCATTTTCATTACGAATGGATCTAAGGCGTGGGCCCTGTATTCATCTCCAAAAGAGCCAAAGAAATCTCCCATACAAGCTGTTCTTTTATACACTCCACAGAGTTGAGCGGGAGGGCTTGGTTCTGTTTGAGTGTGTGTGTATATGTGTGTGTGTGTGTGCGTGTGTGTTTAACAGAGAGAGAAAGTGTGTGTGTGTGAGAGAGAGTCAGAACGAATGAGGTTGTGTGGGAAACAGTTATAAGGAGCCTGTCACTCAAAGATAAGTAGTGTAATTTTCCACCATATGATGATGTCACTGGCAGCCTATTGCTGTTCCCATGATAAAGCCATACCATCCACGAATAGGGGGTCCACTCCAGGTTCAAATAAACTGGATTTTCTGTTATATATAAGATAATGTTGTTCTTTAAACAGATAAGTCACCTATTGTTCTTCAGACATGTTTAGTCATCATTATTTTTATGTTTCATATCATTACGATGTCATAATTTTGTTGTAGCAGTTTTATGTCATTACGATGTTCTAATTTAATTTATCACTGTAATGTCAACTAATCTGATTCTCCTGATGAACCTCTGATTCCACCACATTACGTGGACTAATCTCCCCTGTCAAAGTATCTATCCAAGTATCTGTTTCTGGGTCTTGGAAGGCATACAGTATGTTTTGATATCTGTCATTAATACAGTATGCGTAATGTTTGTGAAAGTAGATCTGCTCATTGTTTTTATGTTTGTGAAAGTAGATCTGCTCATGTGAAGGATACAGTATGCATAATGTTTGTGAAAGTAGATGTGCTCATGTGAAAGATTCCTTAGATAAATTAAAGGCCTACCAGACAACGATTTTAGCTTAATTTACCAACTTTGTAGTCACTTGGTCAAATGGCTTATTACGGGCGAATGAAGGCTCTTTTGGCTGCCTCTAGTGTAGATTCCTCGGTTATTACACTTGCAGGATCTTAATCGGTGAGGCGGTGTTAAAGAGACCCTATGCAGCATTTTCATTGTCATAAAACCGTTACTGTTTTGGTTCAGTGCTTTGGTTGACTGACCTGTTGTGATGAAAATGGTGGCTTTTCCTGCCCCTGTAGGGGGAGCTCGCAGGCTTGCCTGGTACTGCTTTTATACAGAATATATATGTGAGTGAAATCGCACATGTTTGTGAGAGAAAAATGTGTGTATGCAAGTATTTCTGAGTGAAACTGAGAGACGCACAGTATGTGTGTGTGTGTGTGTGTGCGTGTGTGTGTGTGTGTGCGTATAGCCGTGAGTGACTCACCTCATTGGTAATACAGTGGCCAAGGAGCTGGCAGCTTGTTGGCGTTAATGTGATCAGGGCTGTGCCACAGCTGGCAACGGATGCCTCATCAACACCCTGTTGCACCCTGGGATACGGACCCAGCCCCAATAAGTCATGCTGTCACTGAGTGTGTAAAACTGGTAACATCTTACTTTCCCCCCTAATTTCTGTTAGGCTCACTGTGTACTAATTTGAAGTTTTCCATTATGGTAAAGCCATATGATCCTTAAATAATACTGAACATGAAGAGAGGATTTTCATGCATCAAAAGGTAAAATAAAGGAAAAGTCTATGTACACTGTGATCTAGCACTGGTTTTAAGATCTTTGTGACTTCTTCAGGAACTATTAGATGATTCAAGTGAATCAAAATGCATTCTACCATTCGTGAGGAAGAATTCTATGGTAGGTTTAACAAATGTATCAAAAATGTACAATTCTATTGTAGGCTTTACAAGTGTATTAAAAGCAAAATGAATGAGATGTGTCACCCTATAAGCTACTGTGTAAGGCCTGATTCAGATGGAGTATGATGTGTACAATTGCATTTTGTTTTATTTTTTTGCACATTTCTGCACGTTACTCAAATTTAACTCCCTTCATTTGACATTAAACAGGTTGCAATGCTAAAATTCTTCTTATGGATATTCTACAACCATCAGACAACCATCGGACCACATAGATGTACACAGTGACTGAGAGTGTGTCCAAGCACTTAGATACAGCTAGAGTAATTCATGTACATGATTTTTTTGATAAAGTACCACACTGTAATGTAAAGTCGACTAGTATTTAGCAGACGTTTTTTTTTCAAAGCGTCAGGGTTTCGCAGTGTGGGGTTCGGGAACCGGTCACCCGATTGTCAGTCAAGCAACGTAACCACTGCTCCACCATGCATGCTGTCCATTCACATTGTGTCATGGTAAGAAGCTGTTTTTCTGAACATGACCTAAATAAGAAATTAGATGTATTAAAAGTTCTCCAAAAAATACATCAAATAACATAACTACATTACATTACTAAATTACATTAGGTCTTTGTAGGTCTAGGCATTGCAGAGAAAAGCACAACTAGAAAAAGAGAAAGTGATGAGCTCTCCCTGAGAATGGGCAGGACACAGGATGGAGGTAGTGCTTATCAAATAAAATTTATTCACAAAGAAAAATTAATTATTCTGAGAAGAATGGAACACAAATTTGTAGCCAAGGCTTTGAATTAATGAGCTGTTAGTATGTGGATTTCTCTCTCTTTCTCTTTCTGTGCGTGTGTGAGTGAGTGAGTGAGTGAGAGAGAGACAGAGAGAGAGAAATAGAGAAGGAGAAAGTGTGTATGTGTGAGTAAGAAAGTGTGAAAGAAAGACCTAGTCAGACACATGAGCCCACGCAGCACAACAGCCTTGAAATGTTTTAAATGGATAACCTCATCTACAAGGATGAGATGAATGGGTAGCATGAATGAATATTCAAAATTCTGTCAAACACGGGAAAGGATAGATTAACCCACAGGGTCAAGATATTCAATCATGGGATGACAGCATAATTAAAGGACATGGTGTCTGTGTACTCTCTGTATAAGAGGGCTTGGTTTCATTTGTGAATGCCATCATGATCCACATCTAAGTAATACTCACAGACAGTGTGAACGTCAAAGGGTCAAAGGGTCAAAAGGTCTAAGGGCAAAAAATGATACCCTGGATGACATCAACATTATATCATATACATATATATATGGATGGATATAAAGGATGACCTTACACCTGTGTATAACAACAATTTATTCAACAACAATTGATGTAATGCTTTTCAAGTTAGTCAAAGTACTTTTTCAGTAGGAAGTGGACCTCACTAATCACCCCCAATATGTAGCCCCTTCCTGGGTGATGCATGGCAGCCATTATGAACCAGAATGCTCACCACATACCAGTTTGAGGTGGAGAGAGAGGGAATAAATTAGCAAGAATCAGATGCAGAAAATCCAAGTCAGTTTCTGCTGTGATTTTCGATTATTAAGGTATAATAACTATAAGGTGTTTCATCACCACAAAATATACCACTGTCTGCTTCAAATCTTGTGCATGTCAACTAGGAATAAAGTTTCATACAATATAACAAAACACATCACTATAGCTCAGGTGTTAGGTATAAGAACATACACCAGCTACCCTAGTAGAATTTATTTTGGCATATATGCTATGTTCATTCCTGACATGGCAGATAATATGAAAGTTTTTTGTCATATAGAAAATGAATTGTCAGTTTAAAAGTATTCAACAACATGATAATCAGACATTGAACAGGCTGAATGTGTTTTTACAGTGCTCTACTAGATGCTAAAAAAACTGAACAAAATAGCTGATATATTTTGACTGCCTGTGGTGGCCATCTTGTGTGGCAGTGAGCCACCACAAGCTTCATATGAAAGCTTTTAAACTGGACTACGGGAATTGCTGGTAGGGTGTGGAATACCGAGAGAGAGAGAGAGAGAGTTGTTATTTATCCCCTCCATATGGCAACTCAAAGGTGTGTCTATGGACAAACATCAGTCAGCTTCCCCAGACTTACTCTGAGTGAGGCAGGATGTTGAGGGACGAGTGGGCTCTGGGCGAGCAATCAGAGCATACGATTGGCTTGTAAAGAGGACCCAAACAAGCTTTCATGTGCTTCATGAGAAAAAGGCTTTTATGGTCAAAGGATTTTGAAAAAAAAAAAAAACCCTGGCTAATGACACCCTAGAGGGTTTGTTTTAAGAAGAGTAAGAGAGAGAGGGTAGTGTTTAATAATGGGTGGGTCTATTATTTCAGCAGTTATCCTAAGAAGAAAAACTACTGTGCAAGTGCACATGAAAGGAAAGAACAGAAACAAATAATCTTGAGGAGTTTAAGTTTACACGTGAGTAACCATCAGCAAACCTGAAAATGTCCATCTGATGTAATTTTAACCAACCTAATACTTAACTAATGTTTAACTGATGCTTAAAGGCACGCCAGGCAGGCATTTTTAGGTTAATTTACCAGCTTTGTAGTCACTTTGATGATTAAATGGCTCATTGAAGGCTCTTTTGGCAACCTCTTGTGTAGATTAGGCAGTTATTACACTGGCGAGGCCGTGAAAACAAAACTGAAACTGAATGAAACAGCATGTGTTTATTACCGGCTTGTCAGTAAACAATGCTATGAAAATCATTGCTGGTTCCTATTCTGTGGTTTGCAAATAAATTCACATGGTTTGGTGAGAATTTACAATGTTGTTGCTTTTTGGTTTCAAAACATTGGGGACTGCAGGGGCAGTTCTGCCTAATATGCCTTTAACTGGTGCTTTACTAATTTAACTTTGCAAATGGCTAGATTGGTAGGCCAGTTAGCTAGAGTTTAACAGTAAAACCTTGTTATCTGATTGGCTCATTCAGTGACCGAATCACTCAATCATGTATAGCCAATAATCAATCAATCATGTCCATCCTGATTTGTCGCATCAGTGGCAAGGCATTTAACCCTAAGTTATTCTAGGGGAGACTAGCCCTGAACTAATTAATAGTTGGCAAATGTAAGTCGCTTTAGATAAAAGCGTCTGCTAAATGTATAATGTAATGGTTGATTCATGCCAGCTCAGATTTTGAGAGTTTAGGCCTTAAGGTTAGGGAGGACATTGGGATTCAGCCGTTCATCTCCATTTGTATTGTTCCCCTATATCCCAATCCTGTTACTTTCACTTTAGAAATAGCTTCAGCACTCCATCCACGAGTGACCTGACATTCCCATTACTGAATGGTTTCCTACTAGTTTTAGTTATTAAAAGCCATACTGTGTTTGTTTCCTACACCCTAATGTTGCTCTTTCACATCACTGAGCCTCTGCAGAGTCCTTTTGCTGTTAACCTTCTTTGGCTCCTGCTGTTGTGGTGGGGTTGGGTGACTGAATGCTGTAAAACTTACCCTAGGGCTGCACTGGATGCGTTACGGAAACATTGCGTCAAGTCACGTAAAAATTACATTGAAAAGACTGGGAATTTTTTTTAGAATGTTCACTGAGCTGCCATGTCTGCTGAAGCCAGTTCCATTGATTATAGTGGAAGTTGATTCTTATGGCAGATATGTCTTTGACTTAACACATCCAGTGTAGGCTCCCTGTAAGTGATGTTGACTGACGTCAGCAACCACTTAAACTGATGTTCTTTCACAATGAATATAAATATGTTATTAATATATTGTAAATATTTGTCAACTGTCAATTAATGTATGGCTAATCTGACCTACAGAGCAACTTCAGTGGGATTTGAACCCACAATTTTTCGGCTGCTAGCTTGCCAGCCCGGTTCTTTATGCTACCATCACCCAATATAACGATTTAAGTTTTCTTGTTATATTTCCTCAAATTAATGCCTTGTCGTTTATTTCTGTGAAACTCATACCATATCAATTCAAATTCTCAATTCAAACTCAATACAACAGGGAAACCCTGCAGCGCATAGTGAACACAGCTGGAAAGATCACTGGTGCCCCACTCTCCCCCCTGCCTGACACATACAACACCCGCCTCACCTGAAAAGTGACCATGATCCCACAATCTCTTCAGCCTCCTGCCCTCTGGCAGGAGATATAGGAGCATCTGTGCCCACTCCATAAGACTAGCAAACAACTTTACCCACCAGGCTGTCAGAAAACTGAACTATTTCCCCTCTCTCCCACCCCCACTTGTGATCTTGTCTTGTTTAGTGTCAGGAAAATGTTCTTATCTGCTATTTATTAGTGTTAGGAATAGCAAGAAACATACTTTCAATTCCTCTGTATGTCTAGTATATTTGGAGGAACTGACAATAAAGCTGACTTGACATGATTTGACAAATAATCTTTAGATCAAACTTGTGATTTTCACGTGCACAGATAACGGACAGCTTGTGGACAGTGAGAGTAAAAGTGAACTGGATTTGAATGGTGGCTATGAAGCTGGTAAATGAATTTAAAATCAGCATAAAGTACTGCCTGCTGTGCCTTCACTGGAACCTGTGTCAGAGAATCGTGCCATAGTCGTACGTATGACGTACTGTCCACAACAATAGCTATTATGTGTGGATTCTTTTAAAGTTCAACAGAAAAGATGGTGACTGTTACGAGAAGTACAACCTGCCCTTTTCTCTGGAAAATAATTGATATTTTAGAGCAGCTGACCAAACACTTTCCCCGAGTTTTCTCGCCTTTAATAGAGATGTATAGGGGTGGCCTTTAAGCCAAATTCATTGTCAGCATTGATTCCTGAAGATGAAGCCGCTGCTCTCCTTTCACAGTGAAAAAGGTTGAGCTGTCTCCTGTCACTCTTTGCACTTTGTGCTTGGGTTGTGTGAGGTCGTTTTTTCCCAGCATCGCAAGACAGGTGACCAAGCCTTGAATTATTGAAGGTCAGGAAAGGAGGAAAATCAAAGGTGGAGGAAGAAATTTTGAAAATGTCACCTTTTTATTTTTTAAAACTTTTCTTTCTTTCTTTTTTGCCTGTCCTTCCTCTGAAGTGGGCATTTTATGGTGTGCCATTTTACACACACACAAAGCCCATTACACCCACAGTCACAAAGAGAAAGGGGGGGGGGGGAGTGAGAGAGCAAGGGTCAACCAATGGCTGACATTTTTGTAAGTTGCCAAATATCACACCACAATATGCACACAGGTTTTAAAATAAAAATAGAAAAGCAAGCTATGGTTACGGGCACAGCACACGTCACATGGTAATGACATAGTAATTGTAGTGACATATTGTAATATCCTTTTTACACCATTTTAATGGCCTAGGAGGGGTTCGGAGCCAGATTATATAATCTACAAAGACAACATGGAAACATCAGATTATTTTAATTGGGCATTTAAGAATACTGGTGTCTATCTTCATCATGTTTAGTGCCGCAGTGAATAGCCCTCATGCTAATGATGTGAGGCTTTTACTGCTCAAGTTGGACCACAGCCTTGGAATCATCAGTGTGTCAATGAGCATAAAGCATGTGTTTCTGTTTCTGTGTGTGTGTCTTTGGTGCACGCGTGTGTGTGGTGTTTGAAAGAGAATGGAATTGTCTGTGTGTGTTTATGTATGTGTGCAAGTGTGTGTGTGTTTATGTGTGTGAGAGAGAGAGAGAGAGAGGGAGAGAAAGTGATTGTGTGTGTGTGTGTGAGAGAGAGAGAGAAAGAGTGATTGTGCGTGTGTGTGTGTGTGTGCTTGCCTGTGTGTGTGTGTGTGTGCATGCATGCCTGTGTGTGCGTGTTTGGGAGAGACAGCCCAGGGACATCACAATGAGCCACTATGCTTTGACTGTCACAGGAGATGTAATTGGACAAAGCCTGTAGGTTTAATTAACAGAACCTCTTTCATTTCATTTCCATGGTTGCTGTCACTGACCGTGATGTCACTGTTACAGGGTAGAAAAGGGAAGAGCCTGGAAGAAAAGTACAAGTCAGCTCAAAAATGAATATTGGCTTTTCACATTATATAATGCCTATATTTACAACAGACTCTTGTAACACCGGCAGACACATAACACCTGGATATGTGCAGAACACATACAAGTATGTAACAAAATATTTTATGCCATACTCTCCATCAGCACACTATTAATATACCTGTAACTTTATTGTACTGGAGTCAGCAAATGAATGGGATCTCCCAAACCGGAACTGTAGAATGTGAACATGATGGACAACAAATTGCTGCTGAACTAGTTTAGTCGTTTCATCCCCCGTTTTACCAAATCTCAGCTGTGTGGCACATATCAATCTATTAAAACTGAGCTCAGTTCCCTCCACTGTTCCACTGTGTGGGTCCATTTGGTACTGCCAGTTGCTCAAAATCAGTAGTTATAGATATCCATCCAACGGTGACATGGCATGATATGGTTTTCAAAAGCCCTCCAGCACTGGCCCCCGGTAAGATCGTGTTTTTGACAGAAGCCAGTCAACCAGAACCCAACAGTGTAAAAGATATTAGGCCATCCAACCACGTGCTTTGGTCTTTCAGAGGACACTGGTAATAGAGTGACACAAATATAAGCCAAATATAATTGGCATTCCAGCACAGGAAGCCTCAGGAAGAAGTTACACAAGAAAGTACAAATTTAATTCCATGCCACGCATGTCTGGGAAAACATTTATTAACATACTAAGATTAACACAAAAAAAATATAAAACAGTCCCTAAAAATCCTTTGCATGTATATATATATATATATATGTATATGTATATATATATATATATATATACATATATGTATATTCAATATGTACGTATGTATATGTATATATATACATATACATACGTACATATTGAAGATTACTTAAAAGCAAACTGAAATCTGGAAGAGAAATGTTTGTGATATGCTGCCCTGGTTTTGGTTTTGTGTACTTATTAAAACAGATTTGTGTGTTGATTTGCTAGTAGTTTTTAATTGGTTTCTACTCATTTCACTATTTGCACAAATCCGTTGAGCGTGCAAGTAGTGTCCAGTGTCCAGTAACTGCAGTAAGTCTGCATGCGAGTCTTCATTTCAAAAGGAAATTCTGTTTTATATGGTTTTATACAGAGTCCTGGGTAAGCTCTTCATCTCCATCTGGGCATGAGATTAGCTGTTAGCGTCACCACTGAGTGACTCTCTCCGCTCTTAGCATGGAGCCTGGGCTAATTTAGCCCACACTTTGTTCCCCATAATGGGCAATGGCATATACAGTATTTTCTGCGGCACAGGAGTTTTTTTTTTTTTTCTTCTTTCCTTTAACACTGCTCAGGCTGAGTTCTAAAACGCGTGCTGTCTCCAGAGATCAAGCCATGCTGAGAATTGGAACGTACAAGTTGTCTTGAGTGGGAACAGTGTCAAAAAAAAGAAGTGACAATTTCTCCTCATGCTGTGACAGGGAGTTTTAAAGGTGAACACTTCAGTGGAGCTACCTGTGGTGGAAGCTTCTTTTACCTTACTAATTTATTTCCTTAAAGGGTCTATTTTTATTCTCAAGCGTGCCTCTTGTTTCGGAAGAGCCCCGATCTAAGACTTGCTTTACATACGAAGACAGGGTTGAGAGGAAAAGAATCAAGTTAGAGGTTTCTGAAAAATGCACGTTTTTGTAAGTGACTTTAGGCATGAGCAGCTAAGCACTGCTAAGTGCGGGTAAAAGTTGCAGCATATGAGGGAATATGAGAGTGAAAGAGGCTACGAAGCGAGGGAGTCTCAGGAGAATCATTAAAAGTTATAAGCAGTGTACTAATCTGCAAGAGAGAGAGAGGGAGAGATGGTGCTTTATTTCTGAAGGAGCAGGGGGAGAGGAATTAAGATGCTAAGCACCGATGAGGCATCGCAACCCTCGCCTAGGCCGACGCTTGTTTGACACAGGATTAAGTAGCAACAATGCAGAACCAACTTCCCCAATTCCTACGTCATCGCCATCGTGCCTCCCTTCGGCTTACGCCCCTTGGGGATGTTGATTTTATTATTTTTTTCCTGGGTCAGGATTAAGGAGCTACACAGTAGGAGGGAGAGAGAGAGAGTGAAGGAGAGAGAGAGAGGGAGGACAGAAACAGTCCACCCGATCTTGCTTTTTTTTGGTTGTTAGCCCTACGCCTTGCATTGCTCACTCTGCGTCACTTGAGATAACCTTCATGTTTGTATTACATATGACTTGTACTCTCACACACATAAAATATACATAGACACAATACAGGAAAATAAATGCTTACTGAAAGCTGTTTGGTTAGGGTTGTGTAAATGAAGAGTAAAGATAGAAATATCATTTCAGATTTCTTCAAGGCTGAATAACAAACGGACATTTTTGTTGGGGGGGGGGGGGGGGGGGGGTTGGTTGTGTGTGTGTGTGTGTGTGTATGTGTGCTTGTGTGTGTGTCTTTCTGTGTGTGTGGGAGTGTGTATATGTCTCTGAGTGTGTGTGTGTGTGTGTGTTTGTGTGTGTCTCTGTGTGTGAGTGCGTGTGCGTGTGTGTGTGTGAGAGAGAGAGAGGGGGTTGGGACGAAGCCTGACTCATGATTTTTCGGAGTGCGGTGTGCCAGAGCTGCTTGAATTTAATAGAATTTGGTGGAAGAGGAAGAGGAGGAGGAGGAGGAGGTGGAGGGCGGAAAACAACAAATGAGAGTTTGTCTGAGATGTTTCCTCTCGTGTCTGCACTTCTCCTTGTGAGTGAGAGCATGGCTATGTGTGTGTATGCGTGTGTGTGTCTGTAGGTGTGTACATACATTTGCAGACTTGACAGAAGAAAAAGGTTCATTTAAGGGTGTGTGTGTGTCTATTTCACAAACCTAATATGTGTGTGTGTGTATGTGTGTGTATGTGTATGTGTGTGTGCGCGCATCCGTATCAATCCATCCAATCTTCTAACCACGGGTACCTCGGGAGAGAACTGCTGTGGTAGCTCAATTAAGGAGAGCAGGCAGCAAATTACATCGCTTTGATTTTCTCTGCCTCTGTTTCTTCCCTCATCCATTTGCTGTCCCCCTGTATCCTCTCTCTCTCTCTCTCTCTGTACTCTTTCAGGCATTCTCTCCCTCTCATTCCCTCTCTCTCTCTCTGCCGCACGCTCTGCAGCCGGCCTTGGCCCTACTCCCGACTACATCAAAGCCCGAAAGAGATGTCTGACAGACAGCTGACCTCAGCTCACCACCCCACCCCAAGCCCTTGCGCCCTCACCCCCACCCCCCCCTTGCAGCCCAGACAGCAAGGAGTTTGCATATGTGTGTGTGTATGTGTGTGTGTGTGTTGTTGTTGTTGTTGTTGTTGTTGTTGTTGTTGTTGTTGCTGGGCATGTGTAGGTGGGTGGGCTGATGGTCTGCTTCTGATCGTGACCTGTGAGGGAGCAAAGAGCCAGCGGAACCTATTAGAGAGCCCTAAACAGTGGTGGTAGCAGACGCAGATAAGACGAGACAAGAAAGAGAAAAAAAAAACCCTATTTCCTCTGAGCCTAGCCTTAACATTGTTAACCTCTGTTTCCTCAGCATGGTCAAAATCATAGCTTGAACTAAAGGCTTGACAAACTAAAAAAGTAAAAACACCATGTTAATAGCGGGTGAGATTGTTATGCTTGTTTTCTGTGTATCTGTTTTTCTTTAATTTTCCAGTGGAGTCAACAGAGAGTTGTAACTGAATAGGTTCCAACCTGAGATCAGGGTAGAGACTGAAATTGCAGTATTAGTTTGGTTTCTGTGTGTGCACTCCCACAGCTTTCCAAACAGGGCTCCTGTCTTATCGTTTCAGTTAAAAAGGGTAATCATGAGAGGCTGTGTTCTTTCTGTTGCCGGAGATAAGAGCCTGTATGCTACCTGTATCAAGGGTCTCCTTGAGGGGGGAAAGAGTTCAAGAGCTATAATTTCTCATTCACACCACAATCTGTGTGTTCACGGTGCGGACACGGTTTTGGTCCGTTTCTGGTGTGAATACACAAGACGCCGTAATCGTACAGCAGTGTTTACGGACTACAAATGCACTGATTGCTGTGGGAATGAGTTCATATGCTTTACTGAGTTCAAGACAGGGAGGTCCTCTTAAAGCAACACTAGGCAGCCATTTACCACTATTTTAGTTACCCTTTGTTATCAAGCAGTTGTTTTTGGCATCATCTTCAGATCGATTTTGGTGATATGGTCTTGCACATGTTTGAGTTCACGCTCTTAAACTACAGCCATCGTGTGAAAGTACCACACACAAACCATTATGTAGAAGGCTAAACTGCTAGTTGTTATCAGCTCACGCTCCAGTTCAGGCATAACAGTTCACCACAGGCTTTCTATGAGATGCCGAGCCATACAGGTCCACTGAGGAGGAAGTGAGGCAAAGGATGCACCACCAATCATGTCATTCCTTTGACACTGAGCCATTCCATCTGAACGGAAGCATCACAACGAACAAGGCTAGTTATGTATTAGCATCGTCTTATGTAGACACAGGCTCCAAAAACACTAGCCAGTAGCAAATATTCAATTCAATTCAATTGTATTTACACAGCACCTTTTACAATAGTATTGTCTCCGTTTTACTGCAAGGAGCACCCAAGAGCAACATAGGCAAGGGAAAAATTCCCTTATGTATAGTTAGTCTAGGAAGAAACCTTGGGCAGATCCACAACTCAAGGCGCTAACTCAGCTGCCAGGGGTCTTGCAGGAAAAGTGCAATCAGTAGTAACCATGATAGAACACAAGTTGTCCGTGGTTTTAGCTAAGCATAATATAGCAATGTAAAGGATTAGACCTGGGTGATGCTATGGTAGAAATGTGAGCACCATGAACTCAGTGCATAGGTGTGTAACTTCCTAAAGTGCACCTCAGTGAACTCTGAATACGCAATATACGTGAGGTACTAGCAGCGAACTTATAGCTTATAATTAAGTTATCTAAGTTATATGCTCCGAGTTAACTAAGTTATATGCTCCGATGAAGCTTGGTTTCACTACACCACTACTGTTGCCATGAAAGTGTAAACGTGTAAACAGTGTCATACCTGAGACCAAGGGGGTATTCCAAGAAGGTGGTTAATTGATAAACCTGGCTAAGTTAACCTATAGAGACAGTGGTAAACCTGCTATAAGTATAGCCTACTGATTTTGTTAAGATAATGGAGAATCCAGGCTCTTCTATTATCAGATTTACCACTTCCTCCAGCTTAACTTATCCAGTTTTGCAACTTACCCACCTACTGGGAATAACCTCCAGGGGTGTAGAGCTGTTCAGGATGGATCTCAGCTATCACAGGGTCTCTGAGCGCCAGTCAGTCAGTCACTCAGTCAATCAGTCGCTGGCTGCTCATGGATGCTGTGTGGAGTCATCACACTCATTATGCATGACATTCAGAGGCCTCTGTTCCACGTGATAACAGCGACATTGACACTGACAAACAGTTACAGCTTTTAAACTGCACGTGTCTGTGTGTGAGTGTGTAAGCTTTATGAACAGAGTATGTGTATGTGTTAGTACACTCTATGTGTGGGTCATACAGCGATGGTTACGGATGGGTGTGTGTGTGTGTATGTGTGTGCATGTATTAGGGGGAGGTATATCCCATTGGCTACCCTCCTTAATATCCATAATTCCCTTTCTCCCTCTTTGTGTCACACCTCTTCCACTTGGCTTGCACTCTGGCACTCTCCTTGATTAACAGGAACTGTCTGAACCCACGTCTTTGCTCTGCTAAAGGGGGTGGGGGATGGGGTGCCGGGACGTCAGCTTGGAACGTCACTCTTTTATTGACGTTCTTTCCTTGCGTTCATTTGTCCTTTTTCTCTCGTTTTTTACCAATTGATTTCTTCTATTTCTATCACTCTCTCTTCCTTTTCTGTCTTGGTCTATCATTTTATAGTGTAAACTATAAATCATAAACTAGATATTGCTTCCGTCTTACTGTTACACTCCTTACTCTCTGTTCAATTATGTGTTTCTCCGTGGTCAAGGCCATATCACCTCACTCTAAACAAATGATGTGAAATAGACAGACATTGGAGAGAGAGAGAGAGAGAGAGAGAGAGAGAGAGAAAGAGAGAGGGAGAAGAATGAGAGAGAGGCTAGAAACATAGGGAGAAAAGACAGGAGTCGGGAGCAATTTAAGTCACTCTATTAGATTAAATCCATAGATGGGTGCTCATATCTCTGACTAGACTGAATGAACCCAAAAGGCTTTTTTACTTGGAATCCCACTTCTGTTGTGTAACTACTGGACACAGTGTTTTACAGTATATTGGTGTATTTGCTCTTTCTAATCCTGCAGTTTAAACATTAAGCTCTGTGAGCCATATAGCCTGGTACACCATACTCTTTCGTTTTGCTTTACTGGTCAATCTCATTAAGCATACTTTTACTTTGCGGTGGGTGGGCACTTTGAAGTTTTAAACCTATTTGTTCTGCCTTTATTTTCTGCTCGCTGATTGGTTGCTGGAAAATCTAGTTGAGTAATCCAGAGTCTTAGGAGTGTACCCTGACAGTAATTTAGCAAAATACGATACTGAGTGAAGGCACTACGGCCAGGTTAGACTGGTAGGTGACAGAACAGAACAAGTTTTAGAACAGCTGACTGGTGTTTTTAGGCATGATGCAAATGTTCTGTCATAAACATTAATGAAGTGTCAGTGTTTATGACATTAAGTGTTTGTGACTCATGTGACTCTTAAAAATATCGGTGCTGAGACTATTAAGGCTCTTTTTAAGAAATGCACACGAGTCAAATTATGTCAGTATTTGGGTTTTTAATTTTGTCAGCTATTTGTGTTTACAATACAATGGATTTCAATGAGCATACCAGTGCCACTTGGCACATAGTATTTTAAAAATAGTGATTTGGATGCACTTGGCCAAGTAAATAATGTGTGGTAATGTTGCAATAATGTTAACGTGCAATAATGGTTACCAAGCAACAAATAGATGCAGCAGCTGATTTTTCTTTGCACAGTAACACCAAAGAGGGTAAAAGCAGAGCGAGAGGCGCAAATGTTAATTAAGTTCCTTGGTCTATTTTCATTGGGGGGGGGGATATCCCCCTTTATGCAGACCAGAGTCGAGACCATACACTGATACAGTAGATCATTGAAAAGTTTATATTGTGACGTAATGTGACACCACTACTTACACAGACTGGAACTATTCACGTTTTCTCCCATTGTAACATATTATGTTGCTCTATCTTGGTCAGTATTCAATGATCTTTAGTAACACCAAAGGTTTCAACAACCATTGAACCGTTGTAACACCAGAGTTTCTTTCAGAACCGAGTACTTTAGAATCTCTGAGGACACTGCAATACAATTCTGTTCCAAGAAACAGGATATTTAGTATGTATACAGAGACCAGTTTATGCAGACACCACATTCTGACAGAGATAAAGACAACTAGGATACTGAAGTACATGTACTCAATGGCTTCAAACTCAGTTAAGCCATTCATAACGATAGACTGGAATCCATTTTAGCAAAACTTTTGACCTAAATTCTTTTGACAAAAGAATATAACTTTATAAGTACTTCAGTGTGAAAAGGTTTGAACCGCCTTTTATCATATTATACAAATGTGTGATGTTAACTTGCAAATGATACTGACATAACTCTATTTGAGTTATACCCTAAGTTTGTGGATTAATGCAGGCAGTAGGCAAAATGTTGACTGTGTTTATTTGTCCTTTAACATTCACATTCACCATTCACATGTTATCTGTCTGATAGTGCTGCATGTAGTCTTTATCCGCAAAGCATGAAATCCTATACTTGTGGAGTCATGATTTAAAGAGAACAACTTCTAGTGGTACTTATGGAAATTTTAGCTTGTTCGTTGCTATTTTTAGCACACTAAGCAATTACTCTGGAGAATAGAGTGCCCCCTGCAGTTCGTGGGCGCTCACACTGTGTCTCAAAGGGGATCCTTCCAAAAGAGGACAGGATTGTCCCACCCTATCCTACATGAGCTCGCTAAAGCTGTGACTCACATACCGATGATACCCACTTGAGACACTTCCAGAGCCAGCTGCTGCAGCGTCACTCCTCTGACTGACTCGAAACATGTGACCGTAAATCCCCAAGTAGTCAGTAAACTTCCCAACTTCCTCCACGCTGCCCAGGGGGCAATTGGGAGCCGCCATGCTTTAAAATACTTAAATGTGGAGCTTAGAGGAAAAGTCAAGAGGGAGAGAGAGAAAGAGAGAGAGAGAAAGAGAGAGAGAGAGTGCAGAATGGAGAGTGCTGATGAGGATAGAGGAGGAAGAGAGGGAGGGGAAGGAAGAGTGAGGTGAGGAGGGGGAGGTGAAGAGAGAGAAAGTGAAAGAGAGAGATGATGATGAGCGAAAGAGAGAAAGTGTGATGCAAAGAGAAAGAGAGGCGAGAGAGAGATGAGGTGTGTGTGTGTGTAGTGTGTGTGTGTGTGTAGTGTGTGTGTGTGTGTTGTAGCTCAACTGGAAAAGCTGCTTATGCCACAGCAGTGGTGTGCTGACGTTTAGGCTCAGAATAATGTAGCCTGTTAAAGCTAAGTGCTTAGTCAGTCGTAGGACTCTCTCTCTCCCCCTCTCTCTCTCTTCTCTCTCTCTCTCTCGCTCTTTCTCTCCTTTCCCCCTCCCTCTTTCTCGCCTCCATTAAAAAACATTACTTACACCTTATGGACACTTGTATTGGTTTATTACCAAACCTGCCTTCTGTCTTTAGAAATTCAGTGTTTGACTTCATGCAATATCTTTTGGATATTACTATTAACAAAACTAGAAAAGCACTCGGAGAGCACAGACCTCCTCCAAGGCAATATAGGGTCACTGACACAATATAAATTCCAGGCGGTGTTGTGGATCACCACCAAAATGTACTAATCTGTTCCTTGTCCCAATAACCACGTTGTCTGCAAATTTCATCCAAATCCGCGCAGTACTTTTTGAGTTATTTTGCACATAGACAAACAAACAGACAGACAGACAAAGAAACGCCGGTGAAAACAGGACTTCCTTGGCGGAGGTAATTAATGATAACAGACACACGCCTTTTTAAACGAGAGTTAGCAAAGATCACCACAGAGGTCAAAAATCTATCAAAACGAAATAATATGACAAAATAATATACATACAGTAATTACATACAATTATTAATAATAGGATCTTTCCAACATAATATAATAATATAGGCCTAAATACTATAAAAATATACACAATATGATAATATAAATCTTTCAGAAAGGAAACAGGTGCAAAAAGCAGTGAGAATACATCTTTGTTGTCCTTACAACCAAGTGTGATTAAATATCTCTATCATTGCTAATGCTTTTTGTATTCCCAGGTGAGACTTGATGTCTCTCTCTCTTTCTCTCTCTCTCTCCCGACAGGTAATTTGGTAATGGCTCATTCTGGGAATGAGGCACACTGTTTTCCTCTCTCGCAACCCTTTGAGTTTGTGTTTGCTTGAGTGTGTTTATTAATAAAAAAAGAAGTTATGAACAGTGACGATCTGTGCAGTTGAAACTTCATCAACAATAATGCCCTATCTTGTTTTCTTTTTTCTCATTCTCCCTCATTTAGTCACACATTTACACAATTGTCGCAATGCAAGAAAGCAAACAAACAAACATCACTGATAGGATTCTGGATTAGCAGAATTGGTGTTCAAAATTGGCAGTTATGATTCAGCGTTTTAGACAATAAGCCAAAATTAACAGTAGTCTAAAAGGCAAGCTACACTGGGCATGCAAGTGAAGTGTTGCGTTCACATACAGCAGCTGCAAGAGCAGTTTAGCACACACTTGAAAGCTTTAGACCACTATTAAACTATAAAATATAAACCTGTTATAACACTTATGCATAACACTGTATAACACAATAATGAAACATTTCCAGAGTAGCCTGGCTGCCAACAGAAACAGATGAACTATTGACACTTGGTGAGAAATGGAGTATCCTATCATACTTAGGTAATTACTTAATTACCTAAGGTCATCAGGTCATCTTGAAGATTCTGATGTAGGACATGATGTAATATGTAAATTTTGAGATTTGAGATTTTCAGATATTCTGTTTACTTGTCCTATCCAGCACATTTACACACACAAATATAACACCATTATCTTTCATTTCTAGGTCATGTCGGGAGAAATTCAGGACTCACTTAAAACCAGACTATATTTTTCATGGGTTATGTTTTAGCTGCTGTGCATGACTTGAGTATAAAATGTAGTGTGTGTGTGTGTGTTTGTGTGTGCATGTGTGAGCGAGTGTGTGTGTTTGTGTGTGTGTGTGTGTGTGTGTATGTGTGTCCTGCGACCTTGCAATTCCCAGTAGCAATGCTGAGTAATGAGAGAGATTTAAGAGAGTAAGAGTGATTCAGAGAAGGTTTATGCCTCTAAAGCCCCATGTCTCTTTTACTCCCCCTCCTCCTTCTCTGCACAGCACAGAGGCTCTTACAAAACCAAGCAAGTTGCCACTGCTAAAATGTACCATGGTCTAGTTCCAGGATAAAACCTCTCTGATGTAAAGTGTGTCTGTGTGTGTGTGTGTGTGTTGTAAATGAATTCTGTTGTCTTGCGCAAAAAGGTCATACCTTGGACGAGTATAAGTAAGGAGTCAGTTTGATGATAAATTAGGGTGTGTGTGTGTGTGTGTAGTGGAGGTTTGCGTCGTATAGAGGAGACGTAACACTCTGGGGCAGCTGGAAGGAACCTTAATTGCCTGTGCTAAATTCAAATGATGCAGTAATCTCTTCTGGCACAGTCATTAATATTTATATATCGTAAGGATCACCATTAAAGAGAACGAACTCACACTCATACAGATGCAGGCACACACACACACACACATGCGCAGACAAACACATACACAGACACACAAATTTAATCTCATTTCACAACACATCTCATATGCAATTGTAGGCTGCATGTATTACCCTGTGTGTGTGTGTGTGTGTGTGTGTGTGTGTGTGTGGTGTTAGGAGAATCTGTTATTGAAGGTGACAGATGAAATGATTGAAAGAATGTAGAGATGCAAAGACGAAAATGAGTCCAATCTGAGCCCAACAGTGGGGGGGCATATAGAATCGTTGGCTTTTGGTTGACTTGAAACACCGCAGGGAACTCAGTCTGTCTGACTCTACACTCGCCAAAACCAAAGGATTTTCATATCTGTGTGGGCAAAATGTCTATAAACAATTCTCACTGAACATTTAACCCTAGCTCTGTAAGTGGCCAATTTGCCTCGAGTTATAGCAAGGAAAAGCAAATGTCACCCAGAGTTGCTTTTTAAACACCTTTTTTTGGTGACTATCAACCTTTAGTCAATCTACAAAACAAAAGATGGAAAACAGGTACACTAACTATAGGTAGGCCTAACGTCTACTCAGGTAGGCTATACCAAGTGAAGTTTAACATCTAGCTGAGACAAACAGTCTCTTCTTGACAACCAAGTGTTTGAACTCATCACTATGGAGACTCTAAGAATCCCTGTGAGGAGATGGGGGGCTGCAAAGCTGGCATCTTGAAGGGTTGACCGTATCTCCCCACTGCGAAACACCACTGCTTGCGAGCATTTGTGAAGAAGCTGACCTCCATAACAACCATCTCTGTGATAGCCTTAATGATCTCCTCTAGTCTCACGGCCTGAACAGAACATGAACAGGCCTTTTTTCTCGCCTCTTCTTCTACTTTTTTTTTTTTTAACCCCTTTCCTCTCCTTTTTACATAATAACCTCTGAGTTTAGAAGCATATTTGGGTGGAACAAGAGACAGCTCTGGATGCTCATTAGCCAATAGGTTAAATCATCTCTGCCAAGCAGGGACTGGGAAAGAAGAAAAAAAACACCTACAGATGGAAATATCACATGGAAATATCAACACGAAAAGATCTCTCAGCTTGTCTTCTCCTGTGTTTGTTTACTGTGTAGTGCACTGAAAAGATGTTTGTTTTCCTGACAAGTCAGATCTAAGACATCTGAGATCTGATGAAAAAGCGCATTTGTTTTGTGATGTTTTTTATATATATAAATGGTGTCAAGACAGACTTCCTCAGTGAAGGAAAGAGATTTTAGACAGCCGGGAAAGAGAGGGAGACACATGCTAGACTCCAAACATCAACAAAACCTGCTGCTAAGTCTTCCCAGGAGGCCTGCCGATCATCAGTAACATCACACCATCCGCCTCTCCCAGACGTTCCCTCTCACGCCCTCGTTTCCATCCCCACGCAGGGGTCTCTCTCCCACAGTGCATCCTCATCAGAGGTGTGAGAACCAAATTGAATCTCCTTGGAAGCGTGAGTTTTTTTCCCCCAGTGTCCTCTACTGTTAATACACACACACACACACACACACACTCACACACACACAAGGCAAGGCAAGGCAGGTGCAAAGGTGTTGGAGAATTGCACAGATCAAGTCCTCCAACAGCACTCCACAGCATCTTACACCTAAAATGAAACCATAAACAACAACCTGTGCACAAACAATGAAGAACAAGGGATCCTTCAATGAGAGGAACATGGATTTGAGGGACAGGTAGACAAAGAGGTTCTTCACCACCCTGAAAATGCTGCACACCACCTGTAGATTCCCCCACTATACAAAATGACAGTGCTTTTAAAGGTGCCCTATGCATGTCTGGGCTTTAACTACAGTCCACCCCCCCCCCCCCCCCCCCCCCCACACACACACACAGACACATAGTCGCCTATGCTTTTGGTAACATACAGCATCCTAAATTCAAGAAATGTTGAGTTGTTGTTAACAGACTAAAGGATAGGCACAAACATTGAGAGTTTTCAAAGAGTTATCTTGACTGACAAGGTAATAAACATGATTTCAGAGCGTGATTTCAGAACATGATTTCAGAACACAACATGTTTAAATCTATGTAGACTGTCCCCTTTTACGTGTTGAACTAAATATTCAACCCTACCAGTGTCCCATCAGATCAGATCTATAACCTACTGCCCCAACCCAAGAGCTGAGGTTGGAGACGTATTGACCAATTGATAAATTAGGGCAGGCCTCAGTGGGCTTTCCATTACTGTGTGTGTGAGGGCACACAGTACATGTCAGTGTGTGTGTGTGTGTGTGTGTGTGTGTGTGTGTGTGTGTGTGTGTGTAAGACAGAGAACACGTGTTTGCATGAGTGTATATGTCAGTGTGTGTGTGTGACAGAGAACATATTAGTGTATGAGTGTATGTCAGTGTGTGTGTGTGACAGAGAACGCGTTAGTGTATGAATGTATGTGTCAGTGTGTGTGTGTGTGTGTGTGTGTGTGTGTGTGTGTGTGTGTGTGAAAGAAAATGACTGTGTGTCTGTGTAAGTGTATATGTCAGTGTGTGTGTGTGTGTGTGTGTGTCCCTAACCCAGGCTGACGCTGGAGCTAAGGGCTGTTGGACAGGTTGATGAATGACCAGGACAGGACAGCAGGGCAGAACATCAGGATACTGATGACTACATCCTCACTAATTGGAACAGTTTTAATTGAAAGGGTGAAGAGGGACAGGAGGAAATGACGACGGTAGTGGGAGAAAAATAAAGGAAAAGAAGGAGTGACTGGAGAATGAGAAATGTTTCCCCATGAGATGAGTTTGTGAAAAAGAGACGGTGAGAACGAAAGACAGAAAGGAACCTGATCCTGAACATGATGAAAAAATAATAAATACTAATTTAAACATAAATAAATAAATTTACAAACATCAAAAATTTATAAACATTCAGACCTAGCTGTGAGGAAAAATTTAATATCCCTCCAGTCAAGAGCTCATTGGCTATGGTGTGAAGGATAAACCATGGTGCAAACCGCACTCGCGGGCCATCTCTCATTTCCTAATTGAGCTGGCGGAGTAAATTAGACTTTGACTTTCTTTGCGTAAGGGAGATTAAGGCCTCTTTCAAATCAATGCGACTTAAAGTGCTCCGTTTCCGTTTGGTCCTTTGATAGGCAGACTTGGCTGCCAGCGCATGAATCAGCATCTTTAACAGATGGGACCCATGCCTTGATTGCTCTCCCTCAGGGACCCAAGCAGCTGTCTATCCCAGTCCTCACGGGATCTGTAGTCAAGCCTCAGGTTTGGCTATGAGATACAGAGGCAACGGGCTACCTACCTCCCCTGGAGTTCAAATGTGATTGGCACGTTATCAC
Source organism: Tenualosa ilisha (assembly GCA_015244755.2). Taxonomy (NCBI): domain Eukaryota; kingdom Metazoa; phylum Chordata; class Actinopteri; order Clupeiformes; family Clupeidae; genus Tenualosa; species Tenualosa ilisha. Next base: position 1,813,380 of record PYXC01000677.1, on the reverse strand, counting down.
TGTGCTCTAAAGGAAACTAATCAACAGCGCCTGATGCTGAAATATGAAGGTTATTTTGGACGCTTCGTATGTACTGCATTCCTTCCTGTTTCTGATTAACAGGAAATGATGTTCATTTCCGCCCCCTATTTGGACTGACACTTTTGACAGCTGAAAAAGAGGGAAGAATGACAGAGAAATAAAAGATGAAATGAAAGGGGGAAATAAAAAATGAAAAACCAGTACAGGAGAGGAGAGAGATGGGAGGGGGGGGGGGGGGGTGTATTAATGCTATTTCTCAATCCCCAACTATGCTGAACGTAACTCGCTCGTGCCGCCACAGTCGCCAATCCCGATCCTTTCAAGGGAGAGAGAAAGAACCGGAACCGAGAGACTGACATTCTGACTCCGGGCCCATTCTAAAGAAATGGAATACTGGTGAGACAGGGAAAGTACACAGGGGGTGGGAGGGTCCCACTTTGAATATTTCTCATTTCACAGACCTTCTCTTTCATTCACACACACACACACACTCACATACGGCCCCTTCACTAGGCTCCTTAGCACGCTTCTCCAATTAAATGAGAGAAAAAAAAAATGAATGAATGAATGAATGACGGCAAAAAAAGGGAAGGGAAAAGGGAGGAGGAATTTAAAGATCATTTAATAAGAGTTTCCCTTATCGTATCACGGCAAGCCCAAACCTAATGACTCGACCTCGCCAGGAAAGAAGATCATTTCATGCATGAGGGAGTTAAATGAATGTTTGACAAAGTTGAAGTCTGAGTGAATAGCGTAAAAATAATGGGGAAAATCTCAACTTTTTAAACCACCAGATTTATTAATAGACGGGAGGAGGGCTTGAGTATTGTGAGAAATCGCTTTAGCTTTGAACATTCAGAAGATATTGCCTCATTTGCAATATTAGGCAATGTCTCACATAGACCTACACAGACCTACACATACACACAGACCAGTGCAGACACATACACACACACCAATATAGACACACACACACACACACACACCAATACAGACACATACACACACACCTATACAGACACGTACACATACACCAATACAGACACATACACACACACCTATACAGACACAGACACATACACACACACCAATACAGACACATACTGTACACACACACTAATACAGACACACATACACCTATACAGACACATACTGTACACACACACTAATACAGACACACATACACCTATACAGACACATACACACACACCAATACAGACACATACTGTACACACGCACTAATACAGACACACACACACCTATACAGACACATACACACACACCAATACAGACCCATACACACAAACCAGTACAGACACATACACACACGCCTATACAGACACATACACACACCTATACAGACACATACACACACACCAATACAGACACACACACACACACACATACCTATACAGACGAATGTTTTGGGGTCCTTAAAAAGCACTATGAACACGAAATAATTCATAGATATATAATCATCATAGATGGTTTCTACCGTTTAGTTTGTAAACAAATTCACGTGTTTTGGTGAGAATTTAGGAGAGTGGTGGAGAGTGGTTACAAAAAGTTGCAAAAAAATAAATGTCAACCGTAGGGGGAGGTCCGTAGTTTAAAAATCCTAGACTTACATAGAATACGACATTAGCAACATCACAAATACTCAATAAGATGTTATTCTATATCATCTGTCAAAGTTAGCTAAGATCCGGTGATCCGGAGCACTGATCCGGTCCCTGGCTGGTATGCTAGTATCTTGGAAATTGTGGGTTTGAATCCCGGCTGCCACTATTGCGCCCTTGAGCAAGACACTTAACCTTGGTGAAACTGGCCCTAATGTAATTGATAGCTGACAGATGTATGTCGCTTGCTAAATGCATAAATGTACATGTAATGTAAATGTATAGTGGTTCTTGGTTCTTCTTCATACCTGCTTTGAGACATATAAACTACACCACAAAAACCTCCTTGGTGAAAAAGTCAGGTCCAGTGGGCGAATTGTATAACCTTTAAGTAAAGAAATAAAATAAATAAATAATAAATAAAATAAATAAAAGACAGATTGCCACCTCACTTCCAACTCATGCATTTCCCTTCTCCGTGTTGTTATCTATCAGTCTCAACTGCAAGAGGAACAGTTGAAGATTGTAATAAATTGAGGTTTAGGGAACGGAAATTGCTCTGGCAAATCACCTTGAACAGGTTCATCATAGACACAAATGGTCGATGACACCCTGCCGTGGGTTGGGTGGGGGTCTGGCAAGACATGCCATTGACAACGCCAAAAACCCTGGTGAGATCATTTCAGGCAGAGTTAGCATCTCTGCCCCGAGTGATTAATTTAAAGGAATTAGCAGCTAATGCATCAGCGTTAGCTGAACAATGGTCGAGAATGCGGTGCACGCGTCACGGATGGGGGGATTAATGAAGGGTTAGGCGCCACATTATTCCTGCGATGGAGCCTTTATCTGGGCAAACACGCATTCATCACAAGGAGGGAAGGCAGAGATATGGTGTTTCAGAGGTGCTAGGAAAATTGAAAGGGCACGAGAGAGAGGGAGAGAGAGAGAGAGAGAGAGAGAGAGAGAAAGGATAAAATAGTGACAAACAGCAAGTGTGTGTGTATGTGTGTGTGTGAGGGAGATGGTGTGTGTATGTGTGTGTGTGTGTGTGAGAGAGAGAGAGAGAAAGGATAAAATAGTGACAAACAGCAAGTGTGTCTGTATGTGTGTGTGTGAGGGAGATGGTGTGTGTGTGTGTGTGTGAGAGAGAGAGAGAGAAAGGATAAAATAGTGACAAACAGCAAGTGTGTGTGTATGTGTGTCTGTGAGGGAGATGGTGTGTGTATGTGTGTGTGTGTGTGTGTGAGAGAGAGAGAGAGAGAGAAAAGGAAAGAATGACAGCTAGAAAATCATGATGACCTTATAGCTGAGAGGCAGTAGGACCCATCTGATAGAGGGAGAGATGCAGTCACCGATGGTCACTGATGTGTGTGTGTGTGTGTGTGTGTGCACGCACGAGTGAGGGCCGAAGAGATAACAGCCATCTATCCACATATATTTGTGAATATTTTTGTTTGTGTGTGTATGTGTGTGTGTGTTTGTGTATGTGTGAGTGTATGTGTGTATGTGCGTGTTGGTGGAGGGACAGTGAGAGAGTGTCTGTCTCCATCTCTGTGTACGTGTGTGTGTGTGTGTGTGTGCGTGTGTGCGCGCTTGTGTGTGCGTGTGTGCGCGTGTGTGCGGTGTGTGCATGTGTGTGCGTGTGTGTGTGTGTGTCTGTGTGTGTGTGCGTGTGTGTGCGCTTGTGTGTGCGTGTGTGCGCGTGTGTGCATGTGTGTGCGTGTGTGTGTGTGTGTGTGTGTGTGTGTGTATGTGTGAGTGTATGTGTGTATGTGCGTGTTGGTGGAGGGACAGTGAGAGAGTGTCTGTCTCCATCTCTGTGTACGTGTGTGTGTGTGTGTGTGCGTGTGTGCGCGCTTGTGTGTGCGTGTGTGCGCGTGTGTGCATGTGTGTGCATGTGTGTGTGTGTGTGTGTGTGTGTGTGTGTGTGTGTGTGTGTGTGTGTGTGGTGTGTGTGTGTGTGCCTGCCTAACGGCATGTCTAACTCTGCCTCCCATTTCAAAATTAACAAGTTAATTAGGAGAGGCTGAGAGTGCAGCTCTCCGCTCTAGATGCCTCAATATACCCAGCAACCCTTGATGAAGCACAGCCTTAAACACACACACACACACACACACCACACCACCTTAAACACACACACACACACACACACACTCACACACACACAAACACACATACACATGCACTCACACAGACCATTATACAGGGTAATGAACAGGGACATGTATCTACATGCTGTGACTGCCTCAGTAGACACTCACACACCGTCCATACACGCACACATACACACATGTGCACACACGCAGACACACACACACAGGATTTGTTGGGTCTGTCCTGCATGTGTGGATTATGCAGCTGATAAACAGGTTACACTGGGTATGGCTGCCTGCAAATCCTGGAATGTCTGTTAAAAAGCTTTCAATTGAAATGCCATCATAAAAACCACTGATCTCTTTCTTTGAAATAACAGCACCATTGCATACACACACACACACACACACACACAGACAGATCTACACATACACACACATACAAACAAACACACACACACACACACACACACACAGACAGACAGATCTACACATACACACACATACAAACAAACACACACACACACACACACACACACGCGTTTTCTTGATTAGCTGACGTGAGTAACGTGCCCTGCTTCACCCTCCCCTTTTTCTCTCACCAGTGGATTAGTGAGGACAGCAGGTCTTCCCCTTTAAGTTTGTGCTGCGTTGAGCAGGCACTAGGAGACCCTGAAGGAATCTAATCCATTTAGTTACTGCAGCAATTTGTATCTTAAAGCCCTCAGACTTACCCCCCTCCCCCTCCCCACCACCACCACCACCACCACCCAATGTAATGCCTCAGAAAAACTCATTCAAAATGCATTTTTTTTCTCATACACTTTGATGTCTGGCATTTTTGTAACAACTGTATTGAGATGCAACGCTGCGTTCAAAAGCCCTGGCAGTATGAAACAATGGCATGGGGAAGAAAAAGTGTAGCTCATTGTGTAGGCAAGCCAACCAAAACTGTAAGATTTGAAGTTACAACTGCCCTGTCATATTTCGAAAAGGATCAGGTAACATACAGACCAGCCTCATTATATTATTTTTTTTGACGCTAACAATGTCATCTGAAGAGCCTTCCATTCTCTTGTTAAACTAGAAGGACGCTACTTACAAAAAAATAATAGCCTTGAACTCTGTTACCCATCTTGCAATTTTCTGCCTGTCTGCTTTTCCTTTCCTCCCTCACTGCCCTTCCACACCGGTATATTCAATGTTTAACTAAAGACAAGCAATTAGCAAAGTACTGTATCAATTTAGAATAATGATGTCTTTTGGGTCTTTTTTGTTTTTTGCACAAAAGTACAGCGTGGTACACTTCAGCCAGGAGTCATTCTTTTTTTCCCTCCTTGCTGAATGAAACTTAATTAATCAAATGGATTTGTTGGAACAGTATAGTGCGTACACAGTGTGACCCAATGAGAGAGAGAGAGAGAGAGAGGAAAAAACACAAGGAGATACATGGACTGTTACTGTAATGTGTTTGCTGCTCGAGTAGACACTGTCATGTTCGTGGTCTTGTAACAGCTGCACTGGGGTGGAGGTAAGGTCAGTTGTGTAACAATAATAAACGGCACTTAAGAAAAACAATGGTGTGCTTGCTCATCTGGCCAATGGCTAGCACCCTAATTACAAATAAATCAGCACAGACATGTATTGCATTTGAAAATCATGTTTTTTGGCGATGACATAACACACAGCATAACACATAACACACATTAAGTGTGAAGTTGAGTTTTGTTTAAGTCCCATCAGCACGAATTGTGGCCACTTGGGTTTTTAAGGCTACAACATGTACTTCTATGGGATTGTAAGAAATGTATCCACAAGGTACAGAGCACAGCAAGCAGCATGTGGAGACTTCAACTTGGAGACTATGTGCTTGTCACTTACACTTACGCTACACACACTCTCTACACACAGTCTCTCCTCATGCTGACCAGCACACAACCGAGTTTGCAAATGTAGTTTTCAAAGTGCAGTTCTCTATTGGTGAAACAGGCATAGTTCCTATACAGACAGCTACAGTATGCACTGAAAGCCACACGTACTGCTGTCTATTATTGGGTAGAGGGTTTGTGCTGTAATCTTGTCATGTATCATGCCACTTGGTTTGACAGTTCTTCTGTTTCCCTCCGAGTCTAGACAGTGTCAGTGGTGCTTTCTTTCTGCATGTTTGGATTTGACTCACCGTAAATTGCTGCGGTCTGCACGGTTCTGAGGGTTGGAGTTGATGAGGTGGTTCCTCTGGCCCAGCATGCCGACACGTGGCGTGGGAGCGAGCACAGGGGGTGGGGGTGGCGGTGGGGGTGTGTGAGTGTGAGATGGTGGGTAAGCAGAGAGAAGTGTGAGGTGGTCCCTGTGAGGCCGAGACAGCTGGCGGAGGGAGTGCGGAGCGCCGACGTCTGTCTGCTCCTATCAGTGTCCTCAGCCATCCAATTACACCCAGAGCCAAGGCAAAGATTCGCTATGTTTCTCTCTCTCTCTTTCAGCCTCCCTCTTTCTTTCCCTCTGCGTCTGTGTTATATTTTTATGTCCCTCTGATTGTTTTGTTTTTATTCACTCATTCATGCACAAAGATTCAAACACTCATACACAGTTTCTCACTGTCTCTTTTCTCTTTCCCACTCACTCACTCTCTCACTCTCACACTCTCACACATACCTTATACACACCTATTCATTTCATTCACACTCCATTTTGCCCACTACATCTTTCTCTCTCCCTCTCCTTCCTTGTCTACCTCCATTTTCTACCCGTCCTTTCAACCCATCCCCCAACACTAAACACAAACCTGCCTCATGTCTCTTGGTAACAATTATACAATTATACAGTTGTTGTTGTTGCTAATGTGGTTGTTTGTATGTTTACCTTTTCAGGGATCTCTACAACATATCCCCTTATAAATAATAAGTTGTACAGCATTAGTCCATGTTAACAAATCATTAAAATCATTTGTTCATAACTAATATTAATGAATGTAATATAATATTGTTGTTTGTTATTATTAATGAAGCATCTTAATGAAAGTCATATGAAGTGTTATCAGTCTGTTCACTCTCACTTATATTTCTCTTTGGCCTCTCTCATTTCCTCTGTCATTTCATCTTTTGCTCTTTCAGTCTGTGTTGCTTCATCATCCCTTCATCTGCACTCCTCCGCCCCTCACACACAGACCCCCCTCCGGTGCCAGGACCCACAGAGCAGCCTGGTCAGTGAGATCTATTCGATCCATTCATTAGCTATGACAGCCTTGGCAGCTACAGCATTTTGGCGTTATGAAGGAGGTGCTTAATCTTTAATTTCTCCGCTGGGCCTGAGGAGGAGGAAAAAAAAGAAAGAAAGAAAAAAAGAAAAAGGGGGGGAAAGAAAGAAAAAGAGGGAGGAGAGGAGGAGAGGTAGAGAATATAAAAAATGAAAGTGTGAGATTTGAGGGGCATAAAATGACAATAGAGAGACGTGACTGAGAATGCTGTAAGGATCTGTAAATATGACATCAAGTGAGAATGAGAGAGAGATAAAGAGAGAGAATGACATGACAGAAGAGAGCGAGAGAAAGAGAGAGAGAGAGAGTAATGGAGAGCAAATGAGATGGAGCTGCTCTTTTTTTATCCAGACCATAATTTTGCCCCTGTCTCTACATTAGTGGGATGGTTAGGCCAGTCTCTCACTGACCTTCATGCTTCACTAACCCAGAACACACACACACACACACGCACACACACACACACACACACATGCGTACTGTATATCTATATACCCACATCTATATATATACACTCATACATTCCCGGTATACAGTAACTTACAGTTTGCCACCAGCACCTACCTTGGGCCACGTTCTGCCCCACCCCCCACTCTGCTCGCACCTAATTGGTCGTGAATGTTCCATCCCATCCTCTTGGATCCACCGGAGCATTAAGAGTGAAATGTGAAAATGAAGACACTTGAAATTCTCACATGGTGCCATGCACGCCTTAAGCACACAACGAAGGAGGTCTCTGTCATGTGACAGTGACATCACAGCTTTGCCTCGCTGGCAGTGTGCCAACATGCGCATGTGTTGAACAGCTCTTGTTCATTATAAAGAATTTATAGTATTTTATTAGTTGCATTTTGTTTTGTTTTTAAGTATTTCATTACATTTTACAGTAATTTCCCGAATATAAGCCACACCATGTATAAACCTCAGGTCAGTGTTTATTGCAAACTAAAAAAAACAAAACCATGTTTTGACCTCACCCTTGTATTAACCTCACCCTTGTATTAACCTCAGTTTACTAAACATTACCTATTGAATCACAATCAGATCAGATCAAGTAAAATGATGAAAAGAAATGCAATCCTGTATAGAGCCCTCACCTATGTATTAACCTCATAGATGAAGACATTTAGCAAAATCAATGTATTTCTCTCGGTTAATAATCGGGAAATTACAGTATTTATACAGTACAATAAAATGTGCCCTCATTAAATATTCAAATGTAACAAAATTGTGCACTGCTGACTTTTGAAATGTATTTATAGTGTACATTTTAATAACAGTAAATGTTTGCATCGTTTTAATTTTGATTTATTCCTAACCTTAGTCCTCAGCTGAACATTAAACCCATTCAGGAGTCTTGACGTTAATTACATATTCTTGCATTACCACACACGTCTCACAGTATTGTTACATATTAATCACTATGTTGTTACATATTAGTCAGCTAATAACAGGGTGGGCATTGGTTTTGTAATAGAGACGACAGGCTGCAGAAACAAGAAAGAATCCCACGCTGGTGTTTGGGTTGGAGCACCTACAGAGACACTCTGGCCAGCATGTTAACAGAGATCGGAGGAGACATGTGCCCCAGTCTGGTCTTTCATTCCCTCTGAGAGAAAGGGTATTCCCCAGATACCAAGAGAGAAGAAAGAGAGAGAGGGAGGGAGAGAGAGAGAGGGAGGGAAGAAAAGAGGGTGAGATTAGCAGGCTAGGATGGAAGGAGAAAGAGAGGTCAGGAAGATCTAGTGCTCCGAGGCAGAGTGACCTCATTGCACTCTCTCTGTAGACTATGAGTCTGGGGATATCTGCCCCTGTAAGTGTGTGTGTGTCTGTGTTTGTGTGTGTGTGTCTTCTAACAGCACACAGGCTTTCCTTAAAGTGCAACCATCCAAGTCCTTCACTGTTACCACAACGCAACGTAGCTTAGGTTATACAAAATGCTAATAACACTGAAACAGAAATCCAGCTGTGGTTTCATCTAAACTGCAGCCAGTTTTGCATTTGCAGACCACATTCTGGTGATAATGGCTAGACATTTAAGGAGAAAACCGGTGCGAACCAATAAGTTGTCCTGTTGTATGACATTGACAAGTGCTGTCATACGGACAGTGTGAGAACGAGAGAATTTGGTGCAGCATAGACCAGATACCAGAACGCCACCAAACGCTAACTGATGTGAGCACAGGAAATTGAAACTGAGACGGTTTTTTGTGCTGATATCAGTTAGCGTTACCTGCTGTTTCACAAATTCTGTCCACGTTGCACCAAATTCTCTTCTCATACCTACCGACTGTGCTCAGTAATGTCAAACAACAGGACTACTGATCAATTCACACCGCATTTCTCCTTTAAAGAGGAAGTTTGTGTGACCTCCTGATGTCCCTCATACTGGCAAGACCATTGACAGCTACCTTAGTGTGTGCAGTATGAGAGATAAAACACAATACTCTAACTCAGCATCCAGAGCAGCCAAAATTATGTGAAAACCCTTTTCTCTCTCTCTCTCTCCCCCTCTCCCTATCTCTCTCTTTCTCTTTCTTTCTTGGTGAATGTTGCTGTGTTGCAAACACAACAGAATGGATAAAAGCCCTTTGTAGAAGCACAATGGAGAGAAAGCGAGTGAGCGATAGAGAGAAAGAGAGAGAGGAGAGATAGAGAGAAAGTGAATTCAAGCAAAAGAGAGAGAGAGAGAGAGAGAGAGAAGAAAACAGGAAGCCTCCCTTTTCACTGCCACAGTGTGTTTGTGATTTAAGCGAGCATGCCGCTGTCAGAGCGGTGGATCCGTGATTTGCTTCGCAGTCTCAAAATAACCAGAGGACATAACGCTGACAGGCTTCACAACACAGCCGGGCCGTGGACACAAGGGAGAGGGAAAGGGAGAGAGAGAGAAAGAGAGGGAGAAAGAGATAAAGGGAGAAAGAGAAGGAAAATGAAAAAGCAAAAAGGTTGAGAGATACTGTAAACACACAATAAAAAATGATCGCCATGGTAAATAACAAACGTGACAATTCAAATGACAAATAAGTTAAAAAGGAAAGTTAAATATTACAAAAAAATTATAACGGAAGAAAAATGTAAACACTCTTTCCTATCTGCCCCACTCTCTCTCTCTCTCTCTCTGTCTCGGTTGTGTTACCCATTGTGTGTGTGTGTGTGTGTGTTTTGTGAGTGTGTGTGTGTGTGGCGTGGGGTGTGTTGATGTAAGGCGTTGTGACAGGTCTGAGTCGGGTGAAGCTGGAGCTGCCTCATGCCTGAGGTCTGCTCGCCATTCCTCCCCTCCTCTCTCTCCCCTCCTCTCTCACCTCCTCTTCCTTCCTCCTCTCCCTTGCCCTCCTCTCTCACTTGCTCCCCACCTCTCTTCCTCCTCTCACTTCCCTCCTCTCTTCCTCCTCATCCCTCTCTTCCTCATCTCCTCTCTTCCACCTCTCCCCTTCCTCTCTTCTCTCCCCTCTTCTTCCTCTCCTTTCACCTCCTCTCTTCCTTGTCATTCTTCCTCTCTTCCTCCTGTCCTCTCCTCCTCCTCTCCTCTCCTCTCCTCTCCTCTCCTCTCTTCTCTCTTTACCTCACCCCTCTCTCGCGTTTCCTCTCCTCACTGCTATCCACTCCTCTCTCCTCTTTCCCAGCTGCTAAGGCTGCTTGGCAAGCTGGCCCCGTCAAGGACTCTCCCTCTCTCTCACACACACACACACACACAGTGCAGAGAAATATTGAGGCCAAAATATACGTCACTCACACACACACACACACACACACACACATACACTTGCAAAAACACCGACACACAAATGCACATGACACACAAACACAAATGCGCAGAGCTAAGTCATACTCAAACAGATTCAGGCAGACACTCAGACACATGTGTGCACAAATGTGGATACACATATAAACAACTGCACATGCACTGGAGAAAAGCCTGAAACAAACAATGCATGAGAAATCATACATCTATATACATCAGCACTTTTTGGAGAATCATACTATACTTTTTTGTCAGGTATGGTCATAATAAGATGTGTAGCTGTTAACCATATATAACGCTATTATAAACCGTATGCTATACTATAAGATAGCCTACTGTAAATACTTGCTCCATAATGTTTGGGCTGGCTGTTCCTGTCTATAGCTTTGGCTTTTCAATGGTCAGTCATTGCCGTGGCCTAATAAGGATGTGTAGCAGCCATTCAGTCTGTCAAACAAACAGAACAATACACCTTCAACTATTTCATGTCTCATATCAATTTGACTGTAATCATGGTCACAGATTATAATAGCTTCTGTCTCTCTCCTCATCAGTTCGTCTCATCATTTTCCAAGCTGGAAATGCAAACAGTTTATTGAACCCTGAAGCTATTTACCCAATATTTGTTTTGTTGTTTGTGTATGTGTGTGTGTGTGTGTGTGTGTTGTTTTCTTCCCCTCCTTTGCTTAAAGTACGCCTAGCAAATAAATACTGCTGAGCTCATGACACTGTTTGGTCATTAGCTCATGCTTTAGGTTTGACCTGTGTGGGGCTGAGGTGTGTTGCCAGTTTGCCCGCCGTGCCCAGCAAGCGCAAGGATGGACACCCTGGGAATCGGCGGAGAGCCAGAGGGCATATTTGAGGTGCGGGGCAAATAGGGGAGAGAAGATGCCAGGAGACCCCTGCGGAATCTTGAGAGGTGTTTTGTCGGCAGGAGTTCAGTAAGCAAGACATTGCCTGTTGTTTTTCGTGCAAGTAATTATGAAATATCGAGGATGTAACCTTCATAAATAGAGTGATTTATTTCAGTGTGGTGTCCAACATGTTTTAATGAGTGCATCACTCACTCACAGTGAGTCATTAGTGTATTGTCTTAATAAACTGGAAGACCATGTTCATTACACCATTCCAGTAAACAAAAGTGATGAATGAACTGTCTCTGTCTTTTAGTTTTCCTTCCTGACATTGTCCTCTCTCTCTCTTTCTTTTCCTAGGTGTCTCCCTCCCTCTCTCTTTCCGTACATCACTTTGACTTTAAACACAGAATTCTCTCAATCCCAGCATTCCTCATTCTTTCACTCACTCTGTCTCTTTAACGTCACTTAATTGTTTCACACAACTGACATTTCCACGATACAAACCCACGTACAACTCATTGTCTGTGTGTGTGTGTGTGTGTGTGTGTGTGTGTGTGTGTGTGTGTGTTTGTGATGCACAATGACACTATTACACTAGAGAACAGATGAGAAGAGACCCCTGTCACACATGTTTGACATCCCATCAGTACCCTATAGAATGTACCAACGCTGCACCATTTGTCCATTATGTTACATAATGCATATGAGGGAGGAAAAGAGAGGTAGGATAGACTAGCGGGACTGTCAGAGTAAAAGAGGGATGAAGAGAGAGAGCAAGAGAGAGAAAGGGAGAAAGAGAGAGAGGGACAGAGAGAAACTAATTAGCCAGCACATTATGGTATGTCTCGCGCAAACTCAGTTGTCATGAAGAGATGTCAAAGACTATCAAAGTCTACTTGAGAGCACAAAGAGAAACCATTTTTTTTTTTCGTTTTCTTGTGAAGTCACAGGAATAGACAATCTTTTTTCTTCCCTATTATGGGATCTTGGAGAGAAGGGTTTTTTTTTAAGCGTTTCTTCCTCCCCAGACCGTTCCTCTGGACTGCTTTGAGTATCTGTCAGTCAAATTTGCTGCTGCAGCACACTTTGACTGATGAATTGTTTTAATCAAGATCTTCTTGTTCTTTTGTCGATGTGACTAATGTGACTGTGTGTGTGTGTGTTTGTGTGTGTGTGTGTGTGTGTGTGTGTGTGTGTGTGTGTGTGTGTGTGTGTGTGTGTGTGTGTTTGTAGGATGGTGAAATGTGGATGAACTCATTTCCTGATGCGTTTTGCTGCGCACAGCAGTTTGACTATGACTGAGATGTTCTGTGTCTCTTTAGCAGGTATGAAGTCTTTAGCATTTCAATCCATAGCCCTGTTGTTCAAGGTCACAAAGGATCAAGGATCAAGGAGTTTATTTGTCACCTACATTGAAATACTAATGTAAGACATGTAGTGAAATTGCATTGATTAGATTAATTAGACAAATATAAGATTAATATAGTATAAAATAATAGAGTAATTAAAAAATGAAAGAAATTAAAGTGCTGTTGGCAGGAAACGGGGAGTTTCGGTACCTTGTTCAGTTAGTGTTAGCTGCCAGTTCACTATTCAGACCATGTTTTCTTTTTATCTGCTGAAAGCACACAGTGACCTCAAACAACAGAGCTCTAGGTTGAAATTCTCCAGAATTTTCCTTTTAACATGCATTTATATTTCATTTTACAATATTGTGCTCACCAAATACAACTGCAAATTCGCAACCGTAATGTTTTTATCCTGTGCTGAAACATACCTTCCTTTTTCATGTTTATCCTTCGTCCTCAAAGCGTTTAAAACCTGTGTGTTTTTTCATATGGAAATGTCCCATTAGACCTACAACTATAATCTGAAAACTAATATGGCCATTCATTGCCAGGTGCAGCCTGAATGTGTGTGCTGTGGCCCTGGGCTATTAGTGTCCACAGGCCACCTTTATGCCTGGACCAGTGAGGGAGCGACCCACGCTGGGACTGGAATCAGGTGAGCTACCCTACCTGTGATTGCTGCACCTGGCTATTACAAAGACCAGCACGATTCTTGCACGACGTGTGATTGTGATTTTGAGGGACTTTTGTTCGGCAAAAGTGAACAAGGTAGAGCTATAGCCTAAGTAATCTGGAAGTGACATCAGAAGCTAACCCTTAACATGCCACAAGCCTGCCAGCTTTGGGGTCAGGTGTGCATACTGCATAGGACAAAGTACGATGATGATATTTGTAGATTCAACTGTGGCAAATGAATAAGAGAGAAATAAGTGTGCCTGTGTGTGTGTGCGTGTGTGTATGTCTGTGTGTGTGTATGTGTGTGTGCGTGTGTGCCTGTGTGTGTGTGTGTGTGTGTGTGTGTGTGTGTGTATGTCTGTGTGTGTGTATGTGTGTACTTGTGTGTGTGTGTGTGCCTGTGTGTGTGTGTGCCTGTGTGTGTGTTTGTGTGTGTGTGTGTGTGTGTGTGTGCCTGTGTGTGTGTGTGTGCCTGTGTGTGTGTGTGTGTGTGTGTTCTTTGTCCTGCAAAAATGTGTCAGCATTTCTTTTTTTTCTTTTTTGCCACACATTTTACGGCTCATTTAAAAGTGATACCTGGCCTGTTGGAGGATAAGTATTAGGATGAGTGATAGGGGAACCATATGCTATTGCTTGTACCATTGACATCCCTAATACCTAAAACATGCATTCATTTTGCTGTGAAATTCTCATTCATTAAAACTGTGTGTGTCTGAGTGAGAGCTTAGTAAATGCCAGTGTGTTTGGCAGGTAACCACCAGGGTACAAATCACACCTGGCATTACTGGTCACCCTTGGACCCTTGAATTAGGGCCTTGTTAGTTCTGAGCAAGCGGGAGCCCATACCTCAAAATGCAGCCTGTTATTTCCTTGGTGAACATCTGTTTTGTGAAGGTTGTGTAGGGTGGTGGCACACAATTGTTTTGATTACACCCAAGCCGGCTCTTTGGCTGGCAATAATTTGTTGCTGTTTAGACATCATTAGCTTGGGTGGCAAGAGAGAGAGGATTGAGAGGGGAGATGGGGTGAGTCATAGCCTGGGGGCTAGATGAGCCCGATCAAAACCAGTCATTTGATAATGACCTCTATCATCAGACAGGGCCACTTCACACACAAACACACTCATGCTCACACACACACTGAACCATACACACACACACACACACACTGAAACATACACACAAACGCTGAAACACACACACACACAGGGACAGGCATGCAAACACAGACACACGTACATGTACTGACACACACACGCACACATACACAAATACACACACACACATGCTCAAACACTTACACAAACCATTTACCTTAAAGACATCCAATCATCCTGACAAAAATGCATACTTATTACCTTGACTAGCCTATGACTCACTTTTGAGGAACAGCCTCTAATCCACAAACAGGAATATGCATACATCCACATATACACACACACACACACACACACACACACACACACACACACACACACTTTAATATCTGCTTCATTCATTCATTACAGACTTTCATGCAAGGGACATATACAGATAAAGCACCCAAACATGTGCAAAATGAGATTTATGTAGGTCTATCCATCATAGGCTTCATAGCTGTAACCAAGGCTTATGTGTGTGTGTGTGTGTGTGTGTGTGTGTGTGTGCTGTTTGTTTATGTATGCATATGCATGTGTCTGTGACACTGTCTGCATCCGAATTCATTATGTTAACTGTGAGTTATGGCAGATGGTTACCTTCCCATAATAAGCATTTGGAGATTGTTTTTAGTTGCTATGTGTGGAGAATATGAAGCACGTGTGAAAGAGACTCCTCCACAAAAAAGGATACAGTATATTTGTTTTCTTTGCTCTAGTCTGAGTAGTACTCTATATTCCAGCAAGATGTGTGTGTGTGTGTGTGTGTGTGTCTGTGTGTGTGTGTGTGTGCTGTTTGTTTATGTATGCATATGCATGTGTGTATGCATCTGTGACACTGTCTGGTCTGCACTCTTGAGGCCGGTGTCATTGCTGGTTTGGTCTCCTATGCTGGTTGTTGCTGATTTATTCACAAGAATTTAATTTAGCATTAGCATTGTAGCTGTCACCGGTCGACCACATTTGTCTGATGCATGAAGTTTCTACACTGGTGTTGGTATCTGTGTTGTTTTGATGTTATTGCTTGTTCTCCTTGCCAGGCCAAGATAGGAGTGAAATGTTACATTTATGTGTGTGTGTGCTTGATTTAAATCTGGGAATCATATGTTACATTTTTTTCAATTGCTAACAAGCTTTTGTCCAATCATCAGCCTCATTTCAAAACTCTAAATACAATTTGCACACCATCAGCCTGTTCTGGCCACACGGTTGACACATATCTTGCTCTTTTCCCACTATATGTAGTCATTTTAACACTTTAGATTAGGGTTCACATATTCTCCATTAACTAGCAGCTTATTACCATGCAAATCAGTAACATGTTTAACACATTACAAATCACTTATTAATACTTTATTCTACGTGACTTTATTCTACCCATAATAGACCATTAACTAACAATTTTTCTAATACAAACTCCAAATTACTGTTTATTCGTGGTTAGTAAGTTAGTTGTTGTATGTGAATTACGATCTTAATATTAAGAAGAGATGATTCATTGGAACAAAAGCCAAAACTACAACTACCGAGGCCTAATAGTGTCCAAATAAGTCCTAATTACATCTTTTTGATTGAAAATAACTGTTCCTGAGAATAGTGAATAGAGAATAGAGAATAGAATTTATGTTGTACTACCACCTTAAAAGCCTCTTACTGTGCAAAGCATATTGAGATCAAAATTAATATGCAACACCTATCTTACCCTAATCTAAAGTGTTACCAAAAGAGATTGGGTAAAACCATGTTAGCAGCTGGGAATAACTGTAGGCCTGTGCATCTGCAACAACTCTTGAAGAATTTCTATGGAAAATTCATTATGTAATGTAAAATGACTGAATGATTTTAGAAATTGCACACATCAGTGTAAGCACTCAAACAAATATAATTGCTGGTTACCGTAAGTAAATGGAACTGGGGGTTTTGAAGTCAATGTCTATGAAGTCATGGATCTGAAATACATGAAGATGAATGAAGTTTCAGAAATGCAATATCATTTGCAAGCATTTTGAGAGTCACTATACTCTGACTGTGTAAAAACAACACATGCTAGTATAAGTATTTGATTTTGAGCCAGGCTGTCTGTGTTTCATTAACAAAATGTGCTTTTGATAAGAAAACTAACTGATTGGCTAATTGTGTGATGTAGGTGTTTTGCTGTGTTAAGAGTTAAGTTTAGAAAAAAAAGTATTTTAAGTATAGGTTAATGCTTGTTAGCAATTGTAAAAACAAAAATGTAAATTGCAGACAATTATGCACATGCAGTTGAAAGAAATAAGACTCACAACTGTCTTTCAGCATTTTGTTTATGGCAGTGTTATGGCAAGGCCTCGTTTTTTTTTTTGGTGCTGTCGTGATCCCAGTACCACACAACAGTCTGAGACAAGAGATGTGAGAACACAAGCAAGACAAAGAGACATATACGCCTGCGAACCATCACGCAACACCATAGTGAGAAGCTCTTGGATATGGAGGGAGAGAAAAATACAACAAAAGAAAAGAAAAGAAAGAGTGAGAGGTATGTAAAAGAAGGGGGCATTAAAGAGAAAGATTGCATGATGAGGGATTAGGATGAAGAGAGAGAGGAAGGGCAGAGAAAAAGTGACAGTGACAGCCAGCACAAAACTCATCAGAGAAACAGAGAAAGAGAATGATGAGTATGAAGGATGGAGGGTGATAGAGGGAGATACGGTGTGTGTGTGTGTGTGTGTGTGTGGGAGGGGTAAGGCCAAGCGTGAGAGTCTCCACCTCATCCTCTCATGGTTTGTGCCTACCACATGTTGGCAGAGGTGCAAATTGAAATGCAAATGTGAAGAGACTTTGATTAAAACTCCTGAATATTAATATCTCACACACTTACTGTCAGGCTTCCCATTAAAACCAGAGCATAATCACGCACAGCATGGTTTCATTGCCCTTTTGTCTGAACTACCGGGCATACTGTCTGACACACACACACACACACACATACACACACACACACACACACATGCATGCATACATTTACGAACAGCAGCAGAATGAGCGAAAACAGTATAGATGAGCATTTACACAGCGCTGCACTGACACACACACACACACACACTCTCACACACTCACACACACACCACACACACACACACACACACACAAATACACGTGCACACACAATGAGCAGCAAAGCATGGAAACCTGACACACACACACACACACACTCTCACACACACAGTCACACTCACGCACAAATACACATACACACACAATGAGCAGCAAAGCATGGAAACCTGACACACACACACACACACACTTTCACACACTCACACACACGCACACACACACACACAAATACATATACACACACAATGAGCAGCAAAGCATGGAAACCTGACACACACACACACAAATCCACATACACACACAATGAGCAGCAAAGCATGGAAACCTGACACACACACACGCGCACACACACACACACACACACACACACCGCGCACACACACACACACAAATCCACATACACACACAATGAGTAGCAAAGCATGGAAACTTTCTCAACTGGTGTTGGCATCTGTTTGTGTATGGAAATGCTGCATTAATTAGGGATCAGGTAGTCACCGGTGGCCAGATGTGGGCTCAGACAAGACTGGAGGTAATATGGGA
>PYXC01000677.1:1785000-1787500 GCA_015244755.2 Tenualosa ilisha | reverse complement strand
AAGTCCTGTAGCGATGCCATGATGACGAGACCCTCACTCCCATGGGTGGAAAAGCTTTCACATTTACCACACAGACAAACACACACACAGGCCTACTCATATACTCACTCACTCACTCAATCACACACACTCACATAGAGGCATGCTTATTTACACTCAAACGTGCATACACATACACATCACACACACACTCACATCACACACACACACATAGAGGTATGCTTATTTACACTCAAACATGCATACACACACACATCACACACACACACACATAGAGGTATGCTTATTTACACTCAAACATGCATACACACACACATCACACACACACACACATAGAGGCATTCTTATTTACACTCAAACATGCATACACACACACATCACACACACACACACATAGAGGTATGCTTATTTACACTCAAACATGCATACACACACACATCACACACACACACACATAGAGGTATGCTTATTTACACTCAAACATGCATACACACACACATCACACACACACACACATAGAGGCATTCTTATTTACACTCAAACATGCATACACATACACATACACATCATACACACACACACACACACATACACACACCATTCATTGGCCTTATTACAGTGACAGCATACCACTGTGTCTGCTTTTGATATGTTACATTTATTTCCAGACTATAATGGTGCAACATGAGACAATTATAGTCAATTATAATAAGAGTATACATTGTTTTGTTATTATTATTATTGTTGTTGTTGTTGTTGTTGTTGTTGTTGTTTTGTTATTATTATTAATATTATTATTAGTAGTAGTAGTAGTCCACAGATGAAACAGATGACAGCATATTTGTCGCCACCTTTGAGTTTCATTTGCTGGGGTGTCATGCATGAATATTTGTATTAATTGATTTAGCTATTTATTTACTCACCCTGTCCTTTCACAGTTTTGGTCTACTGTGAAAGCTTCCTACATGTTCTTACTGTGTTACTTACTGTATTACTGCATGGGTACTATTTTTATCGAAAAGAAAAAATGGCATTGACCACACGCTCTTCTAAGCTTATCAGTTACAGAGCACCGATGTGTGTGTGTGTGTGTGTGTGTGTGTGTGCATTCACTTTCTGTGAATGTTCAGAAATGTTGAGTTGCTGTACATGCACACCCATTTCTAACCCAATTGTTGTACAGAGGACAAATGATAATGTTGTATCAGCTGGCTATTTCCATTTACATAAAGACATATGGGCGCACACTTTCCCAAATAAGGGCCTACAGGATCATATAGTGTGTAATTTGAGAGATTTCAAATTCCTGCTGTTTTTGTGTGTGTGTGTGTGTGCGCGTGTGCTTGTGTGTGTGTGTGTGTGTGTGTTTGTGTGCGTGTGTGTGTGTAAGAACAAACATGTCCTCCTACCAAGGATAAGGGAGCTCACAACCACCAAGGCATAGAATTACCCAAGGGGTAAAAACTGCCAGAAATAGCCACCCCTCTCCACACACTCAAACACACAAACAGACACACACACACACACACACACTCTTATCCTTGTAAAACACACACACACACACACACATGAGGTGTCAAAAACAAAGTCCCCTACAAACACATGCATATATAGCCTACAGTGCTTAGATGTGTAAACAGCGATAGGATCGTGTGCACACAAACACACATACACACATACACACACACTTGAGAATACACACTTGAGGACACTCCTTGACCTGTGTGATTCCCCAAGGCATATTTCCCTTCAAATCCCCAACAAAACAATTATGGAAAGTCTACAGAGAGAACAGTGTGACATTGATTAAAACACACACACACACACAATGACCAAGGTCAGACAGACACTCACTCACACACACCACACACACACACACACACGGGAAACAAGCATAAGATACAAACACAGTCCGTAACCATGCCCAACAATATACCTCTATTTGCCTCTGACGAAAAAAGCATGTGCACTCCCTTCTGTTGACTCTATTGCATTTGCTCTTCATTCTTCCACTCACTCCCACCTTCTTCTCTCAATCTCTCCATCCCTCCATCGCTTCCTCAGTAATCAGGGTTTAAAGGAAGGCATCAATCTATTTGTTGAGACTGGACTCTGTGTGGCTTGTAATTGTTGTCAGTTGGTGGTTGGCATTACAGGAATGAATGAACTGCCATTAGCACATACACATGCACACACACACACACACACACACACACATACGCACGCACTCACACACACACACACACACACACACACACACACACACACACACACACACACACACACTCTCACATATACAAAGCGCTCCGTGCAGTGCCTTTTCACCAAAAACAATCAATTAGACAAGAGTATGTTTGGTGCCTAAGTGGTCATTGACTCTGACCATGGGTTTTGAAATAACAGACCAATGAACAGCAGGGCTGTGAAAAATTAAAAATTTTTGAATTTGCCTCAGTTTAACTTATAAGATGGACTTTAAAGGGGAAGATATGAATCAATC
>PYXC01000677.1:1767500-1777500 GCA_015244755.2 Tenualosa ilisha | reverse complement strand
AGAGAGAGAGAGAGCTTCTGTGTTATGCTGCTAGTCCAAGATTAATTTTCACCATCATTTAAAGTGCATTATGAATTTGTGTGTGTGTGTGTGTGTGTGTGTGTGTGTGTGTGTGTGTGTGTGTGTGTGTGTGTGTGCATGTGTGTGCTTGTTGCATGTGTACAGTATGTCTGTGAGCATGTGCGTTTGAGTGTGAACTATTATGCAAGTAAGAGTGTGAGTGTGAGCGCACATATGTGTGTTAGTGTGTGTGAGGATACTAAGGAAAGAGACAGACAGTATAAGAGTGTGTTTATGTCTGTAGTTGCATGTGTTTGTGTTTGTGTGTGTGTGTGTGTGTGAGAGAGAGAGAGAGAGAGAGAGAGAGAGAGAGTGTGCGGTTGCACTGACAGCCCCGGCTCTGTCTGTCTTCCAGGCCGTCTCTCTGTATCCTGAGGGATCTCATTAGCCAACTCCTGCTCTGGTTGTTCTCCAGTGACTGGCGGAGAGATCACAACAAGACCGAGAAGAAGAAGAAGCTGAGTGGAGTTTGTTCCGCCACCCAGAAATAGTTAGTCTTTCCTTTCTCTCTTTCCTCTTCTTTCCTCTTCTTCCCTCTCATCCCTTGTTCGCTTGCTCACTCACTCATAAACACACACACACACACACACACACACACACTGTCTCGCCATTTTCTCCTCTTCCTCATCAGTATCGGCGTACTTTTACACAATGAGCCATTTGTGTAAACACTCTCTTGGTTTTAATAAGGTTTAGTGCACAACAGTCACAGTTAAAAAAACAACAACAACAACACAGCTTCTCAAGCAAACTTAACCATAACAAAGGACAAATGTGTGTGTGTGTATGTGTGTGTTTGTGTGTACGCACGCATGTGTGTATGGGCGTAGGTGTCAAAACTTTTATTTATTGTTATCTTTGTACTAGCTGGGGGCAATTTTTCTTTTTTTTACTCAGACGCAGAGCTGCTGGCTTCAATCCTTGTTAATTTGCCAGATGCTGTGTGATGTTCAAAGACTAATTTCCCCCTTTTAGAAAAAAACTGTCAACACCGGTGCCACATAAACACACCTTTGTAAAATAATGAATTAAAACGGCTGGATCTGGATCTGGATGCTGGATCATCTGGATGCCTTTTCATCCTGATTTCTGTTTGATCTCCATCTGGTAACCCCTTCCTCTTGCCAAATAGGAGATTAGATAGAAAAATAAATGAGATTTCAACAAACCACTAATGTGTGTGTGTGTGTGCGTTCTATGACTGCACTAAAAGTGACATATTGGCCACCAAGTTGATTGAGTTGTGCAGAATATGAAAAACTTTATCATACACTCTTAAACTATACGGCGGTTCACAGTGTACAGTGTTGTTCATGGTTTCATGTGAAATTTGCTAAATCAGTCTACCTGGACAGTCTATCATCTTCAGACAGGGAAAAGCATGCTACAAGTAGGTCACAGAGGATGACATGTCCCAAATGACAGAACATGTTTATGAAATATTATACAACAGTTAGGTCTGGTCAAACTATTTAGCAATTTCTGATTGGACAACATGCATTGTACGCATCACAATGAGTGAGGATGTCCCACGATGGGTGACTCTTTACAGCTCATAATCACCCCACATTTTCCACTGAGAGAACTTCCAAGTTGTTGATTAACTGTTGGATTGCTGGGGAATGGGAGACGCAAAACTAAGCTTAGAACCATTTTGGGCGGTGGAGGATGAACAAACATAAATAAAAAACTAAATGGTAAAAAGTACAATTCGGTGCCTTAAAATTTGAAAACTGTTAGATGGTAATGGAACTGTCGAATAAAAGCAATGTAACACTCATGGTCGGGAGGCAGTTCGTTGATATCCTCACGGGTGTGGTTCGGCTGCAGGCACAAAGCCGCAGGCTGAGTGCCATTAGTGTCATGAGTCTCGTGGTCATGAGGTTGTTCGTTGATATCCTCATGGATGTGGTTACCTATGGCACTCAGCCTTCGGCTTTGTGCCTGTGGCTGAACCGCACCCACGGCCGAACCCACTCTGTTATTGCCTAATCAGACCTATTGCAGTGTGTCTCACTGACTCACTGTGTCTCACTGACTGCAGTGATATCCTAAATGTCAAAAGTTATGAAATGCTGTGATGAAACTATGATGACAATTGTGGATAACGGTTGTAAATCTCTATATATAGAGATAAATAAATATCTGTGTCTGATCTTGGACTGTCATGATTGTTTTATGATGGAGAATACATTATGATGTGTTTCTGACTAATGTTGGTGTGTTTTGATGCAAAGCGTCTGTAAACTATGCTTTCAGTTAGTGTAGCAGGGGGTTTATCGATAGCTCCCAACAGCTATTATTTTACAAACATTGGACAGTACTCTTTTATCGTCAAACATGTTCTGTATGTATTTTTAAACATAAATACCACGTCATGACCCATATACAGTGATAACAGAATTAATGGTTTACCGACCTCTTTACCACTACACTCCTGCCCCCATCCAATAGCCTGGAATAAATGAGCAGGACAAATCAGATGCAACTCACAGCTTCAAGACTTCAAGAGATCACAACCTGATGTCTAGATTACAATTATAAAATTATGGTAATGCTTTAGATTAGGGTACATATATTCACCATTAACATGCAAATTAGTAACATACTAGCCATTTGTTAGTCATTATAAGTAACTGCATGAGCTTATTCCACACATACTCTTACTTGCTATTACACATACTATTACTGCTACTAATGTTGCTACTGTACTCAGCGAAACATTTGTGTGTCCAGCTTCATAATACTAGCAGATGTTTTGCTGATCTTACATCAGTTTATATGCCATTCTGGAGGGAGGACCTGTTGCCTAGCAGCCATAGTCCCTGAGCACATGCCAGCAAGGTACATTGGCGTTTAATTTGGAGATCAAGAGGGATGACTGAGTGGAACTGTGTCTGTGGATGTGTGTGTGTGTGTGTGTGTGTGTGTGTGTGTGTGTGTGTGTGTGTGTAAGAATGTGTGCCTGTCTGTATTTCTGTCTGGCTTTCTATGTGAGTGTATATATGCCTACACCATGTCTGAGAGAGAGAGCTTGCAGTATGTGTGCATGGGTGTGTTTGTGTGAATGTGTCTGCGGATGAGCTTGTTGCCTGTGTGTATACTTACTTCTAGGGTGCGCATGTGTGTATGTGTGTGTGTGTGTGTGTGCTTGTGTGTGTGTATGTGTGTGTGTGTGTTTTTAAGCGTAAATGCGTAAGTGTGTCTCTGTAATGGTTTGTTATTGTGCTGCCTGGAGTAATGGAACCACCTGTTTTGATCTTGTTTAATGATAATGGATGAGGCTGTGGAGGTCATCTCTCTTATTACAGCAGAAGACTGTCAGATGAGCATACAGTCCCTCCCTCCCTGCCTCCCTCCCTCCCTCCCTCTGTTTCCCTCTCCCTCTCTCTCTCACTCTCTCTCGCTCTCTCTCTCCCTCTCTCTCTCTCTCTCTCTCTCTGTATGGCTCTGGCTCTCTCAGCCATTCACATACACACACTGATGCAAGTCATGAGGGTGAAGACATTGTGTGTGTGTGTGTGTGTGTGTGTGTGTGTGTGTGTGTGGTGTGTGTGTGTGTGTATGTGCACTTGTGTATCTGTGTGCAAAGGGTTAGTATGTATTTACATGCTGCAAGTTCTGAAATTTTTATCTTCTGATTGTAATTTCTGATTAGATAGCAATCACTCATATCTTGTAAAATTAAACACCCTGTTGAGAAACTATGGAAAGAACAGAGAGAGAGAGAGAGAGAGAAAGATGGAAAAATGTATTTTTATATGTATTTGTATTTATTAATCTTGATTATTAATTATTGTTATTATTATTATTTACATCCACTTTTTCGCCGTTTGTGTGATATCACTCAAGCTGTACAGAGCAGGGAAACAAGTTATCAGAATTCTGGAGAGTTGAGTAATTTAACTTAAGTGTAGCGTGGCAAACAGCAAAGAGTCATCAAGCACAGCGCTGAATGATTGCATTCTTGAAAAGATCTATTTATAGATACCTTCCCATATGAAACAAGTCATAGCTATGGCTGTGGCTTTGAAATGCACAGTGTGTGATTTTTAATTTGAACGAGTACATAATTTATTGGACTGAATTGTTATTCTTAAAGGAGAAATCCAGTGTGAATCAATCTATGAAGCTGTTGTTTGAGGTCACCGAGTGCTGTTGGTAGGAAAAAGAACAAAATTTGGTACAACATAGACCGAATAGTGAAATACAGGCTGACACTAACCAAATGGGGCACAGAAACTCTCTTTCGGCTTTATTTTCCACAGACAGTACTCGGTGACCTCGAACAACAGAGCTATGAATTGATTCACAAAGGTTTTCTCCTGTAACATGTATTTGTTGTGATGCAATATGTTAATTGAATTATTAATGAAGTACATTTACATTTAGCAGACGCTTTTATCCAAAGCGACTTACAACTCATCAACTATCAATTGTTCCGGGCCAGTCTCCCCTAGAGCAACTTAGGGTTAAGTGCCTTGCTCAAGGGCACAATGGTGGCAGCCGGGATACGAACCCACAACTTTCCAGGCTACTTACACACTAGCCAGGTTCCTTAACCACTACGCTACCACCACCCCAACATACATAAAGTACCACATACAGTGTGTAACTGAAGGGTTCAAAGGGAACAAGCCATTCTTGAACATCATTGTTTTGCCATTGTCATGGTTACCAAATTTTCTCCAAATTTCAAAAACTTGCATGCATTTCTCTTTTATGCAAATTTTAGAAGCCTTTTTGAAGCATAAGATTGCCTCATTCTTGTTTATCCAAAACTCCCAGGCTTTAAATATGAAACATTTTTGTTATCTTTGTATCTTCTTCTTCTTGATCTTTTCTGTCTTCTTCTTCCTCAGGAAGGTTCCTTCCAGTCCCTCACATGGATGCAGACAGCTTGTCAGAGAACTCCACTCCAGTTCCGTCTGATGGAACATGAAAGAGGCCATCTTCTTGCAGCTGCCGCACAACAGGCTATCTCCCGAGGAGCGCTGGAGTCGCCCGCCCGGCTAAACGAGTGCGCTGCGTCTCCTGAGGGCGCGTGCGGGAGTGGAACGAGGAAGTTAGCGGCCGCCGCAGAACTTCACAGATGTTTCCCCATGTCTGCAGGGCGAGAGGCAGACAGACACACACGACGAGGAAAAAGAGAGAGGGAGAGAAAGCGGAAAAAAGAGGAGAGAGTGTTTGGACTGTGCTAGTTTGTTTCCCAATGCACTGATGTATTGGAATGTGAGGCCCTTTGAAGTGCTTTCACATCAAAGGTGTTTCTCTGGCTCTCTAGTAAACCTCATTCTCTCGAGCACAGGCTCTGGATATGCTTTCTGTTCCTGTGCTTTTTACCTTTCTCGCTTTCTCTATCTCTTGTCATCCTTTTTCTATTGCTCGCTCTGTCTACTATTCTGCTCTGTCTTTTTACTATTTCTGTCCCTTGCTCTCTCTTCGTCTATCTCTCTAGCTCTCCATTGTTTCTCTCTATTTCTCTTTCTCTCTCTCTGTCACCCTCTTTCTGTCACTCTCTCTTTCTAGTGTTCTCCCTGTCCCTTGCTCTCTCTCTCTCTGCCTGTCTCTCTATCTCTCCATTGTTTCTCTCTATTTCTCTTTCTCCTGTCACCCTCTTTTTGTCACTCTTTTTTGTCTTTCTACTGCTCTCACTGTCCCTCTCTCTCTCTTTCTGTCTCACTCTTTCTCTCTCTCACTGTCTCCTCTTTTCTTTCACTTTCTCTTTCTATTATCCTCTCTCTCTAGCCCTTGTTCTCTCTCTGTCTCTTTCTTTCTCAATTGTAGTCTCTCTATCTCTCTTTCTGTTTCTCTGTCACCCTCTTTCTATAGCACTCTCCCTTTTCTAATCTCACTGTTCTATTCTCACTGTCCCTTGCTCTCTCTCTCTGTGTTTCTCTCTCCATTGTTCTCCGTCTATGTCTCTCTTTCTCTCGCTCTGTCACCCCCTTTCTCCCACTCTCTCTTTCGACTTTTCTCCCTGTCCCATGCTCTCTCTCTCTCTTTCTCTCTCTCTCTCTCTTTCTCCGTTGTTGTCTCTCTATCTCTCTCTTGCTCTCTCTCTGTCACCCCTTTCTTTCGCTCTCTCTTTCTGCTATTCTAGCTGCCCCTTGCTTTCTCTCATTCTCCGTTTTTGTCTCTCTGTCTCTCTCTCTCTGTCTCCCCTTTTCTCTCTCTGTCTACCCCTTTCTCTCGCTCCCTCTTTCTACACTTCTCTCTCTGTGTCTCACTATCTCTCCATTGTTGCCAACAGCCCTTTCTGCTCAGTATCAACAGCTTTTCTGCTCTGCTGTCTGCCTGTAAGAGACGTCTGTGTAGGGCAGTCTATAGCTGGGCCTCACTGCAGAGCAAAGGTGGGGAAGGAAAGATGAGGACCATGAAAGAAGGAGGTTGGGAGACAAATGAAAGCATATGAGAGAGAGGAGAGAGATGAAAGAGAGAGAGAGAGAGAGAGAGACAGGGAGGAAGAAATAGAGGGGAGAGAAGAGATGAGGGAGGCAGTTGTATAATTGGTCTGGAAATGAAGCAATAGTATGGCCATCAATAAAGCACACCACAGCTGCCTTCATGATCTCACACACACACACACACACACACACACGTACATGCACACACACACACTCACATGCGCGCACACACACACACACACACACACACACACACACACACACACTCACACGCTCACACACACACACACACACACACACACACTCACACACAAACACACATTTATAACCCCTAAGTCTGTCCTCTTCCACTCCTCTCTCTCTTTGTGGTTTGAATGGGGAGGAAATGAGTGCCATTGGCAGAGCAGAGAGGAGGCTTAGGGAGCTGGATGGGGGGGATGGGGGGTATGGATGAGGGTGATTGCCATGCACGAGTGTTGGGTAATTACTCATAGAGATTATGCATCAGAGGAAAGATAGAGAAAGAGAGAG
The DNA here is from genome assembly GCA_015244755.2 of Tenualosa ilisha. NCBI lineage: Eukaryota > Metazoa > Chordata > Actinopteri > Clupeiformes > Clupeidae > Tenualosa > Tenualosa ilisha. The sequence continues at coordinate 1,770,502 of PYXC01000677.1, read as the reverse complement.
AGAGAGAGAGAGAGGGAGGGAGGAAGAGAACAAGGCTGGAGATGTGTGGTGTCAGAAGCAGCCGTGCGTTTTGGGTTTTTTTTTTGAGTCTCTCTTCAGCGTTCTGCTGTCGTTCGCTTTATGTCACTTCTCTTTTGGAGGGATGACGCGTGCCAGCTGTTTCTGTCACACAGCGAAACAAGTCTGTTTAAGGCTGTCGTCACACAAACTCAGACCACACACACACACACACACAAACACACACGCATGCTCACAAACACGTACATTACCACATAAATATACACACATACAAACACACACACACACACACACACGCACACGCATGCACAAATACACATACAAACACAAGCACACACATACAAACACACACACACACATACAGACACATACACGAACACATATACACACACACATACAGAATTTACAGAAACACATTCACACATCAAACTGATGGCCCGTGCAGTGTTAACCTTAACCCTTGACCATGTGTGGTTTGAGACCATTCTTACTCGCTGGTCAATAAATAAATGAAAAGGTCCTGGACTTTTCTTGCCCTGCTCCCAATGGAGGCATCCTGCCTCTCTCTCCCCTGGGTCTCAATTCCACAACTTCCCTTTTTATCCAAGCCTGTCATATTATACCGATAAGATGGTCCAACTGCAGCCAGTTACATTTGGAATAAAGTGTGACGGTACCATCACTCCAACCCCCCAAAATCCCCCTGACACTAGACTCGCAGGCAGTCATGTTTTACTTTGAAAACGTAAAAAAAAAAAAGGTTATTTTAACAAACAGCACCAGACTGGAAGGGAGCATTTTTGTGTGCCTGTCAGAGTCACTCTGACAAAGAGAAGCATTCGTGTTTAGTAGTCCCTGTGCTTGGTTCAGCTCTACGCCTGCTGTCAGACACACACACACAAACACCCACACACACGCAAACACACACACACACACACACAGAAACACACACACACATATCAGCATAAACAAACAAACACATCATGGAAATCCCCTTTGATGCTTCAATCCCTGTTGTACTTGCAGTAGAAGACAAAGCCCCAAGATTTCAATAATATGATGAGACTGTACAACTGAAGCCAGCTGAGTGGCAATCAGCAGAAAGAGGCGGCCATGAACTGTGTTGCAACCGAGAGGCACCTAAATGATTTATGGTGTAGGTTTGATGAGAACCATAACAGAATTATTATCAAAGAAAGAATATATATATATATAACAGTAAGAGAGGTGGGCTACCGCTTGCATGATGTAACAAATGAAACGAATCAAAGTTTCTCTCATTCCCCCTCGTTCTGACAAAACCTCTTGTGGAGCATTGCTTGATGAGCCGAGTTCAAAAGAGATGGTGAAAGACTGAGCCACTTGCTCCACCGCAGTGAATGAAGCCGTGATTCTCAATGTGCTGTACAGAAAGTGAGGGGCAGGAGGAGACATTATGTAACACTCATGATAATGAAAAAAAATCACCTGATATATCCGCCATAACACTCTTGATACAAAGAATACCAGGCACGGTTTCTTCTCTATGGAAATCCCTTTACAGTAGCCATATATTTTTTTTTTTAACTAAAACTAACACCCTAAATTCTCACCAATACTGTTCATGTGCATTTGTTGCCAAACTGGAATCAGCAATGGCAATTTTCAAAGAGTTAATTTATATGATATATATGTACAGTATGCTATATGATATAGATCTGTGTGTGTGTGTGTGTGTGTGTGTGTGTGTGTGTGTGTGTGTGTGTGTGTGTGTGTTATATATACATTGCCATTCCAAACATGCTCTGTGACGAGCACAGGGAAGGACTCTCAATAGGAGATGAGTGCAGGTGCAGTCTGGGATAGAGAGAGGCCAATGACTCATTAAGGGCGAGTCAAGGAACCCGTGTCCCAAATCACTTACATTTCCCTCGCAATCTCGGCGCTCTGTTCCCTCTGCGCTTGATAGGATTTCTCCATTCACTGACATTGTGCGCGGGCGAGGGGGGCGAGGGGGGTGAGGGGTGGGGGGGGACGGGTGGCTGGTGAACCTTTGCGGTGAAGAGCACGGTGATTCGGGACGCTACTTGTATCCTCCACGGCTGTGACATCATTAACCTCTCCCTCCCCCTTCTGCTTACTGAGCCTAACCTCCGTGAAAGAAGACTGGAAAGGACAGATAGATAAGAGAAAATGGAGGTCTGTATGAGTGTGTGTGTGTGTGTATGTGTGTGTATGTGAGAGAGAGACAGAGTATAGAGTGTGTGTGTGTATAGTGTGTGTGCGTGAGAGAGAGAAAGAGGAATAGAGAGAGAGAGAGAGTATAGGGTGTGTTTGTGTGTGTGTGTGTGTGTGAGTGAGAGAGCGAGAGAGAGAGAGAGAGTGTGTATAGTGTGTGTGTGAGAGAGAGAGAGAGAGACAGAGAGAGAAAGAGAGAGAGTATAAGGTGTGTTTGTGTGAGTATAATGTGTGTGTGAGTGGGTGAGAGAGAGAGAAAGAGAGAGAGAGAGAAAGAGAGTGTATACAGTGTGTGTTTGTAGTGTAGTGTGTGTAGTGTGTGTGTGTGTGTGTGTGTGTGTTTTGGGGGAATGGCTTATGTATTCAAGAGAATTCACAATACCCTTCCACCATTCACTTGTCCCCCTCTCTTGTTCCCTCAGTGTATCTCCATGCTCTCTATACAATACCGTTATACACAAGGGCTGAGAGAGCAAAAACAAAATGGTGTCCAGCCAAAGTGACCTCAGGCGGTATTTTTCCAGAGCCAACAGGATGCTACAATGAATACAGGTTTGTGGAGCTGTAAGTGACAATAACCTGACACCCTGTAGATGAACAAACATGTAAATGAGGAAGTGTGGATTGAGTATGTGTGTGTGTCTACTTGACTGAAATGGCAGGGAATTAGTCAGTCCTCAGTCTGCTTTTACCCCTCCTGGGAGTCACAGTGCATGCTTACATCAGCATCATCATCATCAACAACAACAACAAAAACATCCTCCTCC
>PYXC01000677.1:1705000-1762500 GCA_015244755.2 Tenualosa ilisha | reverse complement strand
GACTGAAAGAGAGACTAATAGAGCTAAAGGAGAGAGACTGAAAGAGAAAAAAAAAAAAAAAAAAAAAAAAAAAAAAAAAAAAAAAAAAAAAAAAAAAAAAAAAAAAAAAAAAAAAAAAAAAAAAAAAAAAAAAAAAAAAAAAAAAAAAAAAAAAAAAAAAAAAAAAAAAAAGATAAAGAGAGAGAGACTGAAAGAGAGACTGAAAGAGCTAAAGGAGAGAGACTGAAAGAGAGACTGAAAGAGCTAAAGGGAGAGAGACTGAAGAGAGACTGAAGAGCTAAAGAAGAGAGACTGAAAAAAAAGAGTAAAGGGAGAGACTGAAAGAGAGACTGAAAGAGCTAAAGGAGAGAGAGACTGAAAGAAGACAAAAAGAGAAAAAAAGAAGAGACGAAAGAGAGACTAAAGAGCTAAAGAGAGAGAGACTGAAAGAGACTGAAAGTAAGGGAGAGAGACTGAAAGAGAGACTGAAAGAGTTAAAGGAGAGAGAGACTGAAAGAGAGACTGAAAGAGCTAAAGAAGAGAGAGACTGAAAGAGCTGAAGGAGAGAGACTGAAACAGTTAAAGGAGGGGAGATAAAGAGTAATGGAATGGAAGGCTGTGTGTCACGGGACTCCTGTCACATTTTTCCCTCACTATTCTGAAATGGTGAGAGAGAGAGAGAGCGAGAGAGAGAGAGAGAGAGAGTAAAACACAGACTGACCGGCTGACCACGACACATACACACACGCAAAACACACACTCACATACACATACACACACCAATCTCATTTGTGCTTCTCTTTAGATTTAGAGGTCAGAGGTGGAATAAGAGTTTAGCCTTTTTATAACAGACCATGGAGAGGCCCTTTATCTGAAGACAATAAATTACAGCGTATAAAAGCATCACAGCTATATTTATTGAGTTTATGTCATTCTACTGTAAAATCACAGCCATGACAGTATGTGCTGGAAACACCACTCTTGCCCATGTTGCACTGCTTAATTGATGATCCCCTGTCAGCTATTAGAAAACAGCATAACCCCCGTTAGCCAAAGAGAAAGAAAGTGGGTTTTTTTCTCTCTGGGGAGTTATGCTTTGAGTTTTTTATTCATGGTTTTCTAATAAGCTGCAGGTTTGGTCACAAAGTGAAACCAAAGGATTTCCTGAGGTCAGTCCCTCTCCTCTGCTCTACTAAGATACTGTACACATTAAGCAGGGTACATATTATGGCACAGCGGTACTAGGCAAGCCTGCAGTTTTTATACCTATAGAGCTCCCCTTAAAGGTGCTGATTTATTTATTTATGTATTTATGTATTTATTTATTTATTTAAATAACTGCAGCACTGTACATTCTCACCAATCCATGTGGATTTGTTTGCAAACCCAAGCATGGGAACCAGTGATGATCATTTTTGTGGAGTTATGTTTATATTACGAAAACAATTGTGTGGATGGAGTTTTGACCATGGTTTTTATATTTACCTGGTTTAATGTGTACAAGATCTAAGAGACCTTCCCCCTCTCTCCCGGGCTGAGCTTGTTCTCCATGCCGGTATTGCTATTTTCCTCTCACCAATGCCTTGTCTGATCCACAGGCTGCTTGTCCAAGTCCTTGTCAGAGGCCTCGGGAGTCTGGTCATCTGTCAGGGATGGCGTGTTAGAACGGCAGTCGTGTTCTGTCCTAGCTGGAACATAAAGTACTCGCTGTGCTTTTAAAAGAGACTGGAGAAGTGGATGGATTCCCCAGATCTGTGTGTCTGGTCAATATCTCTCTGCGTGTGTGTGTGTGTGTGTGTGTGTGTGTGTGGTGTGTGTGTGGTGTGTGTGGTGTGTTGGGTTTTCTCTTTGTGTGAAGCTGTGTGTGTGTGTGTGTGTGTGTGTGTGTGTGTGTGTGTGTGTGTGTGTGTGTGTGTGTGTGTGTAGTTGCACAGGGGACTAGGCTATTGATCTGTGCCTGCCTTGTGACATTCCCCCAGACCCTGGTGCTAGTGTTGTGTGGTGATATTGTAAGGTAAGGTGAGGTGAGTGGGTGTGTGATTAAGTGTGTGTGTGTGTGTGTGTGCGCACACACGTGCTCCAACAGACAGATACACGTACAGACACATTTAAAAATTTTAAATGTGTCTGTACACATACAGACACATTTAAAACAAGTCTCACTCTCCCACACACACACATGCAAAATCAGTCCCATTTTAAACACACAGGCTACAAAAATCCCTAAAGTGTTAGAAAGGCATTCCGTATGCATGGACGCTTCAGTAATGATGCACATAATCACCTACTGCATCTGCATTAACAGATATACATTATACTACTGATTACATGATGTGTGCCAAGGGATGGAAGGAATAGGAAGGGGAGAATGAGGAGAGAGAAAGAAAGGGATGAGAGAAAGAATACACTGTAAAAAAAAATTTATGTGAAAAAAATGTGTGAAATGTTGCTTCAGATGAGTTCAGTAAACATAACTAGTCTCTTTGAAGTACAGCTTACTTGAAAAAATGGCTGAAACTCGTTGCTTCAATTGAGTTAGTTCTGTTTACCATAACTCAAATAAGACTAGTTATGTTTACTTAAGAAGTTTGAGGCAATGAGTTTCCACCAGCTTTACTTTTTCTTTTTTTTTTGTGTATGTGCAGCGATTGTACTATGGCCTCGTGGTCCTACGTATAGTATACTGCATAAGTAAGCCTGTTGTGCTACACGTGTTCTCATCTCTTTATCCCTCTCTCTCTCTTCCTCTCTCTCTCTCTCTGTGTGTGTGTGTGTGTGTGTGTGCATACATGCATGTGTGTGTGTGCTTGTGTATGTGCACATATGTGTGTGTTTGTGTGTGTGTATGCGTGTGTGTATGTGTGTGTGTGTGTGTACGCATATCTGTGTGCTCGTGTGTGTGTGTGTGTTCCCACATGGGCGACGAAAATTAATGGCGATGATTATTACATCAGAGACACACGGAAGACGTAGAATGATGGTAATCATGATGGCTAGAATTTCACGTCATACATGTATGGCTGGAATAGTGATTATTTCTTTCAAGAGTCTGGCTACAATTAGCATGTGAACTTTGTTGTTAGTTAATAGTGTGACATTTGGATAAAGATGAGTGTGGTGCGAAATGATGCTATGTTCTTCACCAGCGGAGCAGAATAATGTGTGTGTGAGAAAGAGAGAGAGAGAGAGAGAGTAAACAGGGATGTGAGTGTGAGGAGTTGTGTAGTGAATGAGAGTGATCGAGAAACTACAGGCTGCGTGTGCGGTGGCTGTGTGTGTATAGCTCTGTGTGTGTGTGTGTGTGTGTGTGCCTGCATGTGTGCACCTCTCTATATGTGTGTGACAGAGATGGGTGTTCAGGCTGCTGCGTGTGCATGGTGCCAGATGTGCTGTGTTGCTGTGTCAGATGGAAGGGATGGATGAATGGAGGGATGGTGTGTTGTATGTGTGTGTGTGTGTGGTGTGTGGTGTGTGTGTGTGTGTGTGTGTGTGTTGGGGGGTAGGAGTCTTTTTGACAGGTTGGCAGATCATTAAATCCCACACACAACAGCTTAATGTAAGATTCATATGCACCAGGATTATGGAAAGAATTAAACAAACCATAAAGGTTACGCTCAGTCGGGCACCTATCTCCCTCACCCCGTCTCTCTCTCTCTACCCCTTTCTCTCTCTCCCTCTTTCTTTTTCTGCTCCCTTTATCACTCTAGGTGGCACACAGAGGGACTCTGCATGCCCCCTCCCCATGCCCATAGTCAAGGCATTTAAATAGGCCTCGCCTGACAACAAAACTCAGGTAGCTGACATGATGCCTTACTCGAGAGCAGGGAGTTCAGAGGCTTACATTGGATGTTAAGAGACACTTCCCTTCTTCCATCCTCCATCCTTTTTGGCAAAGAGTGTGGCAATTATTAAGCACGGATATTAATAAGTAAGTGGGCTCTATTAATAAAGTTAATAGTGCAGTTGTTCATTCGTTGCGCTTTAACATGCAGTTGCTGAGGCATTGTACAGATGTTTTTCGTTGTTAATTCTTGATTCTAAGAGGCGAAAATAAAACCGAAAATGTACATTTTGTGTGCTTGTTATTATTTAGTTCATGGGACAGTAAATACGGCGTACTTCAGCACTTCCTACGAATAACAGCAGTGCAATCCATTAGCGGCGGTACAAATCCAATGCACTCCAACTTTCAGCACGAGGAATCACGGCGCTCCGATATAGCGCTTTTATCGATGCGATAATTAATTCAGTTCCCTCCTCCCCCTCCCCCTTCTTCAAAAAGCCACCAATATCCACGGCTATCTGCCCTCCCACCGCAATAAGAGACAACCGGCGGAGTGTGCAACGAGGACTAACCCCGGGTGAGGAAGCTGCGAAGCAGACGCGTCACTCACTCGCGGTACATTACGCTTCATCGCGATTGTCATTACCGTACAGTAGCGAGAGGAGCGTCACTTGTACCGTGGAGGGGAGGAGGAGAGGAGAGGAAGTGTGAGAGAGTGTTAACGGAGACGGAGCCTGGGACTCCAGCGCCCTTTCAATTTGGCACAGCAGCGGGGGATGCTGAACGCTGCCGCCCGGGAGATGGCCGCCGCTCAGCCGGTCTCTGGGGGCTAACGTGCGGAGAGGCAGAGGAACTCGGCGTGTTTTGTACTCGACGTGGCTAATTTGCGCGGACTGTAACTTCGAGATTTTCCAAGATGAAACGGATGAATGTGAGCATGTAGAAGTGTCTTTTGTGTGTGTCTGTGTGTTTGTTTTGGTTATCAGATGAACACCCTTTTCTGAGACAAACTCTTACTCTGTGTTTTTGTTGCGCAGAAATAGGCTGCAGTTTAACTGAGTAAAGTCGATGTGGCGTCGTTGTTGCAACCAAGGGAATTCACAGTGCAGGACAACTCAACTTTCCCTTATGCCAGTTCTCGTAATATGACATCTACAGTGTTCTGTATCTGACAATAAATCGCATATGCATGCTACCTTGACATGCATATCTGGAGATTTCAAGTCTGAAAGACCGACTCATAATCCCCCATTGTTGAGACGCGCTCATACACACTGACGTTTCATTGTTTGCCTGCAAAAGGATTGGAGGGTACAGAAGGCAGTCAGCACCTTCCAGACCGCTGATTTCTGTTGTGGATTTTCTCAGATTTTGCAAGAAGTATGTATTAACATTAATACATATTGTTACGAAACTGGCAACATTAAACTGCCACATCAAGTAGTTCCCATGCATTTATATTGCCTTAAATGCAGGTCACTTGCACGAGTTTAATTGTGACAGCCCATGTCCTTCAACTTGTATGTATATATTTATGTGTGTGTGCGCTCTTTCCTTAATGCTTGCATTTCCTGAGACTTTATGCAAGAGAGAATATGCTTACAGTACTTATATCTAGTACTACTTATTTTGTTTGTATAGCCACGCTGGAAAGCACCCCCCATGTGGCCGTCAGGAGTGGGTAGCAGGCAACCCAATCCCCGGGATTCCGCGCTCCGCCGGGCGGCCATCAGCGGCAACGTCCTTGCGCTCCCACCTTTCCACGTCCCCACTGGCAGGGCCGTCCGCGTCTTCATCTGCGCCAATCCCGACGGTAAGCGAATTCTGGCACACAGTCAAAAGCGCTGTTCTTCAGAATGACTCACGAGAGTGAGCGAGAGTTGTGTGCGTGTGTGTTTGTGCCCCTGCGTGCGCGCGCGCTCGTTAACGTTCGTGGATGCATGGTGTGCATGTGTGTATGTGTGTGTGAAAACTATGACTAGAAAACTAACTCAATCATTAGTCAACTGTGCACTGAGCGGGAAAATATACAATTCACTTTAGATTAGAGGAAACCATCTGACACCTGTTATGTGCTGTGTGACGCTCAGGGAATCAAGATCTGGTCACTCATTCAGTTTCCCGTTATTTCCCAGACATTCCTTCATTCATAGCAGTTTAGGGTAGGACCCATGCATCATTACGGCACACTAAATGGTATTCGTTGCTCTCGATGCAGTTCATAACTCGACGAATACAGTTGAGGTTAGAGATGACACTGTCATGTGTCTTTGGTGGCATGATGATAATTTGACGCGACGTGAGCGGGCAGCAGCGACTACAACAGCTGAGCGCGTGCCAGGCTTGAAGGGAGATGCCTCACTTGAAACACGGCGTAGGGGACTGTCCGCTTAGAACCATTCAAGTTCAGGTAATATTTATATATTGTAGTGACTTGAGAGATATATCTATCGCTATACAAATAATAAACATGAGATATACCGGACATACTGTGTCCCCCTCATGTTTATTGTCTCCTCCCGGTCTGGTAGTACGATACTCCCTTTTTTATTTCTGCGGCTCAAATCTCGCGTGATTGTTTTGATATTGTTTGACCAGAGCGCAATTTACACGGAGCAACACACAATGGGGGAGCTACGGTCACGCAGCGAAGCACGATACTGACTCAGTGGATCAGAAATGTCAACGAGGCACGCCCGGCTCTGGGTCGTTAGTTAGTGGAAGACATCCACACGCTGCGAAGGATCTGAATGCAGGCTTCAGGGAGAATTTTAAAAATAGGCCTTCTAATTTGGGAGTAAACAAGTCAAGCGAAACAGAGGGAGAGAAAGGGTGTGAGTGAACGAGAGAGCGAGCCAAAGAGAGAGAATCACACCCTTCCCCTGAATATAAAGCATCATCACTTGTGATGTGCTGGACGATCCAACAAGCAACACACCAGTACAAGCAGAAAAGTCCACCAGATATTTTCTTCATTTTCTGATTCCATGTCTTTGCCACCTGTGGGGGGTTGTCCACTCTGAGTCAGACCAGCAGCTGGGTCCAGTGTGTGTGTGTCTGTGTGTGTGTGTTTGTTTTCACTGGTCAGGAGCCACAGTTCCTTCCAAATATGACTGGCTCCTCAAATCTTTGGGCCCATGGTGTTGAGAGAGCCAGGGAGGCAGGTTTGTTATCGGTAGCAATTGATGACTTGAAACGGATTCATCCTGGCACACTTCTCACTCTTTCCAATCGGGATGTGTTACCATGGAGAAAGGCACATTCGCCAGAGAAACAGCACTCCCAATTGATCTGTCCGCAGACCTTATGGTCCCTCCATTGCCCAGGAGTGTTGAGGAGACTTCGGGAATCTTATCTAGCTTTGCTGCCCAACTGTAATGGGTTTACGGTGCTGTGAGTGTGTGTGTGTGTGTGTATGTGTGTGCTATGAGAGAATGAGTGTTTGTGTGTGTGTGTTGGACTGTGTCCGTGTGTGTGCCTGTGTTTGTGGGGTGTGTGCTATAAGAGAGTGAGTGTGTATGTGTGTTGGACTGTGTGTGTGGGTCTGGGTCCCTTCAGGGCTCCATTTTTGGGTCAGGGATGTGTGAGCCGAGAGGCCTTCCTCCACCTCCTCCCCCTCCTCCCTGCTCCCAACCAGCTGGTGTGGTGCAGAGTGGTAGATCCACTGCCGAGCTGGAGAGGGATAAGAGTTTGAAGCCTTCTTCTGCGTGTGTGTCTGTGTGTGTGTGTGTGCGTCTGTGTGTGTGTGTGTGGTGAGAGAGAGAGAGAGAGAGAAAGAAAGAAAGAGTGCCCCAGGCTGCAGTGCTGGTGCAATGCTCCAGTTCGGTTAGCACTAGAGGGTGCAGTTTTTGCAGCAAATACCCAGTAAGAGAAGGGAGTTTTGTTGGTCAGCCACACACGCTGACATCCACACACACCGTCAGACACTGACACACACTCATGTGCTCCTGTTTGTGTATTTTAGTGCATGTTGATGTATGTTGATGCAGAAACATTCACTAAAATGGATCTATGATACCGTATGGCGATATGAGGACAATAACTAGACGTGTGTGTATGTGTGTGTGTGTATGTGTGCATGTATTGGAGAGTGCAGTATAAAGTGCCACACATTCCCAAAGCCAATTTTAAGACAGGTACAGAATCTAGTAAGCAGCGTTAAGGGTAGAATGTAGAATGATCTGCACACCAAAAATGCTCCAATTTCTGTGTGTTTGCAAGCTGTAAAGCTTTACTTCGGAATTAGAGCTATTAGGATGAGTGCATTTTTTGGTTTGCAGATCTATGCTAGAGAGTGCACAACAACGGTCTCGTGTGTTTGACATTGTTTGGTGGCAAGCACAGGACATGCCTTTCCTCATTCTCATGTCAAGTGCTACAAGACCTCACTGGAGTCATCCCTCAAGGACACAGACCTTAGTCAAGCCAAACAGAGTCAGAAATTAATTTGTGTTACTGTGGTTTATTCTTCATCACACTTTTATCTGTTCTTTATCTGTTCAGATTAGCATCGTTAAAGGGTATCATTCTTACGAAGAAATTTATTTTTAAAACCCTCTACGCAGTTAATAAGAAGGTTTGTATTCACCAACACAGGTTTTATAATGGGACCTTAAGAACAAATTTGAGAAAATTCTTAGGAAGATATTGGTAAATGACGCCCAATATTGTCTTCACAAAATCTCGACGACCTGCTGTTGTCACAGTAATAGCATCAATTACCAATCGTTTGCTATACACTTGAATTCCTCTGTCAAAGGAGCACTGCTTGACTCAGACAGTTCTTAAATGACTGTTATTACAGTCAGCGGAGCCGACTTTGCATATACATACATCAGTGAGTAAATTTGGGCCCGCAGTCATCATACTCAATGCACTGTAAATAGCACAGCGCTACATCCTACCATTATGTTGAGTGTAATTCTATATTAGCATAATGGCGTTACACTAGCGGAGAATAAATCAGAGGAGACACGAGTTTGATGAGAAGACCTGAGGAAGCAACGCACTCATGCCAATAAATCATCCCGACGGCCGCGGCTCGATGCGAATTTCCACCTCGAACGAGCAGACGAGCGGCGAAGCCTGCTCGCTCAGCTTGTGCGATATGTGATGTGACTGCTTTTTGCTTGATCAATTGAGATTGCAAGGGAAAAGAGCAGAAGCTCCTATCTCATGCTGTCAGTTGGCTGATGCGTTTGGCGGGTGCCAAAGAGGCCGATACAGTAATTAATCTTTTGGCATATCTATCGGTACTAAATAAGCTTTGTGTGTGCGTGTGTGTTTCTGTGTGTGCGTGTGTAAGTAAACCAGTAAGTGAGTGAGTATTTAGACATGACATTTAGACATCAAGTACTGAGCATACTGTATGTATACCATTGTGTGGTGTGTACACATGCATTGCCATATTGTACTTTTTAAAATTCTACTGTATAACTTTTTTATCAAAAGCACACTGTAGAGCAATATAAAACGGTAATGCCCACATGTAGTCAGTGGTTGTCAAATATTATTGCCATCATAAACGCGTGAGAATGTTTCAGGAGTAGGCACATCCACATAACCATCACCTACTCCATACCACTTCACCCAGGCACACCTCTCTCTCTCTCACACACACACACAACATACACACACACACACACACACACACACACACATACACACATATACACACACACACTACACACACACACACACACACACACACATACACACATACACACACACACACTCAGACATACACACACATACACACACTCAGACATACACACACATACACACACACACACATACCCCCTCCTCTTCCTCTCAGCCACCATAATGAGTGGAGTGCACCCCCCCACACACCACCCCCAACATTACCTCTTCACACACGGCCCCCACCCCCCCTTCTCCCCACCTCGATAGCAGTGCCCTAGCCGCGCTAAAGAGTCATTTATATGCATCGATCTGTTCAGAGCCTTTTACCGATAACACAGAGCTCCCCCTCGGGACCTCGGCTGCTGGCGGGCGGCGCAGAGATGGAGCCGAGGCGTGCTAGCGACGGCGTCATCGTCAGACAAGCTCGCTAATGCCTCAACTGAGAGAGGGAGGATTAGAGCAGAAAGCAAACGAATGGTCATTGTTTTTCATTACCAAGGGGGTGGGGTGGGGTGGGGTGGGTAAAGGGGCACTGAGGGGTTGGAGGTGTCGAGGAGGGGGTTAGAGGGCTGTCTGGAGCTGGCTGGGGCTGTACAAGACCAGTAAATAGGTGTTAGGAATTTACAGCACGCAAGACACAGAGCAGAAATATTGAGTGGTGCTTTGAAAAAAACAAAGAAAATTAAGAAAAGAAAGGTTGTCAAAAAGAAGAGAGATGGTATACTAAGTAATAAGCAATAATATATATATATATATATATTATATAATATTAAATATTATATATATATATGTTTACCTTTTGCCTCATATATGTTGTATTTCTGCCTATAGATAGGACAATGTATAGTGCCAGGAAGTAGGTAGAAGAGGGAGAGATGGGTTGGGCAATGACCATGGGCTGAACTCGCTGCCGGTACTCTGTGGGCATTTGGACCTGTATGATGTGGATACTGTAGCCGTTTGCACCACAGCTCCAACTGCACAATGCAAATATGCACACGCACACACACACACACACACAAACGCACATCGACAGACAGACAGACAGACAGACACTCACACAGGCACAGACACAGACATACACACACACACAAACAGCCCTCGTTCACACAAACACACACAGACACACACACAAGTACAAGTAATTCTGGAACTGCAGATGATGGAAGGGCCCAGTCAAGCAATTTTAGGTAAAATCAGGAACAGAGTTTCTACAGATCTACAGTCATGCTCGTCAAGGAAAAGGCAGCATGCTTCACTTACAGACCAACCAGCTGCAAGAAAATCAGGTGTGGGTCAGTCAATAGCCCTGTTGTTTGACATTGCTGAGAGCTGTTGGTAGGTAGGAGAACGAGAACATTTTGTGCAACACAGACCACATTTGCAAACAAACAGCTGATACTAATTGATGGGCCACAGTAAACTTTGTTTAACTTTCAGTTTAGTTGTCAGTTAGCAATAGCTGCTGTTTCGCTATTTGGTGTACGTTGTACCAAATTCTCTCATTCTTATACTTACTGACAGCACTCGATAAGATCAAACAACAGGACTATTGATTGATTCACACTGGATTTCTAAGTGGACGGAAGATGATGCTGCTACTACTCATTCCAGTTGCCGTGAATCACATGGACTCAGATCTTGTTTAGAGCCAAACTGGAAGTCCAGAGTCTATAAGTACTGACCCATGCAGAAGAATGAAAGATACACAGAAATATTCCCATTTCTCTCTGTGGATATTGTTACAGATGCAAAACACACACTGCTCAGGAACAGAGTGAAATAAAGTAAAACTTTAAAAGCACTCGGAGAGCACAGACCTCCGCCAAGGCAATATAGGGTCACTGACCTCCGCCAAGGCAATATAGGGTCGCTGATGCAAAACAAATTCCAGACGGCATTCTGGATCACCCCCAAAATGTAATCATCTGTAATGTAATATAATGCCCACATTGTCCAAAAATTGAATCCAAATCCGTGCAGTTCTTTTCAAGTTATTTTGCACACAGACAAACAAACAGACAGACAAACTCTGGCGAAAACATCCTTGGCAGAGGTCTAAGGACTTGTGATCTAATTTAGATGGAAGAGCACATAACAGAACAGACTTTGGTCTTGTTTCGTCTGTCCATCCATAACTGTGGTTGTAATAGACTGTAAGTACCTTTAACACGAATCATAAATAAGAAACATAAGAGCATCAGAAGACAGACTCTGATTCTATTAGTCTTAAATAGGGGAGGCATGAACAAGCACAGATACAGATATGATGACTGGAAGAAAGAGAAGGAGGAAGCATCCAATGAGAGAATGAGAAAAGAAGACAGGTGTGGAATAAAAAAAAGGATGAGGAAAGAAAGAGAAAAACAGAGACGTTGTGAGAGGGTTCGAAAGAGTGACAGACAAGAGGGAGACAGAAAGTGAGAGAATCCAGTCATGACATGAATGACTTTTATTCAGTCCGCCTCACTGTGAGACTGCAAAGTGTGTGTGTGTGTGTGTGTGTGTGTGTGTGTGTGTGTGTGTGTGTGTGTGCAATGTGTGTGAGTGTGTATGTGAATGTGTGTGAGTGTGTGTGTGTATGTGTGCCATGTGTGTATGTGTGTGTATATGTGCCGCGTGTGTGTGTGTAAGTGTATGTGTGTGTGTGGGTGTGTGTGCGCATGCCCGTGCGTATGTGTGTGTGTGTGTGTGTGTGTGTGTGTGTGTGGCAAGCGAGGGTAGAGGAGGCGGGGGAGGCTAACAGGAGCCTGCCAAGGGACCATTGCGTCCATTTTCACCTTCTACTTTGGCCCTTCATGTCTCCTGTGGGAGCCAGTTCCAGCCTCTCAGACTGTTTCAGGCGGCCATCTTTTCACTGCTCTCCTCTGGCCCCTCGAGAGCAAGGCTCCTTCTCATTCTACACCCTCCCGACCTTCTCTCACTGTGCACTAGACCAGACAGAGTAGCTTTAACACCACTGCCACTGCGAATGTTACTTATGAGAAAAAAAAATGTAAGATCACCTCTCTGTACATTGTGATACCAATCAAGAATGTGGTAGGGTAGGGTAGTGGTTAAAGAGCTCAGTCACCAGAAAGGTTGTGGGCTCAATTTTCAAGTGCCACCATTGCGTCCTTGAGCCAGGCACTTAACCCTAAATTGTTTGAGGCAGAACTGGGTCTGAAGTAATTGATTTTTTGTAAGATGCTTTACAAAAAAAAAAAAAAAACTCAGCCAAAATGGGTGAATGTTAAAAATTACATAACTTAAAAGGGAATGGTTCTCTGGTCCAAATGCCACAAAATCACCTTCAAACCTTCAGACCTTCAAAATTGCTTGGCATTACTCAACAGAAATGATGTAGTATGTGGATAGCGTGTACAAGCATCATTAATTTCTCATCCTACAACTACCAATTTTGGATTTAGTTGTAAAGGATAAATATGGACAGCTAGGGCATATACATTGTTTAAGGGGATCTAGAACATTCTGTGGTCCAGCCTTCTATCAAACACCTTGAGGTAAAGAAGTACACAGAAGTACGCAATGGGACAAGGCTACACTCTGTTGAAATGAGCAATACACTTACAGCAGCTGTTATAGAACGACCGAGTCAGCTAATCAAATCCTTTATTACCTCATTAGAGCAACAGTACTTCTAAGTGTTTTTAGAGGACATTTGTAATTGTTCTTGGAGGGTAGATTACCTGGCCGCAGACTTGGTATGCTTGACACAAAGGTACACACCGCAGTCGGAGAATGTAGATGCAGATGCAGCTCAGCTCTGGCGAACTAACTGAACGGTTTCTGATTTCTGTCATTGTTCTGGATCAAAGCCCGGTCCTCAAATGGATATAAAGCAAACTTGTCAATCTGCTCATTTCTTCTTGGTTTCTTCAGCCTTTTTTTCCCAGCTGTTTTAGCATTTATTATTTTCCAATAAATTTCTCATTACTCTCATAATAATAGCCCAGCCAGTGGACCTCTGTAGTGCTAACACCCCCTTCCCCTCTCAGTAAAAGAGAAAGAGAAGAGAGAGAGAGAGGGAATACTTTACATCAGGAGTCTCACGAACAAGTAGCTCGGGAGCTACCAGTAGCTCGCCACCTGCTTAAGAGTAGCTCTCCAAAGGGTCAAAAGAAAAAAGTAAATCTCATAACATAGTCACAAAAGATATCACTGTAAACCTGTTAAATTTGTGTGAAATAAAATTCAAACATCCTACCCTGTCCCAGTTTTGCTGCTCTCTGATGAGAATTAATGTTGGTAGTGCACACCAGATTTGGCTACAGCTGTAGAAAATAAGCCGGCACAAATTTAGATGACACTTCAGGTGAGTGTGCTGCAACCGTGTAAGATGGCAAAGGATGGCAAAGGAGGAACTTTTATCTCAAGGACTAGTAATACCGATGTAAATTAGTAGAGTAGCTCTCGGCCACGCCGATTCTGTTAAAAGTTAAAAGTGGAAGCCGTCATGTAGCAAAGGGTTCACAATAAAACACAAATGCTCCAGGAACAGGTGGTCTGGAAAGAGCCCAAACTTAATTCGTTCATTGCCAAGTTAAGTTTCAATTGTGGTGCCACTAGATCATCAGCAACTTTGCTACAGAACAAATGTAAAAGTCATCCAACCATTCTTTTTATTAGCAGCCAGTGGATTGCAGCCACACTCTGGGTTTACTGCACTTGCAGCATTCTAAGTTCTAAACTCTTGTCACAAAGAAAAAATGTAAAGAAAAAATCCAGAGTCAATCACCCAGTATATGTGTGTCCTGTCCTTTGATGTTGCTGAGTGCTGTTGGTGGGTATAAGAACAAAAACGCCTCCATCTGACTCGGTCCTGGGCTTTCTTCCCCACTACTAGCCAGTCTGTCCTCTGTCCTCTTCAGCTCCTCCTTTGCATCCCTCCTCCAGCTGTTTTTTAGCCAGCCCCTCTTCCTGTTACCCAGGGGCTTCCAGGTTAATGCCTGGCGGGTGATGCTGGATGTGATGTGTGGGACGGGGGTAGTGTAGTGGTTAAGGAACCTGGCTAGCGTGCAAGTGAAAAGTTTTGGGTTCAAATCCCACCTGCCACCGTTGTGCCCCTGAACAAGGCACTTAACCCTAACTTGCTTTAGGGGAGAACAATTGATAGTTGACAAAATGTAAGTGGCTTTGGATAAAAGCGTCTGCTAAATCCATAAATGTAAATGTGGTCTTCCTGAGGGTATGTCTGATCCAACCCCACTTTCTTCCCTCTACGTTGTGCCAAATATTCTTGCTCTTATTCCTACCTATAGCACTCAGCAGCCACGCACAATAGCGCTATGGCCTGATTGACTGCGGACTCTTGCTTTTGGTTCACTTCCTGTTGTGGCCAGCATTGCAATCAATACTAAACATCTCCGCTCATGTTGCTGATCATTGAGGGTGGAAGGTTTAGACTGATAAGGTTTCCAGAGTGAGGTTCCTCCCAGGAGCATAGTTGAGAGACCCATATTGTAAATTTAGTTCCTACAATTGCACTGTTCTCTGTTCTGCTGTCTTCTTCTTCTCTGCATGTATGACTGAGCTTGACAGTAGCACTCGCACGAGTGTAGACTGAACCCTCTTAACCAGGCTTGCCGTAATCATAAAGAAAGCCATAATTACATAGACTTGGTGATATAGCTGGTGTGCTTAGAGCTAGGACAGACAGAGGATATTCAGTAGAGGAGTACGGCAGGGTTCAGAGAACCCTTGTCATACAAAAGAGGCTGGTGTGTAAGCGTGTGTTTGTGTGTGGTGTGTGTGAGAGAGAAACAGTGTGTGTAAGAGAGAGAGAGAGAGAGTGAGAGAGAGAGTGTGTGTAAGAGAGAGAGAGAGTATGTGTATTTGTGTGTGTGTGGGAGAGAGATTGTGTGTGTGTGTGAGAGAGAGAGAGACAGAGTGTGTGTGTGTGTGTGTGTGTGTGTGTGTGCACAGCACACATGTGTATGCATAAGTGCTAAGGCTTTGGAAGTGGCAGTCTTCCTCAAGAGGACAAGGCTACGTGTGCTGTCTGCTAATGGCTGCCTGGCATGCGCTCGCCAGCCGGCTGGCCGGCAGCTCGGAGCGTCTGACAGGACGTCAACCAGACGCAGCGAGAGTGAGGCGATGGAGAGCGAATGTCGATTAAGACAGAGTGACATGGCAGCGCGCATCAGTCCCGACCGCCGGTGTCGCGGCCCTTGTACACCGCCACGCTTTCAGTCAGCTGCCAGAGTGGCGTACAGGGAGGCGTGAACAATGAAAGATGAGAGAAAGCAAGAGTGAGAGAGAGAGAGAGAGAGAGAGAGAGACTGTGAGTGTGTGTGTGTGTACGAGAGATAGAGAGACTGTGAGTGTGTGTGTGTGTGTGTGTGTGTGTGTGTGTGTGTCAGAGAGAGAGAGAGTCTGAGTGTGTGCATGTGACAGAGAGAGACAGAGAGAGTTTTTATTGATAGGTTTTTGATACAGGTTATTGTTAGCATGCTTTGATAACAGCATAATTTTTTATGAATGACTGACACGAGGGAAAGAAAGAATGAACGAGAGAAAGAGAGAGAGGGAACAGCATGGAAACAATAGCGTAAAGGAAAACTGACAGGTTGGGAAGCAAGTGGAACAGACAGACCGACGGATGAGTTGAGAAGCAGCCACAGCTAACAGCAGCAGTAATGCGAAAGCGTGAAACAGAGGAAGAGATGAGGTCTGGCATGAGAGGCGTCGGGTGAGGACTACAGACAGAGAACAAGAGAGGTTAAAAGTCCATCAGAGCAATGGAGAAAAAGAGAGAGAGAGAGACACTGCGTTTGATGTGAACGAGAGAAACGGGAGAGGAGGAGTAAAGAGAACAGACAGATGGAGTGAGGCAGTACTGAGAGTAGCGAAGGAGAGGCCTTGTAGTTGAAGAGAGGCTGTCGAGATTCCTGTTCACACCGGAACGGGATAGTGGAGAGCAGATGATTGGACATGTGAGGTGTGTGTGTGTGTGTGTGTGTGTGTGTAGGGCAAGATAGACACACCGGGGAAAATAAACAAGATAGAGAGCAAACAAAATGGATCGGAAGATGACAGCGTGAAGGATAATGGGAGCTGGCAGATGGGCCTACTCCAGCAGAGCTGACAGTCGGAGGGACGTCAATGCGACCCGCAAACGTCAGCTCACTGCCGCCTCCCGCCACCGCACAGCACGGCACTCGCAGAAACCTCGTCGCCGTTCGGAGACAAACTCCCAAATGGCGTTTGTCGACGGTGAAAAACAGACAAAGTGAGTGTTTTGTCACACAAACAGATGCTCAGAGACACGCTTGTTTATGCATTGCAGTAAAAAACACACACAAACACACACACACACAAGTTCCTTATTAAAGCGATCAGTTTGAAGCCCCCCTGCGACACGGCTGCTGTCAGACCTCACTCTCACTGTGCCTGAAATATGAGACAATTAAGTTCTGGGCTCTGTTAGCGTCGTGAGCCAAGGGGGTCGATGTTGCACAATATGGCTCAGGGAACGAAATGGAATCCAATTTAGCTAATTGAAAAATCACAATTTCAACTCATTTCCTGAGTTGGTTGGAACACAATTTATATTATCCCCCTCTCCTGTGATTTGAGTGATGTATCGTTCACCTTGATGTGGAATTACTAAGGGGAATTTGTTATGGCTATCTCTTTGAATGCATTACCGCTTGGCCTCAGTCGTGACTGGTACCAAAGACTCTGACTTCGGCGCGTGGGCTAAGACTGTGACAAACACAGGGCCGTGCTGGGCACGCCTCGCCGGCGAAGCGTTAGAATGTGACTCGGGTGAGACCAAGCGTCTGAGTCACTGACCGTTGCATGCTCGCCACGGTCTTTAGTCCCTTGCCCTCCCCCACTGCCACACCACCACACACACCACCACCACCACCACCACCACGTGTGAGGATGTTGCAGCGCACTAGGGTTGCTGGCTGCGGGCTGTTTTTAGCTGTTTGGTCAGCAGTCGTCCAGCGTGTCAGAGAGCGCATGAGAAATGCATTATGTATGTGTGTGCACTGTGCGAGAATAGCTGATGGCAAACGCATGTAGTGTAGGGCCGTCCTTTTGTGTGTTTTAGAGACAGTGTGTGAGGAGAGAAAGTAAGGGACCAAAAAAAATGGCAAGCCAAGTGACGCATGGTACATGCTTTTGCAATATAGTAGACGAAGAGAGAAAGAGAGAGAGGGAGATAAAAAAGAAGTTGAAGATCGGCACTCCGTACAAGGACTCGACGAGACCTACCATGACCCACAGAAGTAAGCCCAGGAGGGATGGAGTGAGATAGAGAACAACGAATGGAGGAGTGGAAGGAGAGAGAGATGGATGAGCAGTAGCAGCAGAGGCAGAAGGGAGGAGAGTGGAGGAGAGAAGAGGGGATGAGAGGAGAGGAGAGAGATAACCCACAGGCCTTCACTCACTCTCTCTCTCTCTCACTCTCTCTCTCTCTCTCTCTCTCAGCTGCCAGACATCCTGCCATCACCCAAGGCCTCAACATCAACATGAATATCAGATGAATGTAGGCCAAAGGACACCACTATAAATGTTGCAAATCGTTATTAATTTAGTACAGCTTCCTCATCTGAACTGACTGATACGATGGCCCAGATACATCTGTCATCAGCAGTGTGTTATGGACATTGAATGAAACATTACTAAACTGTAAATATGAAATATGCCGCCAGGATTTAGGGTTTGTTGTGGTTGCAGTGTTTCCCATATCTCCTACATTTACTTATGGCTAAAAGTGACTGAGTTGTTTCAGTGTGTGTAAGGGATATACAGATATAGTGTAATGATTGTCACTGGGGAAATTTTTTTACAATTTTTTTGAATTTGTGGACATTTCAGAAAATCACGACACCCTGGAGAGATTGAAAAAATGTCAGGTGGTGTACCGTGTGAATACGCAGTTAGGTACTGTATATGTAACACATCACAGCAATATATAGCATACGTGATTATAAAAATCATATGCAACATGGTGGAATCTGATGGGGTATGATTATCATGCCAAAAGTGCCACACACTGGCTCCTACAAAGTCACCATGTGTGAAATGTATTATTATGGTTAATGATACTGTATTGTATTCTGCTGTCTTGAACATGCTGCAACAGCAAGGATACGTGCATTGAGATTAGCCTTCCTTAAAGAAGAAATCCAGTGTGAATCAATCCATAGCCCTGTTGTTTGAGTGCTCGGTAGGAAAAAGAATGAGAAAATTTGATACAGTATAGACCAAATAGTGAATCAGCAGCTAATACTAACCAGATGGGGCACAGAAACTCACTTTCATTTTAATTTTCCTTTGCCACATTCTGTTAATGCTAGCTGCCTGTTCACTGTTCAGTCTATGCTGATGTCTAACTCTACAGTATGTCAATCAAATGTTCTAGTTCTATTTCCTACCGGCAGCAGTTGGCGACCTCGAACAACAGGGCTATGGAGCTATGGATTGATTCATACTGGATTTCTCCTTTTACCTTAGCCTGAAGTAAATATTTCATCAGATGCAACATTTATTTAGGATTGCAGTGTTATTCCTATACATTTTGTTCCTTAAAGTAAAGGCACGTTGTTTCTCACCAGTACCTCATGTGTTTTTTTTTTTTTTTTTGCAGACACGGAAGCGGAACGAAACGCATTGAAGGAACATGTCTACCCCAAGCTGCGAGACTTTTGCCGGGAGAACTATGGCATTGAGTTCCAGGTAAGGTGCCTTTTTTTGAGTTTCCTCATGCCTGCATTCGCCTCTTGACTGCCCCTTTGATTGGGTGATGCTTCCTCACAATGGTCTTTTATGGCCTGTAAGTACTAGCCTGTGCAGCATTTGGGTTGAGCTTCCGGCCCAAGAGAAGAGGCCTCACTTCTCAGATCCGTTTTAAAGACCATTCTTGAGTGAAGAGAGAAACATACTGGTGTGTTAGTTTACTTTTTTCTATGGCGTGATCGAATAAAAGATCTGCAGGTGTTCTGTCACCATGCTTTTTACCTTCTCTTGAGATCTGTCATTCCATCTCTCTGTTTTTTTCCTCTCTTTCTTTCCTTCTTTTATCACTCTAACTATTTCCTTTTTCTCTAGCTTCCTTTCTATTTCACCCCATGCTTTGTGCTAAATGCCTTCACCTCTGGGTTAGCAATATCCATTTACCTCCTTTCTTACCTGCTGTGTGAGGTGTTTTTGTTCCACACCGTTATTACTCTCTCTCCCTTTCTGTCTTGGCTCTTCTTTTGCTGTTGCTCCCCGGCCCAGAGGCAGCAAGGGTAAAGTTGATAACGATGTTTTGGAAGGACGGCTGCAGGTTTCTCTGCCGCCATAGGATAGGACACTCTTTTTCACACGGTCACGGTCGTCTTTTTTTCAGTCTGCTAATGCATTCATTCCAGTCTCCACCGTCTTCACTTCTCATCCATGCTCTCTCTCTGATGTCTGTTGATTTACAATGCAAATTGTCTTTGGTGAGGGCAGATCCTTATCGTTGGCTACGTTTGTTCAACAAACTCAGGCGATCGGGTGAACTACAGACACACACACACACACACACACTCACACACACACACACACACACACACACACACACACTATCCTACCCAGCTCCTCTCCCATCTTTTCCCACACAAACATCCCAAGCCCCGTGAACGGCATGGCCGTCGGCAGGAACAGAGAAGTAGAGATTGCAACAGCTTTGCTTTGCTCTGCTCAGCTCTTATTTGGAACTACTCAGACCCTCCCCTGCCAGTCTCTCTCTCTCTCTCTCTCTTTCTCTTACACACACACACACACACACACACACTCTCTGTCTCACACACACACACACACTCTCTCTCTCTCCCATACATGCACTCTCTCTCTCTTTCTCTCTCTCTCTCTCACACACACACACACACACACACTCTCTCTGTCTCACACACACACACACTCACACACATGCACTCACACCCCGTGCCCTAGTTAGCAGCAAGTGCAGCAATCAATGCTGACACTGAATGGCTGCTGCAGATTTATTTGTCTGAGTTTTATCTAAAGAGAATGAATAACTTCAGCGCACTTTATCAAGGGGATTAATGAAGAAGGGATATCCTTCTCGGATAGCCACCGGGGGCCCGAGGCTGCCCTGAGTGTTCTAGCAGGAGGTGATCCTTAAAAGGAGGGGGTGAAGAAATATCCTCATTCTCAATGCTTCTTTTAGAAATAAAGATGGGAGTTGAAATTGAACGGGAGTGAATTCTACTGTACTATTCTATCTGCAACTCTACTGTAGGGTTAGAACAAGCAATTTTGGATGGAGCAAATTTTGATTTACACTAAGCATGTTTACATATTACTGATGTTTACATACTACATACTACATACTACATACTATGGAGAGGGGTGGGGAGGGGAGATTTGGAGGACGGGGAGAAACTCACTCAGCCAATAAATGTGACAGAGCGAATGGCGGTTTTCCTCGGCCACTGTTAGTTTAGTCTATTTCCTGTAGCATTTCTCAGGGGCATGGAGAGATTTCTGTGTGTGTGTGTGTGTGTGTGTGCGCGTGTGTGTGTGTGTGTGAGAGAGAGAAATGATGTGTGTGTGTATCTGTGTGTGTTCTAAAAGCCCTAGGCTCCATCCTCATTCCATCACACAGACACAGACACACACACACACACACACACACACACACACACACACACACACTAACGCTCAGCAGAGAGAGGATCAAGCTGGAGCGACACAGAAGAGGATAGAGAGAAAAGTATGATGAAACGGCATGACTGTAGCTTTGGCAAGGACAAAAAGGAAAACTGAAAGAAAATGATGTCTGTGGATAGAGACAGAAAGAAAGGAAGAAGAAATGTTAGAGGAGAGAGAGAGGCAGAGTGGGAGAATGAAGAAGAGATAGAGATAGGAGACAAAGAGAAGGGTAATCCAACTATCACTGCTGTATACCACTACATATGGGTATGCAGGAGCAGAGGTAACATTGCCAACTGACAATCAGTCAACCCAGGTTCGTTTCCCGACCTCCACATTGCAAGTCCGTGTCGCTATGGATAAAAGTCTCTGCTCAATACCTGTTAACTTTAACGACAGTTGTGGTTCTATATTACAAATCTTCTGAAGATTTATCTTGCCCACTCCATAGTTCTGGAAGCCCAGATGTGATTGAGGGGGCCAGACTGACTGTAAGCAATCCTCCAGTTCCTTCTGCTGATGTGCTTCTACTGTCCTGGCTTGCCTAAATACACCACCAAGCTTTAGCTGATCCCATTGGATCTGGTCAAGCTGAATCACATCAGCTGAAAAACGAGTGTAGAATATATCCAGTGCCAGTGCAGTATTCACATTATATTCTCTGTGATGTTTGCTGACCTTGAATTTGCAAATCACACATCCCCCTTCCCCCTCCCCTTCACAAATCGGTTCAGATTCGGCTTCTGTGGAACGAGCTCAGGGAACAAGGCTGAACTGAATCTGGTTGAAGAGAACCGGGTCTAAGTGGCTCATGTGGGCTTCTTCAGTGTAATATAATCCGTTCGTGACACTTGAGCCTTGGCCGCACCCCCCATTCATTTTCTTTCGCATTAAAAGCCATCGTCCCGACCATCCCCGTGGGGGTTTGCAGTGGCGTCTGCCTGCGATTCCTCTAACTAGCCGCCATTACGGCTCAGGCACTTCCGCAGTTTCCTCTTCCTTAATGCCCCTCATAGCGCTACTTAGCCCAGCCTTGGTAAACAAACAAATAAATATGCACACAAACACACAAGCACACATCCACACACACTCACGAACATAAGTGCAGCACAGATGCACACACACTCAGTCAGAAGCACACACAGGCAGGCACACACAAGCAGACACGTATACCGATGTGTAAACACCTTACATGTGTAGGAAACACACACAGTGTTTTCATGACGGCCTAAGTAGTTTAATGAGAGCATCATGGGAGCGCTTGTGGTCTCAGATTTCTGTCGTTAATCTCGCCAGGCTGCCATGACGATGTCCATGGCGGGATGCGGGTGCCGATTAGGCTTCCGCCCGTTGCGGCCGTTAAAAGCACTCGCCCATCAAAGCAGCCTGGCGAACACAAACCGATGGAGAGGCTGAGGGCTGACATTCTGCAAATAACTCCAAAAGATAAACTGTCAAATAAATAAATCACAGGTTTTTTTTCTTTTTTATATTGCAAGACAGGCACTTCTGGAGAGTGCCCTGTGAAAAAAAAGAAACAGCTTTATGGACTTGGCAGCTAAAATGCATTTAAAGACTCACGCGGCAAAGTCTCTGCACCGGTTTAGATGATGAAACCCTTCTCTCCCGTTGCGAGCGTGCAGCCTTCACACCTTTCCCAGCAGTCTCCAGAAAGGCTCGTATGTGTTCCCCCTCAAGTGATTCAGCCTAACATTTCCCTTAGAGCTTTTTATATTTACCCTTTCTGGAGGACAAACTCCTAACTACAATGTAGTATGTGCCTTAGTGTAGTTCAGTGTGATTGGGATCAAACTATGGTTTGTTAGTAGTTAGTATCTTCCTAATTATAGTTTCCATTGTTCTTTGTCTCTCTCTCAGTATAGTGCTTACTTTGGACTTAATTTGGATTAAAATACAAAATAATTTAGTGCATTACTAAAATTACGCTATATTAATATATTAATATAATTTCTATAATAATTTAATGCGCTACTATAATTCTAATGCTTGTGCTGGTCTTATTAACTTTGTGTTTTTCAGTGTTTTATATTGTTACTTTTTTATTGATACCTGACACAACAAAAATAATCTGCACATTATGCCTGGCTTATGTCATTAAACACGAAAGCATGTGCCTGTGTCTAACTTGCCCATTTATAATTTCTTATAATAGATACATTGGTATGGGATGCACATGGTGTGATATGCACAAATGACAGTAGCCAGTATGTTCAGCATATGTTTCTGTTACGTTGTATCAATTCAGCCCAAGATGAACGTTGGGTTGTGGATTGATTTGCCCATTCAGAGAGAGAGAGAGAGAGAGAGAGCTTTGAGGTGCTTAAATACGTGACATGGACTGACTACCATGTAATGTTATAAGATAATATTCTTGAACTATTATGATCCTTAGCTAAAACCATGGACAACTTGTAGTCCATCATGGTTACTACTGATTGTACTTTTCCTGCATGACCCCTGGCAGTTGGGTTAGCCCCTTGAATCGTGGATCTGCCCACGACTAACTAAACGTAAGGTTTAGTTTTTGCTTGCTGCTGTTGCTCTTGGGTGCTCCTTCTGTAAAGCGTCATAGGACAATACTATTGTAAAAGGCGCTTGTATAAATATAATTGAATCGAATTTAAATTAATTGAATTGAAACCTCATCATAATACAGTATATTCAAACCAAGAATAGGGCTCTGTAATACAGAGAATTGTGGTTGCTTTAATAACACTGATATTTATATCCATATGCAGTACTACGTACTCCGCTCCAGTTAGCTGCACTTGCGTATGTCATTGACCATGGTCAGAGATCCATTGAAAAGATGTGGTGTGCTCTACAGGCTGTTTACATTGTCCTCATTGCTCATCGTTGGCCCTTAGAATTAGTGTTATCTCTCACAGTTAAACAGAGAGGAGATGTCTGTGTGGGAGCGTTTGGCCAAAATGACCACTCTCCCTCACTCTCCCTCACACTCTACGTGTGTGTGTGTGTGTGTTGGTGTGTGAATGCCAGTGAAGTGCGCCCACTCAAGCTCTCCTGAGACTGAAGGAGCCTGGGTCGTGCCTCAGTATGTCTGCGAATGACTCACCATGTTGTGAGATCGCTTTATTTATGCACTCCTTACACCTTACAAACACACACACACACACACAAGCACACGCTCACACACACACAAACACACGCTCACACACAGGCTGAATTTGCTAGAAGCTGCACATGGCTGTAGCGAACATGACGTGATTAGTGTGTGTGACACGTGGAGGATGAGAATCTAATCGTGATGGTGCTTTTTTGGTGGGGTGTGGGAAAGGGTTGCTGCTGACACACTCATAAACATGTCACAGCATATTATGTCATGTTATGTCAGTGAACTGTTTTTATTGGTTCAAGGTAAGACAAAGAGAAAGGAATTGCTTTAGAGATAGATTGCTTTTTTTTGCTGAAGTTATGTTTCGTAGTAGTGGACCTTGCTCTCGTAACCCTCCTGAGATTCAGTTCAAGAACTGGTTGAGATTCTTCCAAGTTATACATCTTTCTTCCTGTATCCTCCCACTTTAAAATCCCTCTCTTGTCCTCAGTCATCCATTCTCCTGTAGAGATTGAGACTCATAGGCCATATTTGCTACATCCATACAGATCTGTTTTCCCTTCCAATGCGGATCCACAGAACATTAATGGCCAAAAAAAAATAGTCGATGTTGCAAAGAACAGAGAAGAAAGGATAAAAGGAACAGAGAGAGAGGGAGAGGAGGGAGGGAGGGAGCAAGTGAGTAAAATGAAAGGAGAGGCTGGTCCTCCTTGGTTTTGGGACTGAATAAGACGCAGCAGCCCGCTGGCCAATCGATGGCGAGCTTTTGCCAATGCAAGGCAGCCCCCGCGTACATATCTTCAAGGCTATTGATTAGCGATTTGGAGAGAAGATTAAACATTATAGTCAAGCTGAGGGTGGGTGGTTTTGTGTGTGTGTGTGTGTGTGTGTGTGTGTGTGTGTGTGTGTGATCCTGTGCATGTCCTTTCATATTCACACATGCCCAGACAAGCTTGCTGCTTTTCTGACTCCCTTCGTCACTCCCTCTCCTCATCTCTCGCTCTCTCACACTCTTTTTCCCTTCCTCACCCTCAACCCTTCAACCATCTTTCCTTTTGTCTCCACCCAATCTATCTCTCTTTCCCCACACCCATATCACCCTCTTTTTTCCCCTCTGTCTTGTCCTCTATGACATCTTCCGCCCTCCTCAGCCTGCCAGTGGGGACAACTTTTTCCCCTCTTCATCCCTCATCCTTCTCTGTCCCTCTGTTTCTCTCTCTCTCTCTCTGGTTCTCTCTCTCTCTCTCTGAGTCTGTCCATCTGTCATCTTTCCATCTCCTGCAGGGCCCTGTGAGCGCTCCACTCCTGACTCAGACTGCCACTCTGCCCCCATCCCCCCTTCCACACACACACACACACACACACACACACTTACACACACACACACACCTCTGGGCAGTGGTCAGGGCAGAAGAGCTCTGACCTCTGCTCCTTTGTTTTTTTTTCTCATTTTGTCCATCTCAGAGATGTAACTGTGACATGCTGAGGGGCTGAAACAGAAAGCTAGTGTGAGCAGGAGAAACAAATAGATAGATAGATAGATAGATAGATAGATAGATAGATAGATAGATATGAAACAGAAAGCCAGTGTGGGCAGGAGAAACGAATAGATAGATAAATAGATAGATAGATAGAGTTGGATAGAGAGATAGATAGATGAGGTCAAATTGAATCCTGGGAAACATTTTTTGAATGTTTAGAGAAGACTTGATGCGGCAGGTCTGACTAACAAAGGGAATGGCCACAGAGGAAATTCTGTTCTAGCTTCACTTATCTCTCTCTTTCGGTCTGTGCATTTGTTCTATCTTGGGGTAATTCTCTTTTATTTATTCTGTCTTTCACTTCTGTCACTCTCCTCATCCTTTCTTTCCTAAGGCTTTGAACGAGGTTAGTAGGCCACTAAATCGAAGCTTAATGAGGTCCACTTTGCACAGGATGAGCGAGGATGTCACATTTTCACCTGTAATTGTCTGAAAATAGGATCCATTTTTGCTTGTTCCCTTTGCACAAATCAATGTATACCCCTACTTGCTAAAGACCACACATCAGTAAAAGCACTCTTTATATTTATTGTTCAAAATTGCAGATGAAAATTGATTTATTAATTCACTAAATTGATTTAGTGATATTCTTTAAACATTCCTCTCTCTTTATAAAAAAGGAAATAAAAAATCACTCTGGCTGTAACTTTGGTGGGAAACCAGAATGTTTCACAGCCACCAGGAGGTTGTTCAGTAGATTAATCAGTATGAAACTGTCACATTCTCCCACACTCTCCTCCTATACTGACCATATATGGTTTTTAATGTACATAGTTGTATATTTCTGCTGTGTTTGCCTCAGGGTTATCCAGTCTTATATTAGATTATTTCTCTTTTCTGCTTGACTTCACCTATTGTTCTCGGGGCGTTCTCTGTGTATATATTGTGATAATGTCAGATGTCGGACCGGAACCCAATGAGAAAAAAAACATTCTGATAGGAACAATCGTTCTTTTCAATTGGACCCCCCACCCCACCCCCCACACACACATACACACACACACACACACACACACACTCAGACGCACACACACTCACATCTACAGATGGTTTAATTATTTATTTGTGTGTTTTTGAACTGTGATCATGGTATTGTAGTGGTAGCCCATGCCACAGTAGGGAGAGAGTGTGGAGATGTTTTTATGTCAGTGAAAACTGAAGCTGAAATTGCAACAGGTTCAACAGTTTCTTTCAGTTTCTGCTCTCTGCCTGTAAGGGCACCATGTATTTTTGTAAAATGCCCTCAGGTAAGTAGTCAGGCCCATCTGAATGCACTCTGGCCAGGACACACAAGGGGAAAAGCTCCCTTACTAAGAGCATGTCCATTGGGCAATCCACTACTTGAACCAGGATTCACTGCTACCTGGTGGTGACGGCTAGTGTGCAGTTTGCATTGGTGTGATCCTCCAATTGGTCCCGAATAGTAAGGTTCAGGTTATGTTTTTTTTTACACAAATTAATATGGGTCAATATGATGTGGTGCAAAATATATTTTTTTTAAATAAGATAAAATAAAATATTAAAGCAAATATTATTAATTTTATTTGCTAGTTATCAGTTAGCATTGGTCTACCACCCATGCTTAGGCTATGCTATACGTTCAGTGAAACAAAGATATCAGTAAGGTATCATCATTATTCCAAACTGCATACCAATGTGTTTGTAGTTTTCATGCATGTTTGCCTGTAGACACAAAGCTTAGCCTGTTTTTCCATATGCATTTGTGCGTGTAAACACATTCACGCCAGACACATATTTAATACGTGTGCTCGAAAATCTCTGGCCTCTCGTCAGTAATTGCACTTGCAATGACACAATTGAGTCTTAGACTGCTGGTGTGGAGCTCAAACAGCTTCATCATCACACACAAAAACGCAGCATTGAAATACGGCAGCTCGGGCTCCTGTCATGTCAGTAATGGAACGTCACATTTGTGCTAATTAGTGTGTCTTTACCTCTCCATCATCCCCCTGGAGACGAGGCAGAAACAACCTCACAGGACGTTTTGTTTTTCTGCCATTTCACTTCCCATTAAACTGATCTGAACGTTGTCGGAGCGCATGTTGTCAGAGTGTTTTGTTATATATATATATCGTTTTGTTTTGCTTTGTTTTTTACTGCATGCGCGGTTCCAGAAAGGCCTTACAAGCACACCACTTTCCAAGGGCCTGATTATCACTTTTTAATTGCTGTTTTGTCAGCTGATTAAGAGTTAACTTCTTCTCCGACTAAAGAGTGAAGGCAAGATGAAAGAAAGTCTGTGTTTATGCCTCGGTTTTAGATAACACACAAAAAAGACCACGAAAATGAAATGTCATGTGTGAAAAAGGGAAGAGAAAATGAAAGTTGATTTAACATTCTAATTAAAACTGTAAAAAAAAAAGACAAGATGTAGACTTTCGCATCTTAAGTACAACACCCAGGCTGAGAACTGAGGATGTATGATTCACCAAAGATGATTTTGTTGAAAGATAATCACACTGCAGTTATGAGAGACAATGTCGGGCAATAAGCATTCTTTAAAAAGCAGTTATCCAAGTGAAGTTAATTCAACAAGTTTTGGAGAACACAGGAGGAGGGAAACCAAAGTACAGCTGTCTGTTCTCAGGATTTTTATACTGCTTTTGTTTTTAGAAGTTAGCTATGATCGCAGGTCAGCAGACAATGTGGAAACGCAGACAGGCCTGGTGCTTTGTGCATAAAACAAACCTACACTTTGTCTGGCTTTCAGACCTGCTCCGGAATCCTTCTTAGACACAATCAGAACACTGTGCCACTCCCCCCCCCCCCCCCGCCGTGGATAGCAGTCATTCTGAAAGCGGGCGCACCTGATTGCGCTCCACCTCACCGCGGGTGAACAATGCCACTCCTGGTGCCCCCACTGGCCTCCTGCCAGCCTGTCGCAATCAGACCCTCCCTCTCTCCCCGCTACCTGGAACGTGGTCCGCGAAATCTCCCACTGACTCTCTCGGCTCAGACTTCCGATCGCTCCCACACAGCCCCTTATCAGTCAAACCAGAGGTGTGCGCACGCTGCTGTGGTGCCATATCGAACCAGATCTCTGTCAAAAGCTGTTTTTAAATGCAGTCGTTTTGCTAAGGGATATTAGCTGACACCATCTATGTGTAGTTCAAATGCTACACACACCACTGTGGAGCACAGTCTGCATGCTGGCTGATGATCAAAGAGGAAATTGCCAGGTTCAGAAAGTGTCTTGGGCTAGCCAACTCTACAGCTATCTTTATTGTTTAATTAGCTTCAGACTGCTCAGACACAACCTTCATAAATGAGCTTCTCCGTACTTAACTTACACATCTTGTTATCTCATTCAGTTTGTTATTTATTTGTTGTATATTGCTCTCGATATTTTGAAAAAAAAAAAAAAAAACGCAAACAAAGGCATACCAGATATAATGTCGACATTGTAACTTCAGCAGCAAGTTCTACCCAACCAGGCTCTCAGTGTCGATGACATCAGCCTTTGAGCAAATCAACCTACCAGATAATAGAACACTGTATAACACAAAATAGCCTCAGCTCTGGACAAAAGCGTGGTAGTTACATCCTGGAGCAAATGTCTGACCCTGCTGTCAGAACCTTGCTGTGCGCCAAACTTAGCCGCTGTCAAAGAAAGGTGTCCATTCTTTAAAAAAAAATCTTGTTTTCCCTGATCTGTGCAGAGCCTTTGACAGCGTGTCAATCTTATCTGAGCTCAGTAGCTATAAACAGAGCCTGCCAGTCAAACTGACGTCGTTGTTGGTACGGAATTTAAAATAGCTCGACAGGGGTGCAGCAATCAATAACAGGAGAAAAAAAGATGATGTGATTTGGTTGGAAGAGTGCAGAATTTTGCATAACTCGTTCTGGGTGTGTGTGTGATGTGTGTGTGTTTCTTGGGTCTAGGCCAAAGAGGACAAACCATGCAGAGCTCTATCAGTATAGACTAACAGACACACACACACACACATTTTATTTTGTAAATGCACTCATACACAATGCAGTTTCCACCCTACACATATACTGTAGTGTAGCCAAAGACAGACACACCTCCACACCACGCGTTGATAAAGTACAATTACACACACACACACACACACACACACACACACACTGGATTGCAGACACTTACACTCTCCCTCTCCCACTCTTATATCTTCCTCTTTCACGTGCACACACTCACAAACACACACACACACACACACACACACACACACACACACCATGTGCACACAGAGTAGAAGCTTTCCCCTGCGGCGTGTTTGCTGTTTGAATTATCCGCGTCGGTGACACTGATTTTGACAAATGTGCACGGGGACATCCCTGAGTAAAACCATCCCGGGGTTCCAGAAACGTCCTATCACTCTCTATTACCCACCCCATATACACACTATTCTCTCTCTCATGCACACACACAAATACACACACACACACACACACGCACACACACACTCACACACACATACCCTCTCATACATACACAGACACACTCATTCACTCACTCACGCCCACACACACATACACACTCACACACATACCCTCTCATATGTACACACAGACACACTCATTCACTCACTCACGCACACACACACACATGTATACACACTCACACACACTTCCACATAGTACACATTCTCACCCACTCACAAACTTGTAAATATATGTTCACCCACACATGCACCCTCCTATAAACAGATGCTCAGAAGCCCACACACACATTGATAAATATGAATAAACTAAGCACAGACACAACATAAAGACATTCACCTACCTATCCACCTACACCCACTACTGCACACCAACCTATGCCTCACAATCCAAAGTGGAGATATTGAGGTGCACAACAGTCAGAGAGAAAGAGAGAGAAAAAAAGAGAGAGAGAGAGAGAGAGAGAGAGAGAGAACCTGGAATGGACTAAAGATGTGGCCATTAGATGAGGGAGCCAGGGAGAAGAGATTAGAAAGGAAGTGGGACAGGTAGACTGAAGATGGAGACAGATGGTGATAGACAGACAGAGAGTATTATGGGGAGGAAAGAAATAGAGAATGAGTGAGAGAGAGAGAGAGAGAGAGAGAGAGAAAGTCCCTGCCTCAGCCACAGTATCAGCCTTGCCTGACTGGCTTTGTTCATTGGACTCAGACTACTAATCAGACCCATTTCTCTTAGTGGCACCATGGGCTCAGTGTACACAAATGCAGAAAATACTATAGCTGTGAAAATCATTATTTTATAGATATATGTTATGTTGAGGATAGCCTAATGAGAAAGGTCCACACAGAATTGAGAAAGAAAAAAACAGCATGCTTACAAATATATTGTGCTATACACAGATACAGATACACCCCCACACACACACACAATACACATACTTACACACGTGCAGGCACACACAAATGCTCACGAACCCATCCAACTGCCTCTCTAATGATGTTCAGTGAAACTTGAGCACACCTTGAACAAAGCGGGGATTTGTGGAGAGGATGCAAATTTCTGTCCCCCTTCCTCTTGTTCCTCCCTCGCTCTTTCTCTCTGTCTGTCTTTTTCTATCATTCTTCAGCTTTATCTCTTTCCTCTGACAGGGTGCTTCCCTATCCCTCTCTCTCTCTCTCTCTCCCTCTCTGTATGCTTCTTGCTCCTCCACGGGTGGCTTTTCAAGTGCTAATGTGGCCTGCCGAACAGGCGGAATCTCTGCTTTTACCAAATAATTACTCCAACTTGAGAAAGAGAGTTGGCAAGTCGCTCCATCTAAGTGCCCTTAAAATCATATCTCAAGTTATGAATCTCATATCTCTTTTTTCTCTCTTCTTAGAAAGAAACACGTTGAACACAACTATCGAATTGTAATCGCGACTCTCTTTTTTCGCTAGTCTATTCGTGCGTGTCTTGTCTCCTCTCGTCTCGACAAAGACAACAGCTAAACAAGCAGTGGTGATAACGGCAACGTGGCAAAACTTTGATCCTTTTAGCATTGTGTTTGACAGCCGGCAGAAAGCTCTACGGGGCACCGTGTCGGATTGGAGAGCGTGAGAGCCAAGAGGATGCTTCTGACATATTCAGGCCAGTGCCATTGGTGTGAAAGGTTGCGATATCACACATTGGAGAGAACTAATGGACAAAGATCGGCAAAAAGCTGTTAGGCGCTAGGCTAGGTGCTTCAGCTCCTTCACCTCTGCCTTGACAGACAGCTCTTTCTAAGGTGATGAAACTCAGTGTCGAAGTACAGTACATTATTGACTCAGTTGCAAAATATGATACTTTTTTTCCGTTACATTTTTCTGACTACTAAGGCTTTCTGTTACTAAGAATGTATTGTAAATGTGTCTGTGCCTGAGCTGTTAGGTGCTAGGCTTGGTGCTTTAGCACCTTCACCTCTGCCTGTTTATTAAGGCTTTCTGTTACTGAGAATATGTTGGAAATGTAACATCTGTGCGTTCTCTCTTTCTGTGTGTGTGTGTGTGTGTGTGCATGTGTGCAGGTGGTGGATCTGTATTGGGGTGTGGATCCTGAGGAATGGGACAGTCCAGATCTGCAGCGACTACGGATGAAGCTTCTAGAGGACTGTCTGAAGACCTCAGCGGGTCCATGCTTTGTTGTGGGTATATATTTTGTCTTACCTTCTCTTTTAGGCACACACACACACACAGACACACACAGACACACACACACATAATCGAAACCCTGAAACCCACATTCACCCTCTCTCCCTCACTCTGACAAATGCAAACAGAAATGTACAATAAGGCTCAGATACCAGACACAACAATTTGTGTATTAACATAATTTTGCTGTTAGCTAAAGCCCCTCTAATGGATAAACAATACCAGATGAACATACGCCTGTCTGGGCACACCTGAATTATGGGAATTGTAGTCTGGCTGCGTATCACGGGATTGATGTTGAGTGATTAAAATGGAAATGAGGCGTCGCTGAGAGGGAATGAGATTATAATTGGAGTCAGAGGACAGAATGGTAGGAGGTGGTAGACAACAAAAAGCTGATAGAGAGAATACTCCCCCTCTTTCTCTCTCTCTCTCTCTCTGCTCCCTCTTTCCTTTATTTTGATTTCTACCTCTTGGCCTTTTTCGGTGGAGTTGGAGTTGGCAACAGCACTTTCCATGATCTGTCCATTTTGTGTCTGCTCTGGTCTTGTCCCTTGGTCTTCTCTTATTGTATAGTCTCCCTGTGTCTACTCATTGTACATTGTCCCCCAACATGTATTATATTTCCTCCCTGACATTACTCAATCACAACACTATTATTTAATTATTTGTTGCAGAGGGAGATATTATTACAGGATTTAGAGCTGTTGTGAATTAAGCACATATACACACACACATATACAGTCATACTCATATACACACATGTTCACACTCACACTCACACATACAATCACATGCTCTCTCTCTCTCTCTCTCTTTCTCTCTCGCTCACTCTCACACACATACACACAATTGATCGGCAGAGGTTCGTAAGGAATTCTACACACACAAGAGGTTGGTAAGGAAAACACACACAAACTCACACGCACAAACTCTCTCTTACACACACACACACACACACACACACACACAGGCACACACACACACACACACACAAACTCACACAAACACAGCCACACACACATATGCCAGAGGGTCACTGAAAGGATCATTGCCGCTATGGAGTGTGCATGGAGGAATAGAGCAGTGTGGAGCCAGAAGTGTTTTTCCAAGTCATTTGAGAAATAGATTATAACCCACACTATCTGAACCACACAATGTAGACTTCCAACTACCTACGGCAGGATAAAAGATTGTCTGTGGTCATAAACATGCCGCAAGTTTGTATGGCATCAATCTTGTTTTAATGAAAACGTCTTTTATTCACAATTTTACGGGGAAGCACTGCACTACCCAACATCCCAAAAAGCAGAGTAATCGTTTAAGTCCTATCGTTAGGTTATAAACGTTGTATTGCTCGCAATGACTTACGGGACAAGTAGTTCCTTCACTCGGGAGTAAAACTATACATACGGTCTTGTACCTTTTCCTTTTTTTCATCTTTAAATTCGCTTTTTCACTCAGAATGAAAGTTTATATGGTGATGTACCCCGTAGCTGGTTAGACTGAGTCGAGTCTTAAGAGTCTTTAGAACCGGGCTTTTTGAAACATCTATGGAGAAATTAATGGAAGCGTATTTCCTTTGAACCGACTTCTGGGTTATGATGTATTTGGTCTGTAGAGGCTGTTATTTCAGAGGGGACAAAATCGATTCCCCGTGGAGCCCCACCATCAGAAACGGCAGGGCAATCTGTGTCAGTCGCAACTCCCCTTGGAAAACTGGACAGGCTACAAAGACACAAACCCCTCTGTGATGCTCAAATCAGTCTAAAATAGCTCAAGAGAGGGGTGTGTGTGTCGGTGTGTGTGGGTTGGGGGGATGGTTGCTGTTTCCAAACATGGCTGCTGGACTGCGGACATTAAGTCAGACAGACATTCCCGGGAGTCAGTGTACATGGTAGTTCAACACAGTCTGAGGCACGCATCTGTACGGTACAGCTGTGAATAAGGAAGGAAGGAACAGCATCATATGTGATGCCTAGTAGCTCTTAGCTATGACGGTCACTTCGTTTTTACTTCTCTCGCTCTCTTCTCATTTCTTCTCGTCACTCTCCTCTTTATCAAAACCTGGAAAGGTGTCACTTTTGTTGTGTAACAGGGGGGCACGTTTGACGTTTCTGGGTTGCGGATGTCAGCCGGCGGTCCACGGAGATGATGGGGGTGAGTTGGGAGTGGTAGTTTGCAGGGTTGGATTGTGGCTGTTTGGTCTCGCTCTTGCTGCCGAGCAATGGAGGCGATGGGGGGTACAGCACAGGGGGAAACCTACATTAATACCCCAGAGTGTAGCAGGTCACGCAAACAGGCAGGGTCAGGCCTTATTATGAAGCACATGTCCAGTCAGGGAAAAGAAAGAGAGAAAGAAAGATTAGGAAGAAAAAATTGGAGGGAGGGAGGGAGGGAAAAAAAGGCTGTTTTTAGGGGAGGTGACATGTCTGCATGTTTTATTCACGCTGAGCGTGACTCAGTGGAGGGTTACTGTGACACCACACAGACAGCTAGCAGAGCAGTGCCAGTTCCTGCTTTAGGTCAGAAAAAAAAATACATTTCCCATAAGGCTCATCAAGGCAGGTTCCTCACACATGTGACTGAGAAGTAACGTGGAAGTCCCTTGGTGGGACTGAATGAGAAGACAATGAGAAGAGAATCAGAGAAATAAAGAAAGAGATAAAAGTGTTGCTAGAGAGAGAGAACAGGGAAAGAGAGAGAGAGAGAGAGAGAGACATTGAAAGACAAACATCTGCTTGCCCTACAGACAGTGTTTGCAATACAGATTATCTCAGGGTGTGATTGTCTAAGAAATTGTATGAGATCTGCTACAGAAGAGAAGGAATGAAAGACTGTTATGGAAAATAAATTACTTGTGGGAAGCAAGCTCAAAAGAATAGTCTCCAAATGAGAAGATGAAAAATGCACTTCAAAGGTTCTAAACTGTGGAAGAGAAATGTGAGTTTTTAAGGCGCGAGCTCCAGCACTTAGATCATCAAATGTTTTTCATTAAGAGACCGTCTGCATCCCTGTTCGCCTGTCTCTCTCTCACAGCTCAGTAGACACTCATTAAAATCAAATTACTTGCTATTCCAAAAGGAGACGTATCGTCTGGTGCTCTCTCTCTGACACTTAGTGAGTGTGCTGACAAAAAGTATCTGTTTAAAGTCCAGAGCATTTCAACTCATAGCTCTGTTGTCCAAGGTAACTGAGTTCGGTCAGCAGGAAAAAGAAAGATATAATTTGCACAACATTAATTTTCTTTGCCCTGTTCATTTAGCGGGAGCTGCCAGTTCACTATTCAGTCTACATCTTACCAGATTTTCACATTCTTTTTCTGATGGACATCACCTGTTGACCTCAAACAC
The DNA here is from genome assembly GCA_015244755.2 of Tenualosa ilisha. NCBI lineage: Eukaryota > Metazoa > Chordata > Actinopteri > Clupeiformes > Clupeidae > Tenualosa > Tenualosa ilisha. The sequence continues at coordinate 1,726,849 of PYXC01000677.1, read as the reverse complement.
CAAACACGATTAAAATGCTTCAGACTTTTATTTTACAGTAAATGAGGCTAGATCTAGACATAAAGCCACTGTTCGTTTTCAGCTCTGATAGTTCTTGATTCTAGTGAATTATCTCCTCTGGGAGAATAGTGAAGTTGCAATTATGGCTTAAAGCCAGTGGTAAATAGTACACCATCAAATAATATTGCTGTACCATCAAGTACCATAAGTACATCAAATATTGTTGTGATTACATTGAGATTGGATAGCAGCCAGACTAGGGTCTAACCACAGATTCTGTACACAAAATTTTCTCTACTTGTTAAATATACATAACACTGTGTATTAGATATTAGCCAGGTGGCACTAAAGGATCATTTTGCTAAGTCAGGCAGCAACATACACACACACACACACACACACACACACACACACACACACGTATGCAGAGAGAGGGAGCGAGGGAGCTATCTTGCTGTTGTGGCTGACATGCGAGAGTCATAAGGCGGACTGCACCACAGGGTCAGTACACACATAACACAAAGATAAACATTGTCAGACACATTTAATAACACTCTTACACACTCTTACAAACTCACACGCACATGCACACACTCACACACACACACACACACTCACACACACACACACACACACACACACACTCAGTAACTCTCATGCAGACACACCTATGAGAGCTTTTACGAAGCCTGGCGGCGCTTATAAATAAGGTACGTTTCCACAGCAACAGCAGCGGGGTTGGCATGACGATGGTGTCAGTGACCCTGGCAGATTAAGCATGACAATGAAGCGTGACTGAACCCCCCATATTCACACTTATACACACTCACACACACACACACACACACAAACACCCTTCCTCTGAGCTGTCGTACAATCCCACATTATTTAAAGCCGAGAGAGTCTCCATCTGACTGGGAAGGGGATGAACATGCCTCCCACTGGACCCCCCCCCCCCCCCCCCCACACACACACACACACACACACTTCCATTTTTTTTCCCCTCTGCTGTTTTTGTGTATGGTGCTTGTCTGAAACTCTTCCCCATCCCCCACTGGAGTATGTAATAACACCTTGTGGGGACAGGTGTGTGTAAGTAGTGAATGTCTTGCTGTGTGTGAGTGAGTCCACTCGTTGCCTTGGTAAATCAGGAGAGGCCCGCAGTAATGCTGGAGTCTTACGATGCCTGTCTGCCTCTGGATATCCTAGTCTGTCGCTCTCCCTCTTCCTCTGTGTGTGTGTACGTGTGTGTGTGTCTGTCTGTCTATGTCTTATATTTCGTTTGTCAAAGTTCTGCAGATCAAGATCTGCTTGGATTAAGTCTGGGTCAGTTTTTTATATCTCAAAACTAGAATGTTGGTCTGGCCGTCTGGCCATCTGGCCGTCCAGCCGTCTGTCTGTCAACATGCCTAACTGTCTTTTTGTCCTTATCAGTTAGTCCATCTGTGCATGTGGGTGCTTTGGTGGTGTAGTTTTCGACCACACTAACCCCCTCATGTCTTGAGATGTAATTACATCCTTGTCTTGTAAAGTTATGCCAGTGCTTAGAGGCCTGTCTGGTATTTGTATGGTGTGACCCGAATCGTTGTCCTCGAGTGATGTGACTGTCTTCACAGAGCGCTGACACACCCTCTGTAGGATTTGTGTGTGTGTGTGTGTGTGTATGTGTGTGTGTGTGTGTGTGTGTGTGTGTGTGTGTGTGTGTGTGTGTGTGTGTATGTGCGCGTGTTTGTGTGTGTGTTTGTGTTTGTGTAAAGGCTAGGATGCTGACAGTGGATGCTATTCTTAAATGTGAGCAAACACCTTCAGTCACAGTCTCTCTCTCTCTCTCTCTCGCTCTCACACACACACACACACACACACACACAAAAACACACACACTATGCCACTCTCTATTGTTGTGTCAGCCTCTGGAGGTTTAAGTGATGCCCATCACATGGGTGTTTCCTACAGGGCTTTTCACTTGCTCAGGGAGAGATGGATAAAAAGATGGAAAAGGTAAAAGTCAAACATCAGCACTTAGGCAAGGAGGGAAGGGAAAGAGAGCGAGAGTTTTATTTTCTTCACAAGAAATCATGAAGATTTGAAAGAGAACCGCAAGTGCATTCAAGAAAACAGGCCAGAACTCTTACTTGCTTTAATTGACATAAGTACAGCCTCAAACAAGCTTGTTTTGTTAGTGTTCATTTGCACAAGCAGAAGTAGATGAATCAATACACTTATCTCCAAGAGCAAAGATAGTCATTATCCATGTCTGTTAAGGACTTATTTGCTGTTTTTAAAATGGCACTCTGCAAGAATGCAAATTGCGCTATCTCAGAGGGCCACCTTTACATTTATGCATTTAGCAGATGCTTTTATCCAAAGCGACTTACGTTTTGTCAAGTATCAGTTAGATCAGGGCCAGTCTCCCCTAGAGCAACTTAGGGTTAAGTGCCTTGCTCAAGGGCACAATGGTGGCAGCTGGGATTTGAACCCACAACTTCCAGACTACTAGCATGCTAGCCAGGTTCCTTAACGAACGCCAAAAAGTCAGCACTCGCAAGCATGTTCACTTATTGATTGAATTTCCGAGCAAGCTTTTTGCACTCTTAGCATTCTGAATTTGAACCACAAGGAGCACTTTAGGTGAAAGAATGGAAAACAGTCTTCTGTTGAAAAAGCATTTTTGTTTCTTTTTCCTTTGCTTTCTCTAAGTGCCCAGAGAAGTGTTTGAAAGTCGTCACTCTCCTCCTCCTCCTTCTCCTCCTCTTCCTCCTCTTCTGCCTCTTGGCCACCCCCCCCTGCCTCTTGACCCCCCCCCTCTCGAAAATAAAATAATAACGGGAGTCTTAGATCATTGGCCATGGTCCTTTAATCTTCCTGGCTTGGCTCCAAACACTTTAAGGCTCACTGCATCTCTCTCTTCCTCTCTCTTTCTCTATCCATCTCTCTCTCTCTCTCTCTCTATGTGTCTCTCTCTGTTTCTGTCTTTCTCTTTCTCTCTCCCTCTCTCTGTCTCTCTCTGCTGAGCACAGGCGACCGAGCTGGCAGGGGAGATGAAGACATTGCCAACCAAATGTGTTTCTAGGGAAGGGTCTGTCTGTCCTTCACTCTGTGTTTGTGTGTGTGTGTGTGTGTGTGTGTGTGTGTGTGTGTGTGTGTGTGTGTGTGTATGTATATGTGTGTGTGTGTGTGCGTGTGTGTGTGTGTGTGTGTGTGTGTGTGTATCTTGAGAGAGAGGGGGGAAGGACGAGAGCTAAAAAAAAGAGTGATACTCCCAGTGTACTGCTGAACTGCATCATGTGGAGTTGTGTGTCTCACTCTGACTTTGACTTTGACTCTTTTTTTCACAAACTACTTGGTAATTTTTTTGGCACTCACTTACCAGTCAGCACATTAACCTAGCTCATAACAAGTTATTTCTGACGTGGTAGCACCTTGTAAAATGATGTCCAAAGCTCTCTGCTTGCTAATATCACAAATCTCACAAAATATGACACTGTATCGCTGTCACCATAGTCCAGCACTATCTTTAGTCTAACGGAAACTGTATCAAATTTAGTCCAATTCTGTCATAAACATACACGTCTTCATATCCTCTCCGAACCAGCACACACACACATACACACACACACACACACCACTAATCAAGTTCCTCAGAGAGGCAGTCGTTCAAGTGATCCTTCTTCTGCACCTGAGCATTGGCCCATGCAGACAAAGCAGCTTTAGTGCTCAGGGCTGGGCCTTCAAAATTGACCACTTCACTCTTCCCCTGGGCCCGGGACCAACCCTATATATAGCCCCAGATAATGGACCTATTTGTTTTCTGTCATCTGCCCGAGCTTGTTTCTTAATTTTTTTTTGTTGTTGTTGTTGTTTTAAGTTTTTATCAGATGTTCCAACAGAGGCATCAGGTCCCAAAACAGCGATTCTCTTAATTTGATTTCTTTAAAGATTGCAGGGTTGCTTCGTGCATGTGCCTGTGTGTGTGTGTGTGTGTGTAGGCGTGTGTGTATGTGGAAGAGTAGAGACTCATGGGAGAAGCAAAATAGAGGAGGGGTGAGGGATAGTGATGGTGGTGTGTGTGTATCTATGTTTGTGTGTGTGTGTGTGTGTGTCAGAGAGGCACAACTTGAACGATCAAAGGAGCTTTGTCGTAGCTGTGACGAAAAACCTTTCGTAACGACCACAAAGAGGGACACTGTTGCCTTTCAAGTATGTACATCTGCTCCAGGCACAGTGTTCCTCACCCCTCTCTGATTCCCTCTCTCCCTCTCTTTATTTGTCTATCTGTTTATCTGTCTATCTTTTATTCCCTCTCTCCTCTCTTTCCTTCATATGCATGCCACCAATGTCCTTAGGCGTCCATTTCCATGGGTGTACATAGCCTCAGCTGGCAACGTGCTGGGCCACGCTTCCCGCTGTGATTGCCACAGCGGATGGCAAACCGTGACTGAAGACGCGCAAAAATTGACATTTGGCCAGCTAATTGTTCTCAGAAACGCCTGTGCTAATGATTTGGCGATCACTCGGAAGCATGTGCTCCGTGTTGTCACCAGCGAGGTCGCCAACTTGAAGGGGAAGCGCCATCAGGCCCAACCAGATTGAGAGTTTGGAAGTCTTACATAATTTGCTATCTCAGGATGCAGAGTGTGTTTGTTAACCCAAACACCTAAGCAATTCTGAATGCCAACCTCAGTAACAGACTGCAAATATACAATGCCCTCCATAGTTATTGTCAGGCACCAGGACAGACAGGAGGCAGACCCAACAGCGAACTTTCTTTCTCACAAGTTTATTTACGGGTTCGGGGAAAAGGGGAAAAAGGCAAACGCCCCGGGAGGGGCGGACTCGAATCCGGGGAGACGCTCGCCCGAGCGCGCAGCACTGAGACCAGGATGCGGCGGAGCAGAGCAGAGTCGCGGACAGGCAGAGGTCGTCACCAGGGGCGGCAGAGCAGAGTCGTGGACAGGCAGAGGTCGTCACCGGGGGCGGCAGAGCAGAGCAGGGTCGTGGACAGGCAGAGGTCGTCACCAGGGGCGGCAGAGCAGAGTTGTGGACAGGCAGAGGTCGTCACCAGGGGCGGCAGAGCAGAGCAGAGTCGTGGACAGGCAGAGGTCGTCACCAGGGGCGGCAGAGCAGAGCAGAGTCGTGGACAGGCAGTGGTCGTCACCAGGGGGCAGCAGAGCTGAGCAGAGTCGTGGACAGGCAGAGGTCGTCACCGGGGGCGGCAGAGCAGAGCAGAGTCGTGGACAGGCAGAGGTCGTCACCGGGGCGGCAGAGCAGAGCAGGGTCGTGGACAGGCAGAGGTCGTCACCGGGGGCGGCAGAGCAGAGCAGAGTCGTGGACAGGCAGAGGTCGTCACCGGGGGCGGCAGAGCAGAGCAGAGTCGTGGACAGGCAGAGGTCGTCACCGGGGGCGGCAGAGCAGAGCAGAGTCGTGGACAGGCAGAGGTCGTCACCGGGGGCGGCAGAGCAGAGCAGAGTCGGGGAACAGGCAGGAGTCGAAAACCAGGAAGCGGCAGTGGAGATGAGGGAAGCGGGAGACTGGCGAACTGAAGGCAGGGGAAGAGACAAACGGGCAGGCAAAAAACACGAGAGGCAGAAGGGCAGGAAAACAGACAGAGGAACCAAAAACTGAAGACGAACTGGTAGCAGAACACAGGGGAAAAACGGGGAGCGAAATCTCAACAAGAAGCAGGAAAACGGAGCCAGAGTCTATACGCTTGCCAGGAGTGTGGTTCGCAGACGGACTGACAAGGAGTGAGAAAAAGGGGCGAGTCTAAATAGAGAAGGAACTAACAAACCGAACGAGTGCAAAGTGGAGATAAGTGGGGAGTGCAGGTGAAACAGATAATCACGGTGATCGGGAAATGAGGAAGGCAGGTGAGAGTAATTACTACGGCAGTGCGAACGGTGCGGGGAGCAGACTAGTAGAGTGAAACTAATAACGAGGTAAGTGAACAAAGATGAACAGACAGGAAAAAAACCACGAATACCCGAGCTTCAGAGTGACACCGTGACAGGACCCCCCCCCCAAGGGACGGCCCCAGAAGTCCCCCAGAGGAGGAGAAGGGAAAGAAGAGAGAAAAAAATAAAAAATAAAAAACGGAAAACACCAACCGGGTGGTAGGAGGGGAGCGGGGGTGGGGTTAGTATTCCTCGGACCGATCCGAGAGTCGGTCATCGTCCTCCTGTGCAGGTCGGGTGCCCCTGGCAGATGGAGCAGGTGCCGGAGGATGAGGCACCGCACCAGGCCGGGAGGAGCTCCTGGGTCGACCCCGACGGAGGACCGGCTGGTCGGGATTCTGGCGGTGGAAGTCCGCGATGAGGGTACGGTCCAGGATCCTGTTGCTCGGCACCCAGGACCTCTCCTCGGGACCGTACCCCTCCCAATCCACCAGGTACTGGAGACCCCGGCCCCTCCGTCGGGATCGGAGGAGACGCCGGACTGTGTAGATTGGATCCCCATCCAGCAGACGGGGAACAGGAGGCGGAGGCTCCACTGGGGTCCGGGGGCTCACCCGGACGGGCTTGACTCGAGACACATGGAAGGTAGGGTGGATGCGCATAGATACGGGGAGCCGGAGGCGGACTGCTGTGGGGCTGACGACACGCTCCACCATGAAAGGCCCCAGAAACCTGGCAGCCAACTTCCGGGATTCGACTCGGATAGGGAGGTCCTTGGCAGACAACCAGACCCGTTGACCCACTCGGTACGCCGGGGCAGGGGTCCTCCGACGATTAGCCCCGGCGGAGTAGGCCGAGATGGCCCTCCTTAGGGCGACTCGAGCCCGAGCCCAGGTCCTCCTGCAGCGACGGGCATTGGCGAGGGCCGAGGGGCAGGAGGCTTCTCCCTCCTGGCTAGGGAATAGCGGGGGCTGGTACCCATACACACACTCAAACGGTGACATCCCGGTAGCAGAGCAGGTGAGGGAGTTGTGGGCGTATTCGACCCACAACAGACGGCTGGCCCAAGAGAGGGGGTCCCGGGAGGCCACACAACGCAGGGCCTTCTCCAGCTCCTGGTTTGCCCGTTCAGACTGCCCATTAGATTGGGGGTGGTAACCGGATGTGAGGCTGACCGTAGCCCCCAGCAACCGGCAGAACTCCTTCCAGAATGAGGAGGTGAACTGGGGACCACGGTCAGAAACAATGTCTTGAGGAATACCATGAAGGCGAAAGACGTGCTGCTGGACTGCCTGCGCGGTCTCCTTTGCTGAAGGGAGCTTGGGAAGGGGAATGAAGTGGGCCATTTTACTGAAACGATCTACCACTGTGAGGATGACCGTCTTGCCCCCCGACGTAGGTAGTCCAGTGACGAAGTCCAAACTGATGTGGGACCAGGGACGGGATGGCACGGGCAGAGGCTGGAGAAGGCCGGCAGGCGGCCTGTTGGAGTGCTTGTTCCGGCTGCAGACAGGGCAGGCCAACACGTACTCCCGGACCTCCCTCTCCAGGTTGGGCCACCAGAACCGCCGGGCGATCTGATGGCTGGTGCGAGTCGCCCCCGGATGACAGGCCAGGAGGGAGTCATGTCCCCACTGCAGGACCTGGGAACGGAGAGCCTCAGGAACAAAAAGACGACCCTCTGGGCAGGAACTGGGGCCAGGATGCTCCCGGAGGGCTCTCTGCACCAGTTCCTCGATCTCCCAGGTGAGTACCGCCAAGACTCGGGAGCCGGGGAGGATGGAGGCTGGACCCTGGAGGCTGTCCTCCTCCTTCAGGAACTGGCGGGAGAGGGCGTCCGGCTTGAGGTTGCGGGAACCTGGGCGATAGGAAAGAGAGAAGTTAAAACGGGAGAAAAACAGGGACCAACGGGACTGTCGGGGGTTGAGTCTCTTAGCTGAGTGGATGTACTCCAGGTTCTTGTGATCTGTCCAAACGATGAATGGCACAGACGTCCCCTCCAGCCAGTGACGCCACTCCTCCAGGGCCAGCTTGATAGCGAGGAGTTCCCGGTCCCCGATGTCGTAATTTCGCTCCGCTGGGGAGAGCCGGCGGGAGAAGAAGGCACAGGGGTGCATCTTGTTGTCCTCCAGGTGCCTCTGGGAGAGGACCGCCCCCACCCCCACATTGGAGGCGTCCACCTCCACCACGAATTGCCTTTCGGGGTCGGGCACCTGGAGGATAGGCGCCGAAGTGAAGCGGGTCTTGAGGAGGACGAAGGCACTGTCGGCGGCCGGCGTCCAGGCGAAGGGGTGCTTGGTGCTGGTGAGAGCCGTGAGGGGGGCAGCAACAGAACTGTAATGACGGATGAACCGTCGATAAAAGTTCGCGAACCCCAGAAATTGCTGCAGCTGCTTACGGCTCTCAGGGACTGGCCAGGAGGTGACCGCCGACACTTTTGCAGGGTCCATCTGGAGGTTACCCTCTGCCACGATGTACCCCAGGAAGGCCACGGTCTTAGCGTGAAACTCGCACTTCTCGGCTTTGACGAAAAGCGAGTTCTCCAGGAGACGACGAAGGACTAGACGAACGTGCTGCTTGTGTTCTTCCAGGGTCTTAGAGAAGATGAGGATGTCGTCCAGGTACACAAAGACGAAACGGTCGAGCATGTCGCGCAGCACGTCGTTAACTAGTCCCTGGAAGACGGCGGGGGCATTGGTCAACCCAAACGGCATGACCAAGTATTCGTAATGCCCGTTAGATGTGTTGAACGCCGTCTTCCATTCGTCCCCCTCCCGGATTCTGACGAGGTGGTAGGCGTTGCGGAGATCCAGTTTGGTAAAGACCGTGGCCCCCTGGAGAAGCTCAAAGGCGGTAGACAGAAGGGGCAGAGGGTAACGGTTCTTTACCGTGATGTCGTTGAGTCTACGGTAGTCAATGCAGGGACGAAGGGATCCATCCTTCTTCCCAACAAAAAAAAACCCCGCCCCGGCAGGAGAGGAGGAAGGACGGATGATGCCCGCAGCCAGGGAGTCAGCAATGTACTCCTCCATGGCGCGCCTCTCAGGACCGGAAAGGGAGTAGAGACGCCCACGAGGAGGTGAGGCTCCAGGGACCAGGTCAATAGCACAGTCATAAGGGCGGTGAGGCGGCAGGGAAGTAGCCTTGGCCTTGCTGAAGACCTCTCGCAGGTCGTGGTAACAGCTGGGAACTCTGGAGATATCGGGAGGGGCCGTAGAGGGTGCAGACGGGACGGGCGGGGCAGCCGCACGAAGGCACGACTGATGACAGTCCAACCCCCATTCCAAAACCGTTCCCGTCCGCCAATCAATGCGGGGGTTGTGCTGTCGGAGCCAGGGAAGGCCGAGAACGACTGGTTGACCAGGGGATGACAGGAGGTGAAACCGGATCCTTTCCTGGTGATTCCCTGACAGTAACAACCCCAAGGTCTCCGTGACGGAAGTGATGTTGCCCAGAAGATGGCCATCCAGGGCCCGGGCGGGGACAGGAGCCGGGAGTTTGTGGAGCTCAACCCCCATCTGCTGGGCAAAAGAGGAATCCATAATATTAGCCTCTGAACCAGAGTCCACCAGGACGGTTAGCGGGTGAGTGCGAGAGGGGAGTTGGAGACGGGCCCGAAGAAGTGGTTTGTCACCCCTGGAGGCATTAGTGGAGGTTGAGCTCAACCGGACGCCCCCTACTTCCGGCGAGCTCGATCTTTTAACGGACAGGAGGAAATCCGATGGCCCTCTCCCCCGCAGTAAAGACATAAGCCCCCTTCTACGCGTCGCTGTCGTTCCGCCGGAGAGAGGGAGGTGCGGTCAACCTCCATGGGCTCAGGAGAACCCTGTTGACGACAGGAAGGGCGCCCGGAGGTGGAGGCAACCCGATCCGCGGATCGGCGGGACGGCTGGTTGGCGAGGCCCCTCTCTCGGCGCCGAGCCTGGACCCTCCGGTCAATGCGGAGAGTAAGAGCGATGGCGTCGTCCAGGGTAGTAGGGGTCTCATGAGAGACCAACTCGTCCTTTAAGTAGTCCGCCAGGCTGTGGAGATATGCGTCCACCAGCGCCTCCATATTCCAACGACTCCGACTGGCAAGAGTCCGAAAGTCTATAGAGTAGTCCGCCACAGGCCGCCGCCCTTGGCGGATCTCCATAAGTTCGCGGGAGGCGTCGGTGGCAGGGGAGCCTGTCCCGAAAACCTTCCTGAGCTCGGCAGCAAAAGTTTCAAATGAGTTGCAGGCTGGTGAACGACGCTGGTATTCCGCTGTTCCCCACAGCCTGGCTCGTCCAGTCAAGAGGTTAATGACGAACGCCACTCGGGCAGCCTCTGAGGCGAAGTTCCGTGGCTGGAGGTCAAAGGTGAGTTGACAGTTGGTAATGAAAGCTTCGACCTCCTTGGAGTCCCCCCCGAACTTCTCAGGAAGTCCGATCCTGGGCTCGGACCCTCCGCTGGCGATGGGCACCTCCGCTGGAGCAGGTAACGGCGCAAAATGGTCTGCGGCGGGCGTCGCCGGGCTAGTCCCCCCAGTGGGCGAGACTCTGGCAGCGATCTGGGCCAACTGTTGCGCGTGATCCGCTCCTTGCTGCTGCAGCAGCAGAACTAGTTGTCGGATGTGGTCCGTGGTGCTCATCAAGGAGGCCACATCACTAGAGACACGCCCTAACTCCATCTCTGAGCTCTCCAGGCGCTGCATGGGCGTGGGAGACTCGGGGGATTGGTCCATGGGAATGTTCGCTGGGTCCATGCTGGTCAGTCCGTTCTGTCAGGCACCAGGACAGACAGGAGGCAGACCCAACAGCGAACTTTCTTTCTCACAAGTTTATTTACGGGTTCGGGGAAAAGGGGAAAAAGGCAAACGCCCCGGGAGGGGCGGACTCGAATCCGGGGAGACGCTCGCCCGAGCGCGCAGCACTGAGACCAGGATGCGGCGGAGCAGAGCAGAGTCGCGGACAGGCAGAGGTCGTCACCAGGGGCGGCAGAGCAGAGTCGTGGACAGGCAGAGGTCGTCACCGGGGGCGGCAGAGCAGAGCAGGGTCGTGGACAGGCAGAGGTCGTCACCAGGGGCGGCAGAGCAGAGTTGTGGACAGGCAGAGGTCGTCACCAGGGGCGGCAGAGCAGAGCAGAGTCGTGGACAGGCAGAGGTCGTCACCAGGGGCGGCAGAGCAGAGCAGAGTCGTGGACAGGCAGTGGTCGTCACCAGGGGGCAGCAGAGCTGAGCAGAGTCGTGGACAGGCAGAGGTCGTCACCGGGGGCGGCAGAGCAGAGCAGAGTCGTGGACAGGCAGAGGTCGTCACCGGGGGCGGCAGAGCAGAGCAGAGTCGTGGACAGGCAGAGGTCGTCACCGGGGGCGGCAGAGCAGAGCAGAGTCGTGGACAGGCAGAGGTCGTCACCGGGGGCGGCAGAGCAGAGCAGAGTCGTGGACAGGCAGAGGTCGTCACCGGGGGCGGCAGAGCAGAGCAGAGTCGGGGAACAGGCAGGAGTCGAAAACCAGGAAGCGGCAGTGGAGATGAGGGAAGCGGGAGACTGGCGAACTGAAGGCAGGGGAAGAGACAAACGGGCAGGCAAAAAACACGAGAGGCAGAAGGGCAGGAAAACAGACAGAGGAACCAAAAACTGAAGACGAACTGGTAGCAGAACACAGGGGAAAAACGGGGAGCGAAATCTCAACAAGAAGCAGGAAAACGGAGCCAGAGTCTATACGCTTGCCAGGAGTGTGGTTCGCAGACGGACTGACAAGGAGTGAGAAAAAGGGGCGAGTCTAAATAGAGAAGGAACTAACAAACCGAACGAGTGCAAAGTGGAGATAAGTGGGGAGTGCAGGTGAAACAGATAATCACGGTGATCGGGAAATGAGGAAGGCAGGTGAGAGTAATTACTACGGCAGTGCGAACGGTGCGGGGAGCAGACTAGTAGAGTGAAACTAATAACGAGGTAAGTGAACAAAGATGAACAGACAGGAAAAAAACCACGAATACCCGAGCTTCAGAGTGACACCGTGACAGTTATTGGCACCCCTGGTAAAGTTGGCTTAAAAGACATGTAAATCCAATATTAAAAATAATCTATTAGTAATTGTCCTTAATCACATTAAATACAACCTTGATCAGAATGCAATTTGTTCTGACAAAGAACAATGTATTTTAAAGAAATAAATATTTTTGTACAAAAATCACGTGTGCCACAATTATTGGCACCCCTGCATTTTGTCGTAAAGCTACCCTTTGCCAATAAAGGAAGTGTTAGCCATCTCCTTTGACATGTCACAAAGTTGGAGAGTGCAGTAAATGGATTTGAGACCCATCCTCTTCAGAGAATCTGTCCAGATTGTCCATCTTAAAAGGTCCTCTCTGGTGCTTACTCCTCTATAGCTCAGTTCATTGATTTACCACAGCGCTGAGATCAGGGGACTGTGACAACCATGGTTGAAGCTTGACTTTATGATCAGTAAGCCATGATTTTGTTTATATTAACTTGTGTTTTAATGAAATGACCTGCTGAATGAGCCAAGCATGACTTGACTTTTGTTTCCTTGACAGCTACAGACAGATTTTGATTTAAAATGGTCAGGTATTTCATTAAGGTCATGATGACATTCACCCTAAGTATAATTCCTAGAGCCTTTGGAATTAAACACTAACACAACATCACAGACCTGTCACCATAACTACCATAAGGCAGTGCGCTATTTTCAGTATAGTAATTCTTCTACACGCTTTACCCAGCATGAGTCAAAAATCTCAATTTTCATCCCATCTGACCATAAAACATGATTCCAGGTGAAGTCCCAATAACATTTAGTGATTAAATGACAATTAAATTATTAAATACCCTTTTGGTATGCATTTTGAAGAGATCTACTAATGAGAGGGAGTTACTTGTGATTTCTTTTTAAGACTCCTTTTTTCTGGAAATCTCCAACAGTGGTCCGTAGAGAATTTTTAACCTCTCTTACCACCCTTCTCACTATGCACTGGGCAAGATAAACATGGTGGACTGGAATTTCTTAGTTACAATTTTAACAGCAAATGGGGCATTTTCTAGAAAGTACCACTTTTTATAGCAATTCTCTGTCTCGAAGAGGTGAACACACTTTCTTCAGGGCATTTAATTCCTCATGTACTCTATCGTCTTTCCCATGTTGACAAATGACTAGGGTTTTTGATTTTGTTTCATCTGAGTTTTTATATCTTTGTGAACCACGAAGTCGTGAATTCTGACTAGTATTATCCACAGACACTTTGGTTAACTTTAAGTTGAATATGGATTGAGACATTATTCAGTTACAGTATTATTTAGCACATTTTGGAGGAGTGCCAATAATTTTGCCGCATGTGTTCTTGTTAAAAATATTTATTTCTTTTTGATGCATTGTGTTTTGAGGTTGGATTATTCTCTGTCAATTTCATTGGGAGACTAACATAAATAACAAAAAGATTATTTTTTATTCCACCTTATAGTCATCTTTACTAGGGGTGCCAATAATTACAAAGGGCACTGTATATTGCAGAAGTGCACTGCATATATATTAATCCTTGTGTGTTTTACTGGAAGGATGCACAGTAAGTGATTGTCGTACAAGTTCATGAACAGCACCTCTTGACCATTAGTGAGTGTGTTGAAGGTTTCTAGGGTTTGTTATGAAACTCTTCCACATTGAAAAACAAGAATCTTTGTAAACCTTATCTGATCTGGCTTCTCCTTGAGTCCTCCAGTGTGATCACTGATTCTATGTTTGTGTGGTTGGCACTGAATTGATCTAAATGGACAGAGGGATTATGTAAGGCCACGCATGTGTTGTGTGCATGAAGGCTGGCATAGTGTAAAAGGTTTATCTCTATGATGTTTTGCATATTGAAACCCTGGGGTAACAAACCCCAGGGCATTTTTTTTCACTGCAAGTGAAAGAGCTCATTGCTGTAATCGAACAATGATATTTTTAACCAGATAAAGAAATTAGGGACAGTCGTGTTTTCCCCGCACCCTTATGAACTACAGCAACACAAGGGGAAACCCACAGATGATCAGTCACGGCTTGCATAAGGTCAGTGCTCTGGTGACATAATAGGATGCTCTGGAGAGGCAACTGAGGGCAGCTAAGAAGGGGGAAAGCATTTGCCTTTTTTTTCAACTTTCAGTGTAGCTATCCATAGCTGCTTTCAGACATACACAGAACTCCAGGTATTTAACATTAATAAAGTGGTTGTTCTGCTTGTCTGAATGAACAACGTGGGTATTTTAAACCCGGACATAACACTACCTACCGCTAACATTCCCGAATATGTAAGCCTTTATCCTGGAGGGCCTTTACCCGGAAGAGGTCTATATGTCTATGTAAGTTCTGAGGGTTAGGCTATTTGTGTGTAGTACATGCCTTTGGCCAAAGAGATAAGCTTTTTTGAAAGAGCCTGGTGCCTTTTGCATGAGAGGAAGAGAGGTAGTGTGCATGTATGTGTGTGTTTGTGTGTGTGAGAAAGAGAGAGGGAGAGAGACTCAGGTCAAATTACGTTTGAAACTGAACTGATGTCAGATGTCAGCTTCACTGCACCTGGGAGTGTGTGTGTGTATGTGTGTGTGTGCATGCGCAGTCTATGCCTCAGTACTTATTAATGTCTTTAAGTCTCACTGGCTTACACTGTATAAATATCCTCTCCCCCAGTGTCCTTGGCTGTAATTAGAAACTGATTGAAAGGTTAACACCCCCCACCCCCTTCCCAACACACACACACACACACACACACACATACACACACACAAAATAAGCAAAAGCCCGGAAGGCACTGGCTTGCTCAGCCATGGAGTATTAAGCGTGCTCAGTTTGGACATCCAAAGCCAGCTCGGCCAGGTGCATGGTGTGTGCCCTCCCTCTTGCCGTAGCGACCTGGAGCAGGTGTCTGTTTGAATAACAGAGGAGGCAGGTCAGGGAGGCGGTAGAGGACTAATGCAGGAGTCGGGGAGTGGGAGAGAGCTGACCGTTCTCTGCACCTCTGCTGTTAGAAAGCACACGCTGCACTAGTTTCCAGCTTAGCGGTGCACTCCTTGAGGTTTCTCTCCTTCCTTTCAATCTCTTCTTTCTTTCGATCTCTCTCTTTCTTTTTTTTCCTCTGTCACTTGTTTCTTTGGTGTGCCATGTTCCCTTTTGTTCATGAAATTCCGTATCAAATGTGCTTATCAGTGTGGCCAGTAGCATGTAAAGAGAAAGCATGAGCAATGGTAAGCAGACAGAGGGATAAAGAAAATGGGAGAAAAGGCAAAAGATGAATGACTCTCTCTCTCTACCTCTCTCATCCTCCTTGCCCCACATCACCTCCTCTCTCTATCCCTTTTTTTCTTTCTCTATCTCTTTCTCCATTTCTCTCTCCCTTTGTATCTCTCTCTCTCTCTCTCTCTATGTCTCTCTCACTCCCTCTCTCTGTTTCTCGCTCTCTTTTTGTCGCTCTCTTTCTGTCTGTTTCTCTCTGTCTTTTCCTCTCTCTTTCTCTCTCTCTCTCTGTCTCTGTTTCTCTCTCTTGTCTTTTCCTCTCCCTCTCTCTCTATGTGTCTCTGTTTCTCTTTGTCTTTTCCTCGCTCTCTCACTCCCTCTCTCTATCTCTCTCTCTCTTTGGCAGGGCCTGGTGGGGGAGAAGTATGGCTGCATCCGTGTTCCTGGCGAAGTGGAGTCGGCGGAGTTCGAGATGATCCTGGACGCGGCAGTGGAGGCGGGTCTGGACACGCGCATTCTGGAGGAGTGGTACTGTCGCGACGAGAACGCCGTGCCGCCCGCCTACTACCTCAAGCCCAAGGATCAGATGCTCAAGAACTACCAGAACTCAGTACGGGACCCAGACACTTCTTCTTACGTCTGTTTCCCCATCTGTCTGCCCTTTGGGGTAACCCTTTACTTGCTCCTTCTGTCATAAGACTGCCATAAAGCATCTCATCGCCGATCTCACATGTTATGGCAGATACCCTAGCCTGTCATTGATTGTCACCGCTGATTAGTCACAGATAGTTAGACACTGTCCTGTGATGTGATAGTAATCATATACCATTGTACTGTTATACCATTAAAGCTAGACTTTCCCCTGTTGTTATGATAGCTCCAGGTGAAATTTAGATATGCTAGTGTACTATCTTGGTATTAAAAACTATCTTTAGTTACGTTATGCTTTAGTTTTAGTTTTAGTTAAGTTTAGTTACGGTACAGGACATTCGCTGGCCTAGTTTTTTTCTGACAAGTTATGGAATCTGCCATGGCATGGTTATATTTGTTTTATGACAAAGGCTTAAAGAAAATCGTTACCCCATTCACTGTTATCCACTGCTATGCTATCTTTGTCCTTGGAAAATCACTATGTGAAAACAAATAATACTAGTTCTAGTCGTCTGGTGACCATGTTTTACATCACATCAATGTGAATGCCTATTATTGTTTTGTTGAACTAATCATATTAGACGCTATCACAAATGATTCATTTAAATAGTTATTAATTATAGAGTCTTCATCTTTTCTTTTCTCATCCCTCCATCCGCCGCTGCTTTAATTTCTCATTTGTGTGACTTGCTGCGTGTTTTCCACACCAGAGGAGAAGAAAAGGGAGAAATAGAAGAGAATAGAAGAGAAATAGGTGGAAAAAAGAGTGTGTGCAACATGAAAGAAGTAAAAGAAAGTAGGTTGAGGCAGAAGCCTCTGTGTTTAAAAGAGAATGGGGCCTCCTCACATCTCCATGGGCATATTGGTGAATAATATCAAGCCATTCAGACTCAGTGCCCCTGACTGTTGTTAGGAATTCTCTGACGCATACACGAGGCCTATGTGGTCTAGGGGATTTTAGCCCACTCTCGCTTACACCCTGCGTACAAAGGAGTTCTTAATCTAAGTGCGTTGTTTACCATAACGTGGAAGTGGAAGTGAGACTAATTTCTGTAAGTACCAGGGGTTCAGTGCCAGCTTACCCGACCCAAACCACGGCACCATGCCTGCCCAACCCACACTGGTGGGTTTCCCATTCACAAGAAGGGGCTGAGACACAAACCATATACATGCCACTGGCCAAGACCGCCAGGGAGATGAGAGCCTGCCACACTCTCCGTCAAACCCTGTGCCTTCCGGTCACGAGATACCTAAGCCTCTTACTGTGGGGTCCTACCCTTTTACCCTTTTATGGGCAGTCAAAGTAAACCAACACTCCCTCTGATGTATGAGGTGTAACAATGATTCGTGTTGTGTCTAAATGATGCAATCTAACCTTAGCCTGTTCTAACACTATCAATTCAAAACCATCACTGGACCCAGTATACACACTCACTAATAGAGTTATTCATGTTTTGTGAGGCAGATGCATAAGATTTAGTACAAAAGAAAAGCAAAGGGGTCAAACCTGCTATCTCAGGTTTGTGTTGAAGTAGCAGCAATTAAACTGGATTTTGCTTAGGGAAGAAAAAGCTGGCGTGTTTTTAACGACCTTGCAAGGGTCAGTGTGGTTGTTGTGGCCGGTGTTATAAAGTTGGCCATTCACAGCTGACGACAAGGACGATCTGTTTATCCTCAAGCCCGAAAGTCCTGTAAAAAAATACTGTGGACAAAAAGGCTGTCAGCGCAAGAGTTTTATGTGGAACGCCCTCAAAATGGCCGCCTCTGGAGGGAACACTGTTTGCCTGCAGCGGGCTTTACGAGAGTCATAAATTCAGGTTGTGTTTTTAAATAAAACCCCTCCAAGCACTCTTTATCTCTCCTTCCTCAGCTCTCCTTGCCTAAGTCTTTGCTTGCCTCTCTTTCTCTTCCCCTGCTCTCTCTCTCTCTTTCTCACCCCCTCTCTTTCTCTCTCTCACCCATGCAGGACTTATTCATCCATTTGTCCTGTCCACTCTTCCCTGTTTCATCTCTCTCTTTCCACCCAATTCTGTCTCTCTCTTTCTTTTTCTCTCTCTCCCACTTTACCCCTATCCCTCCTCTTTCTCTCTCTCTCTCTCGCTCTCTCTCTGTGCATACATCTGCTGCTAACACACTGCTACTTACTGAAAGGTAGCATTAGCATGGTCGCTCTCGCCATGCTTCTCTGCTGGAGCAGAATGAGAAAAGACGGCAGGTGCTTATTCCCTTGTACCCATCTGACCAGAAACCAACCCTCCAAATTTACACACACACACACACACACACACACACACACACACACACACAGACACACAGATGGGCCTGTAAAGCAACCCGTCTCTTGTCCTCATCCAGCCTCCACCCGCTCTGCAGTCCCTGTTCTCCTTCCCTCTTCCCCTCTCGCTCTCCCTCCTCTCTCCTCTGGTGGGAACGAGAGACCAAAGTCACGGTGTTTAAGTGATAGTCGACATGCTCCCAAGTGTGTGTGTGTGAAACTCAGGGTGTGTCCTTGTCTCCCCTCTTCTTCTTTCCTCTCAGCTGGTACATGCCTGTGGTTATCCCATGATCATACAGTTAGAAGGGCAGCTGAGACCATTTGCAAAGCCTTCAGGATAATCGGACTCTTCTGAATGTACCATGTAGCCTGGCCTGTCTTTCTTTATATACCTTAAATGTAGCACCACTTGTTCCATGGTGAAATGTTGTTTCGTCACACTATATACAGTGTATATGGTTGAAATGACAATAAAACCCACTTGATTTGAAAGAATGTAGCAAAGAAGTTGTCAGAAGTCTTCTTTAGTACAACAAGGCAAAAGTCAGTCACATTTTGAAGAGATGAAACATTGATGTAATGGTGTTGTCATGCTTTTGTTGTCTCATTTACAACTTGAAGAATTTGTTTCCAAAACCAGTTATGTTTATTTAAAGAGATTTTATGTGTTTTGTATTTTGTTTTGCTCATTTATTTCTGCTTATAACAGCAGAACTGTGGTTGGTTTGTTGTTAATGGATTTATGTTTACATAATCAAAACAATCGTTTATGATATTACTATAATGGAAACACATAGTAAAAATCATGATTTATAAATATTCTTTTAAAATGGACATTACAGGTTTTGGAACCAAGTTCTTATTTACTCTTAAGACGTTTTATTCCACTCTGCCCTCAGTTGGGTGGTGCTTTTTTCTCCAGTCGCCCTCTTCACTTGAATGTAATCTGTCCCCATCTCTCCCTCCAGATGGAGTCGAACAGCGCAGCCAAGTCCAAGAACGACAAGGCGTGGCGCGGTGTCTCGGAGGAGATCAAGAGGATCTTCCGCACGGCCGTGCTGCAGCTCCAGGAGAAAGGCACCATGAAGAGCATCCAGGCCAAGAAGTTCCTCTGCTCACGTACTGTACACTTTCCTATTGTTCAAGTTAACCGACTTCTGTCTGTTGAGAAAAAAACAAAACAAAAAAACCCCAGAATATTTGATACAACCTAGACAGAATAGGAGGCATGAGGCATAGGAAAATGAAACTGAAAGTGAGTTTTATCAGTGTTAATCTGCAATTTGCTATTTGGCATATCTTGAATCCAATTTTTTGGCCTTTTTCCTATCAACAGCACTCAGTGGCCTTGAAAAACAGGGCTATGGATCGATCCAGACAATTTAACACTCTGGTGGACAATATTTAATTCAGTTCTATTGATTCACTATGGATTTCTCCAGTTCACATTTCTATTTTAATTCTACTCAATTCAGTTGAGGAGGGCAAGATATAAACATGGCTTGAGAGCTAATTAACACCATTCCATCTGATGACTCTGCTGTAAACACTAAGCAGCTTATCTGCAGCAATACAGGACATTGTCCACTACAGGAGAGGAAAGTGCCTTTTCTCCACTTCAGATCTATTATTAGGGATTAAGGGAAGCAAACACATACATCAAACATTATCACCACACACTGGGGATAGAGGTAGATGATAGAGGTAGTTTAAACTGATTAATTTGCATTCCACTCATGCCATCATCTTGAAAGTATCCAGGTAGGTACTGTACAATTTAGGTTGGTCCACACAATAGAATGAGGTAATATTATGACCTCCAATACACCATAGGAAGGTCGTAATATATTGTGTTAAAATAATTTTTTCCATGCAGTCACACTCAACCTCATACGAAATGTGATTCAAACTAGTGAGTGTAACTCTATTTTGTTAAATTCCGTTGCGTAATCTCACTCACATTTGAACTGGATTGGATTTTAAAAGGGGAAGAAAATGTGACTCCTTACTGATCCTGATGTCATCCCCATGTATCCAGCATGGCATTAGGACTGCCAGGGATATGTTAACCCAGTTCTCTATAACGTGTCTCTTTAGAATGTCTCTTTTTCTTCACACTTACTCACACTTTCTAACTTCAAAGAGCATTTATGGAGATGAAAGAAAGGCTTGGAATGAGGGCTCATCTTCACGCTTTGCCGTATTTAAATGTGTCTGCGCCACAGGGGTTTCAAATGAGATCTAATACGACTGACTCAGGTTAATCCAGTGATCTCAACCAGTTCTCTTGCTAATACCACCCTACCCTCTTTGTGTGTGTGTGTGTGTGTTTTCTTGGGTCGTCTCCTCTGCTTCCCATTATGTTCCTGTGTCTCTCTCTCTCTACCCTCTTAATTTCCAGTTTATCTCCAATTTGTTCATAGGTAGCAGAGCAGGTTAATGCAACCAGAGTTGAAACTTGCCGGTTAGTTTTTTGGAGAGATACCTAAAGTAAATGGGGTTCACACCCACAGGAAGGTTATAGGCACCCACATCCAGTGATTAGGATACTGGTCTTTTGCCCAAATGAGCTTTTTTTTTATCAATGTTAGTATACAAGCAATGTGTGGTATGCAGGTAATATGGCATTTCGGAATCAACCTACTAAAGTAATTTTGAGTAATAAACTGTTTGGACATTGAATATGTGTGTCTCATCCTACCTGGATACACAGGGAAGGACACACACCATGTCTTGGTTAGCAAATCGCACATCCAGAAGGAGAAAAGGTGTAGTGGGGGGTGGGTAGTTCGGCAGAATGTGCTGGAACCATAAGTGGAAGCAATGGTAGCAGCTGTGGTGCCAATGTGTGTGTGTGTTTGTGTGTGTGTGTGTGTGTGTTTTTGGGATGTCCAGACATCTGTGTGTGTGAAACTCAGACGGGTGCGAGCGTTTGCCAGAAACCCCTACTGAGACACTGCTACCCCTCCAGGGGATTATGTGTCTGCCGTCTCCCACACCTATCTGCACGCCACGGGGACCAGACCCCAAAAAAGAAAAAGCAAATCCCCCCTTTTTATAATATTTTAGCTGTAATGTATTCGGCTGGAGCCATTCAGGTGAACACAATGCGGCATGAAGTGTTTTGCATGATTCTCTCTTTCTCCTGCTTTCTTTCTTTCTTTCCTTTCTCTCTCTCTCTCTCTCCCTCTCTGTGTTTCTCTCTCTTTCTTTCCTTTCTTTTTCATGGAACCACTAAAGCTTTAGTGAGAAAAAAAAATCCATAGGAGAGTCAATTGAGAATTGAGCTGCAGTCAGCGAGCCTGCCCAGCACAAGCTAACACCCCCCCCACACACACACACACACACACATGCCCCAACCCACCCTATTCTCCATCCCCTCACACACACACACACACACACACACACACCGTAAGTTGGGGGCTGTGGCGTGTGTGATACGGAGCTGTTGGCGTTGGCAGCTGATCCGCGGAGGTGCTCACTCTAGAGGTCTTTGATATGACGCCGAGATGTGGGATTAAACTATGCCTGTCGGAAACATGCCGTCATCTACCGCCTTGGTCTCCTAACAAACACAAGTGCATACGGAGTGTAAACACACGCTCACACACACATACACACATGAACACAAATTGTCTCCCTTGTCACACAGATTTCCAAACAGGGCTTAAGGAAACCTATCTAATTACTTGCTTAAGGAGGCGAGTGCCAGAAAGCTGCATCATTTCTTACTGGCTACACATCAAATCCCCCTTTTTTCTTCTCTCCGTCAGACTTATTTCCAAGACAAGAGGCTTAGACGGCAAAATGGTTCATTTTCGATGAGAGAAAAAAAAGCAAGCATAAGATTT